>JACXIV010000031.1:637958-1049671 GCA_014737475.1 Bombus confusus | reverse complement strand
TTTCCACGAGTGGTTCTGATTTATCACCGACGTTTCGCCACTTCTTCATAGTCGGTCAATTATTTTCTTCCTTTAAAATTAATAGACAGACTCGCACGATACCAGTTTACCGGCAAAGTTCGCCCTTTACCGATTATTCCCACACGCTTTGGATTAGTCACTCGAGGCTACCGTCTCGTCACCGAAGAATCGCGCGAGAAGCTACATCTTTTCTCGTAAAGTCGAGAGATAAAGACGAGAGATTCAATAGCACAAAATTTCCAAGAAAATCCACGCTTGGTCATCGATGCGATATCTCGTAGCTCGTCGTCGATCGATCATCTCTCGCTCTAAGCATTCAGCTGGATAGAGATGCTGACGCGTGTCGTTCTTTCGCGAAGCGATGTCGGCCAAAACAATAAAAACCGACATTACCGTCAACGGAACGTGGTATTAAGCCGAACGTAATTCGTGCAAAAGGGTGCAGCAGAACGAGAAGCCAAACGCATCTTTTCTGATTGCAAGCTGTACACACAGTTTTGCACATTTTTTTCACGGTTCACGCATTTTTCCTGGGAAAGAGGGCCGATTTGTGCGGCAGAATCGTGCGACGGTGCTCGATCAACTGGCTACCGACAGCCAGATCGCCTGCTTTTCTCTATGCAAGTACAAAGTTCTCTCGTGAACGTACGTTTTCTCGATCGCTAGCAAACGATGGCTCGAGAATAGCTTGATTTCCGAACGCAGTATCGAATAGCATCGAAAATCTGCTATGCACGAAGAATCTCTGTAACGCTTGACGAGTTTCGTCTCGATCCACCAGCGGTGTCGATACCGAAAAGTACATCCAAGCACTGCTATCGTTATCGCTACGATCAGACGAACAATCAACGTGGAACGATGAATTGTTCGGAACTCGCGAGCGACTCGGACCCATCGCTACGAATTTGAGTTTCGAGGGCGATAGCGTAAACAGCGCACGTGGGGAGATGATTATACCGTAATTACTGTGTTTAGTTCAGTCAGTGGGCCGTCGATGACTCACGTTTCCACTTTTTTTTCTTCTCGCGACCCAGGCTAAACTTCCTAATTAAATCCTCACGACGCGTTTCAATGTTATTATCGCGATTCTTGCTTTTCTGGTTACAATGTTCGATGTAATTAATACTCAGCGGGTCACCGGCGAGCCACGGAGCCACAAGAAGCGATCGGTCGATCTACGATCCGTGGCTAATCTCTTTCTCATAGCATCCGCGCCTTTTCTCCGCGAGAATAACATTCTGCACCGTTGCAGAGTATCACGGACTTGCATATAATTGCGATGCGCAGTTCGGTCGCTTCGTCGTGGATCGTCGATGACGTACGGCGCGATGCCTTTCGCCACGATCGGTTTCATTGTTCGAAACAACGTTATGTTTGTTACTGTTATCTTAACGCGGGTCATCGACTGGGTGGCGACGAAAGCCAAGTTACAATCTATCAATGAAACGTTGCGAGAGCTATTGTTCGAGCCTGGTAATTCTCGACGACGCGTATTTAAATTCTACACGATATTTCTCTAACGCGAACGTTCGTTAAAATCTACGTAGATCTCTGCAGACCGAAACCTGATATTTTACGTAAGCTCGTTTTAGTACTCACTTGTTGTTTTTCGTCCCGTGTGTCTCGAATCTGGAACAAAAATAACAAAACACATATAGGCTTGCCCGGTGCTTTTCTCGCTCGATCTACGGTTCGAACGATTTATGCGATTTATACAAATGTTTATCGCGAAGCGATCTCAACCGTTTCGCATCGAGACCTTTCCGCCCAATAACCCGCAACTTTGTTTCATATTCCGTGCTACACGCTTAATCTTTGGCTTGCTTCTCGCATTAAGAAACCTCTCATTTCTCGCAAAGTGTACGAAAATCAGTAGGTACAGTATTGGTGTGTAATCTGTCGTGCCTTCGGGAGATACTTCAAGTAAGACAGCAGTCGTTGCCTGCGTCTGAGCGGCGCGGCGTGCTTCGAAACGCAAGAGGTTAAGAAACTCGCGGATCGTCGATAATCCGCGACGTCTACCGACAGCGCGAATTCTGACGAAGATATTCCGTCGTTCGTTGTTCGAATGAAAAGCAACTACACTTCGTTCTTCGCTAAACGTCAAGCAGATTCAAAGCGGAACATCCATCGCCACGTACCTCGATATTGCAATTTCGATTTGAAGAGTAAAATATCGCGTTCCTTTTCCTCCTTACTGAGATATATGATCGCTATATCGTACGGAAAAGTTACGAGCACTTGTTGAACGCGCGAGAAACGTAAGAGGCCAAGGTTAGCTTCTGCAACGAGCCGCCGTACGCACTGCAACGGCGAGTCGAAAATCACCGCGGGCAAGCGCGAACCAACGTCGAAAAACGAACGATCGTTCGCTCGCTCGCCTCCCTTCCGCTTTCGATCGCGCGCGCAGCTCACGCGTTTAGTCCCCAGCCCGCGACATTTCCTGTTTCCTTCCTCGCCGCCTGACCTGCCGACTCAAACCGGAAGATCCACGAAACCCGTGACAGCGTATCGTATATGATTAATTTTTTACGTCCGCTACGACGAATCGCTTTGTTGCGGAACGTAAGGACGCGATTATAGATAAACGAAGCTTCGAATCGATGCGAATCGGGTCGGTTTTGATCCTTGAAAATACGAATATAATTTCCGCGGAAGCGAAATACGCAATCAGACGTCCGAACTATTTGAAACACGAAATCTCTAATTAACGTTTATGATGACGTTTACGATGTCGTCGTCGTTTGATATTTGCGAAAAATTTCCTATAGAAATTTAGCTTCTCGATCGTGTGCTTGGCGACGACTTCTAGCGGCCTTCTCGCGTTACGTTGCGAAGGTATGCGTTTTCAAGTGGTATCTTCGCCATGAATTGGCCAAGGGTAATTCATCGAATGACGCATCAACGCAGCGTTGAATCAGCCGTCGCGCAGAAAGACGACGAAACGTTGCGCGGCAGAGTCGTAGGCGACGCGTCAACACAGGCGGAAAAAGAGTGACACTTTCCGAGTGTCTGGCAAGACAATAGACCAGCAGAAGGATCGTGCTCCCCCTGCAAACTAGGAAATTATTCAAAACGTATTGCAAAGGCACTGCCGTCCTGGCAGGAATACTATTTGGTCGCTGGGGTTCGACGATATCTTCTTTTTTTATTCCTTGTTTAACACCGTTGTAAAACCATCGGCTATGTAAACGAGTAAATCATCGTGCGCGTGAAAGCTAATCGTGACCCTTGCTTGTAAGGATCGTTTCAGACAGAATGTACACGGTGTTTAAGAAAAATAGTCTTTGTGAATTTATGAAAGCGACCGACAGCTAATTAAATGGCATAAAAAACGTTTAACACCTGATACTCTGTGAATTTTCTTTAAAGTTTCTTTAAGTCTCTTATCCTTAGTTGTTTTTTCTTTCTCTCTCTTAATGCCCCTACTAATATTAGGTATGAATTTCCATCGCGTTAACATTTTTCTACGCAGCAACTTGGAAAAGTCGAGCTTTAAATTCCAGAGCGAAAGAAAATATGCCGGATACAAGAAACATCGCATGCGATCTTTCCATTTCACACTCTCCGCAAACGATTCTTCTCATTAAAAACCCGTAACAACCAGTACCTTGACTTTACCAGAATACCACCTATCCTTCGATCCCCGCGGAGACGCAACAGGAGCAATAAGTTTCAGCAAGAAAAATCGCTAACGTCCCATGACTGCGTCGAGGGGAAAAAAAGGATGGCCGGGGCTGGAAGACGCGCTGTAACAGCGAGACGCGACGATGAAATATCGCGGGGCGTTGAAATTACGGGGCGTTCAGGAACGAATTCATCGTAACGCGGTTCGAGGCAGAGCCGAGTCTACGAGGCGACACGAGCCTCTTATGTTTACCCTGTAAACTAGAAAATTATTCCAAGCACAAGAACGACAGGGAAGTCTTTGCCTCTGTTGGAAACCTGTTGTCGCGACTCGCGCGTTGCCACGATCAATTAGACGACGAATCGTATTTCGTTGAACGATCGCTGCCTGGCGTGAAATATTTCCGCGGTGGATATAAACTGTCGAAAAAAGAAAAAAGAAAAAAGAAAACAAAAATAAGAAAAGGAGGAAGAAAGAAAAGATGCGAAAGACGCTGGAAAAGCGCATGACCATACCGGCGCGGAATCGCGAGTGATCATTATCTAGATGCCATAAAGGATCGCGGTGTAATGGCTCGCTCCGAAACGATTTATTGCGTGTAATTGCGAGGAGGTGGCACATTAAGCCGACTTTACAACGTCGAATACTAGTGACGCTTGCCTCGCTTCCCCTTCAAACGTCAAACGACCGGGCGACAATAAAGCTAATAAACACTCTATCATAGAGGAGACAAGTAGCATACTTGGATGCCAATGAGGCAACGATCGTTCCTCGAATCAGCCTTAAAGGTGCCATCTTTTTAAATCCGTCTTAAGACCGGCCAACAAAAAACGCGATGGCGAGGCGACGCGACGGTAGGAGAAATGAATGCAAACGACAGCGAATAAGAAGAAGACTATTCGCTGAAGGATCGTTCCAAAGGAAACTCCGAGTCCGATCTTAAACCTGTTTTACATAAGTTATTTTTCTTTAGCTTTAATAAATTAGCGGCGAATAAAATTTTCAAGTATTAGCCGGTGTCGCGTCTTTGTCTATCTCTGCTCTTCCATCGTAGCCGCGAGAAACGTTCGAAAATTGCCAGCATTTAGCAAAGTCCAAGCGGTGGAACAAAGAGTCGGATTATTTCGCAGCGAGCCGAGGAAAGTTTCGCGCGAAAGGCTGACTCAACGTGCTCGCGAACGCTTTGAGAACGTTGGCAGAGGCGCGACACTTTCTAACCAAAGGATCGAACTAGCAACGCGTCGTGCCCGCCCTGCAAACTAGCGAATTATTCAGCCGAGTGTAAGAACGTGAACGTTCGCGACGATCTTCGCCTTTTTCCACTCGAACTTTCAGCGAGGCACGTCGAGAAACCGAGCACGCGCGAAAACTACGGCGAAACGCGCGATTTCCTGCTCGTAAACTCCTCCTCACCGGTCGCCTCCTGCCTTTTCCTTTCTCTTTCCTCTTTCTTTTTCTTTCCACGTGTTCGTCGAAACGGCAGAGAGCACGCGTTCGTACTGTGACGAGCATGCGGAATTGGCGATCGGTTTCGTGGAACCAGCGTCGGCTTCTATGAAACTGTCGCCGCGCGTTCGAAAGGGAAACGTTTGCCTAAGCGTGTTCGCGATTAATTACGCGAGCCTGCATTCTAATTAGCTCTGGCTGTTTCGTGGAAATCTTTGCCTCGTATTTACGTAGTCGCGACACTTCTGTTCGATTCTTCGAGACCGAGTTAAATCGAGGTTTGTTTTGTAGAATAGCAGAGCGAAACGCGCGGTGCGATCACGCAGTGAAAGTCGACGTCGGTCTAATAAATAAATTCAGGGCATATCGTTAGTATTTCTGACTCTGGAACTTCCTTAATTGAAAGTCCAATAGTAGCGGAGTCGTTAGATTTACTCTGCTTCCTGGTAACGTCCATCACCCAACGAGAAAACCATCCACCGGTAAAACGGTTAATTACGATTACGATTCCACGTTCTCGCGTTTGTTTCGGTCGAAATAGAATAAAAAAATAAAAAAAAAAAAAATAAAAAGAAACGAAAAGTACCGTGTAAACGTAATAAACGATGGAAAGTCCGCAGTGTAATGCGAGAATAAAAGTGGACAATCGTTGGTGGAAATGGTACGGAGCTGGCGTTCCAATGGACGACGAGCGATCGAGGACTTTTAAATGGCGGCGCACACGTAAAAAAAGCTCGACCTACCGTTAGGTGGTTTCCATCCCATAGGAATGGGTCTGGATTGGAGCGGCGGCAGGCGGATACACCAGAAGGAAAAGCAAAGAGGAAGGGAACCGACCGGCGTCGTGCTCGGTAAGCTATGACGAAGGTTAGGTTATCTCGGGACGCGGATCTAAACGTTTTAGCGTGTACCAGCACGCTTCTAGCACCGAGTACATTGTCATTTTATGGACAGACGGGCCTTGCTGCACGACGGACGAGACGACGGCTACAATTTGCGCGTGTAATTGCACCGCTACCGATCTCCATTTCGCGAGACGGACGTCGACGCTTGTTCCGCCACTTTACTCGCGATTTCCTGTCGCCATTTCCCCGCGGTCGCCGTAATTCGTCCGTCTCGATCGCGAGATTCTAACACAATTTCGTTCCATCTTTGTCGATTAAGTCCGATTATCGCTGGTACTCGCGAATATAGAAAATTCGCTGACGATTTCCAGATGTACGTGTATGCGTTTTTCTTAGCCGGGCAAAGTGAATCGGATTGTTGGAAGGATCGGCTGCGAAGAACAAAAGCGGCAAGCTCGCGAACGATATTCGCGGAATTTAATTGCATCGTTGCGAGAAAGAACGATCGGTAAAACTAGCAGTGTCACGGCTTTTAATCCGCGGACATTTCGCGCTATTACCACTCGCGGCTTTTTAACGTTGTCACCGCGCCGCGTAAATAATACGGCGCTCTCCGTTAAGTCGGATTTATTGCGCGGCAGCCAGAAGCCGTTGCGTTTATTATTTAATCGTTCGTTAACGATTCGTCACGCGTTCGCTATAAATCGCTCGCCGATCGTAGATACAGCCTTAGCTTTCTCGTCACGAGTTTCGTTTGCTCGCGTTGGCAGCCCCGCACGACGTATCCATCGCCATTCTACAAACTAACTATTCGCATTCCCCGCGAAACGAAGAGATTACTCGTGCCACGGAGTCGATAGCGACAGTCCTATCGGTGCGCCGACATTGCCATCGTGGCCAGCCGAAAACTCCAGATTCGCGAATGAACGCGGGCTCGATACCGATCGAAGCAACTTTTTCTCCTGCGTCGAGTACGACCAGAAGGACGAACCGAGTTGTAAGTGGACACGGAGCGGGTAGCCTCGTTTCGTTCTGCTTCACGCACTCCCGCATGGAAGCAGAAAGGAAAAAGGAGTCGAAGGAAGCAGCGGACAACGACGACCAAGGGCTGCAGTAACAACGCCAGTAGCTGCAACAGAGACCACGTAGAACCACGACGACGACGACGACGACGACGACGACGACGACGAGGAATAAGCAGAAGGGAAGAAGAAGGAGAAGAAGCAAAGAGGAGAAAGAAGGGGAGTCGGAGGCGTAGAAGGAGGAGGAAGGAGAGGGAGCAAAGTACTCGACCTCCACCTTGGTCGCCACGCATCGCGGAATTCGTTCGGGGAACGTAGAGTCCATCGCCTCGCCACGCTCTCGCTTCTTCTCCTCCGCTGCTTTGCATTTTACACCGGTGCCGAGATTTGGTCGTTAGATTCGCCGATGCGCCTCGACTCTCCCGCGGCGCGTGTTCCCTTAGCCCGGGGCAAGGATGCCGGGGCCCTAGAACCCCGTGGCGCTCTCATGTACTCGGTTGGCCCTTCCTTCCAAGCCTCGCTCGATAATAATGTTATCTAAACTCCGACTGCCGACTTTGTTTTCCGCGTCGCTTCGTGCTCGCCCCTCGGCGACGCGAATTTCCGCCACGTTCGACGACCGCGTTTCCGCCGTGCTTTCTTGTGTTTCACCAACGCGTTGGAACGAACGTTATCCTTGCAGGGAGCTTTCGCGCGATTCTCGAAGCGTGAACACGTTCAAGGGAATAAAATCATCGTCGAGATAAAAGAATATTGCCGTAAAAAATCCGTGGAAATTGTAAAGCGTTGCGTAGAAATCGCCGAGTCAGAAAATCCGGTAAATTAAGCGTAAATCGTAGACAACTCGAAGCGTTTGCAAATATTTACCGATAAATCCGCGCTGTTTGTCGCCGATTCGATTTAGCAAAGGCCATGAGACCAGCGATCTCGCGACTTTTCCTGCGGTTGATATTACTCAAGTTTCGTCCGCGTTTTCTTTTTGCGCCACTAACGCGCGTACACCGACTACGAGCTGATGGAGGACGACGACGACGACGACGAAGAAGATGGTTTCAGATGACAACGCTCGTTTTCCCGTATCGCGAGATCGTATCCCGATGCGAATCGGGCGCCGCCAAACATACTCGCCGTTAATATTTAAAGCTGTCGCGGATTTTCATCCGTACGAATAAATACAAGAGTTTTATTCGCGTAGACGCATCGTCGTTGGTCAATCGAACGATCGTCCGAAAAGGCAGAAAAAGAGGAAAGCAAACGTCAGATAATTCCGATATTTCGCTTCTTACTGCCGTCTGACTCTTTCTCATTTTCACGTTGCCGCCTTTCACCTCGAACTTAAATACACCGGCTCGCCGAACATTGTTTGTTCGATCAAATTATGGGGTACCGTCGAGTCTTTATGTAACTTTCGCGCACCAGCCACGAACTCCAGATAGACACGCTCGTAAAATCCCGGCTAGTGAGCGTGATTATGTTATCGGTGAAAAACGATCGTTCCTAGGTGCTCCTACCGCGAGTAAAATTCGTCATTGTTCCGTTACTTTTTCCCATTTTTCTCTTTTCTTTTTCTAGATTCCACGATCGATGGCTATTGCGAGCCCAATATCTCCATAGGAAATTTCTACATTTTCCTCTGCTCTTATGTCGCGATGCTTTCGATCCCAGTTCTAAATCCTTAGTGGCCGCAACCGCGTTTTTGTTAAATTTGCCAACGCGAAGTATCGCCAATTTCGTTGCACAAAATATCGCAAATCGTTGTATATAAATTGACGTAACGGAAGAGATTTCTCGTGACCGCGACTCAAGAAAGAGGAATAATCTCAATTCGAATAATTCTCCGTGGATTTTTCAACGCGTTCTTGGTCTCTGGTATTTCCTGGTCGCGATCGATCAATTCGTAGCTAGATATCGATAAATCCCGCTCGCAGGAGAAACGATCCTTGTAAAGAGTAATCAGACGAGATCTCGGGATCGAGATCCCTCGCTTACATAAGCGTCCACCTCGTTCGCGACACGGAGGAGAGAGATCTTTGTCGTTTGGTTAAACATCCCGCTCTAACGACCGATCGATAGATCGCCTCGCGCTTCTACTAACCTGCCTGGCCACCTTCGATTCGACGAATCGACGATTCCAGAAACGATAGCTGATCGGTTGGTCGAACGTCGTTCGCGACTTTTGGAGACTTCGTTCGATCGTTTCGCGCGATATGCGTATTTTCAGATCGAAAGATGGGTTAATCCCTCGAGGTTACATCCGAGTTTCATTATCTAACCATTTGCTCGTCAGCCATTCACCCATACCAACGTACTCTATTCGCTGAATTAGCAATTCCTTTTTCTCCGTACTTTGTACAATATCTCGCATTTACGCAAGAATTATGGCTAGATTGGGGTTAGGTTGTCCGGAAATGTTTTCTTTCCTATTATTTTATATTATTCGTATTATTTTCTCGACTTACGTATGATCGTAATAATAGAAACGGAAGAAAATGCATCATACGTGATTCGGCAAAATAATAGAAAAGGAAAAACGTCGTGCGTCTATTGTTTCCTTATAAAACGAAAGAAACTTTCCGGACAACCTAATAGGATCGCCAAAAAGCCATCCAAGAAGTGTATGCGCTCGGTAAGAACGTTTTCTCCCAGCGCAAACGCCTCAAAGATCCCAAGACGGTAACGTATTGTCGAATACGTGGTAGGAAGAATGATAATGCGACACCAATTACGGCCGATTTAAAAAGACTAGGACGCAACACGTTCGCACGAACGACATAAAGCAGCGGAAGCTTGGTGAACAGGGCGATTCGCGTTTCCACGGCCTTCGATTAGCGCGCGAGACAATGGGAACAAAACTTTCCTCGCTTTCAACGACGACAGTCAAGCACCGTTTGCCCGTTTTGTTTCATCGTTGTGACGCGAGCATTATCTAACTGCCACGGCGTGCGCCGCTGAAAATCCTCCTCTTTCTCCTCGCCTCTGTTCGCGTGTGCCTAAGTAACCCACTAAGCTACAACAACCGCGAGGAACGAGGACAATGGATCCACGAGAGTTGCGAACATCACGGATACAGACTCCGCTCGTGGAATCGCGCGTGCACCCAACTGCAATACGGAGAAAGCTCGCCCTCTCTGGCCTCGCCTCTTCTTTCTCCTCGCCGCGAGCCCGCCAGTTCTATCGTCTCCAGCGTTCTCTATCTCGTTCTTCCTTCTCCGCGAACGTTGCCGTTTCACGGAGAATCGTCGCGAATCGTCTCGGTATCTAAACACGTCGTCGAGCGCGCATTGAAACGAAAAAGGAATTTTTAGTTTTCGATAGAAATGTTTGCATTTCGATTTGGCCAAACTTTTTAGCCAGCGCTTTGTTTTACGCTCTGGCGTTACTTGTTTGCGCTGCACCTGGGTTTGTTTGTCCGTTTCTTTCTTTATATCCTGGTTGCATTTCAGACTCGTTTGCTTGCGTTTTACGATTGTTTGTCCGTTTACACGCTCGACTTGTTCGTTTATATTTTTTGATTATTTAGAGTCGGCGAAGGTGAAATTTCACGGGTGTTGAATAACGCGGCGAGGAAACGGGTCCTTGATCGGCAAGGAGAGTCCTTTGCGAGCGTCGATATTCACCTTTCCCCTTTCTCGAAGCGGAGACTCGAACAAGACAGAAATATGTCGTGTAAATGGCAAGCGCGGCTCGTGTAAACAGCGCCACGAGGAAGGCGATATAGGAGATCGACCAGTCGCTGTTTAACCCCGTAGATCAGGAAGTCGTTTTCTATCTGGCTATCTACGAGCTCTGCGTGAAAGGGAATATCGAGAGTGAACGCAGATTGGGGTCGAAGGGAGAGTAACGGCCGTGCACGAGTAAAAACATTAATTGCCGCGCGCGTCTACTTCGTCTGATCCTCGTCCTCCTCTCCTTCCCGAACATCGTGTTTCAAGCCAAGGTACCGAGCGGAAATATCTTCTACCGCGACAGAGAAACGTAGAAAAAACGAAATACTTTTATCCGTAAATGTAAGAGAATCGAATATAAAATTTGCGTAATACGTTACGTAGGAGACTAAAAAACACAAAAACACAAACAAAGTTGGCGTCCTTTACGCGCGACAGAAGTCTCAAAGCCGGCGCTGATAAGAATATATCGATGGAAAAGGGCCATCGTGCAGTCTCTAGCTGAGACGTGGAGAAAACGAGCGTGACTAATGGCGTGAGAATTCGAGAAAAGGAAACAGACAGAACCCGTGACGAAGCGAGACGGCGACACCAACACCCCATTAGGCCGTGACAGAAATTCCAGGGAACCACGATGCGGCCCGTTTCGTTGCCTCTTCTGCTCGTGCTGGCAGCGGACGCGCAACCTTCGCGGATTACGTTTCATGTAAATGGCGTTACACGAGATCGGTGAGTGGCGGCGAGCGCGATTCAATGCAAACGCGAGCGTTATTTGACTGGAGACGCTCGATCGAGAGATCGCACTGCATTCGTCCGGACGACGAGCTTGTCAACCTTACACCCCGTGCTCGGCTTCTCCGTGACGACCGCGGCAAACATATAGACACGCGAGACAATTGCTGTCGGAGGCGATCGGTGCACGATCTTTGCTCGCCCCTTCCTTTCTTTCTTCCTTTCTTTCTTCCTTCCTTTCTTCCTTTCTTCCTTTCTTCCTTTCTTCCTTTCTCTCGCAATAGCTCGCATTCCTTCGCTGGAAAACCAAGCGAAACGAAGGAGACGACGAAACATTCGAACCTGACATGGCACTAAAGCGACTCTAAACGTCACGTTACACGGTTCCCTAAGAAACACGTCGTTCGAGCCTCTAATGAGAGAAAATTAGAGACCCAACGTCGCGGAGAATGATATTTATGCAGGCATAGTCGCAGCCCGCGTGGACCGACCGGCACTGCACAGGCTGTAATTTCTTTGTCGCTGGCGTAATAAAGTTTTCCTCGCTCCGTTGTCTCCCCCAGGTGTATTGTTTTTTTCTCTTCTCTGCCCCTACGCTCGGCCTATCGCAATTATTACCGAGCACGGCGCAGACCACTATCTCGCTCGTTGCTTGGTTAAAGCCCTCGCGCAATTTGAATGTCTATGGCAGCGTGAAAATCACGTACGATAAAGAGCCTGCCGGGACAATAATTATCCGCGGGGGGCTTCTTTATTCTTCCAGGCTGGACTATGTTTTTTTATTTTTTATTTTTCCTTTCTTTTATCTAATCTCTGCTTGGTCTGCGAAGCCTCGACGATCAACGCGTGGAAACACGGGGGAATCGACCGCCAGCCTTTCCTGAGATAGACGGTTGCTTTACTTAATTGACTATGCGGAATCATTTCATAGGATAGTTACTTTAGAATAGAAGTAGCTACTTTATTCTATTATTAGAGCCTCGTTAACTGTTATCGTAGGTCCGTGTTAATTAAACGCAACTTGCGCTCAATTGCTTCGCCGTGCAATTATTTAATCGTCGGAGATGGATAAATAAAAGAATTCTAGAAATATGCAAGCATTAAATTCGCTCGAGTCGTTCCATCCGAACATCTGATCACGTAGAATTCTCTTCGTTGGAAGTAAAAGAGCATCGATAGACCGGGTGCCAATATTCGATAGAATTTAACACGGTTCCACGATCCTGTGCCAAACGGCGACCGTCTCGCGGTCTAAAATATTCTTACTCTAAACAGTCGTAAAACGTTTTACACGGCATCCGCGATTCACGTCGATTATCCCCGAGTTTCCATAGCAAAGCGTGACGTTCGCCTTACGATCGCCACAGACGGAGCATGCGAATCGAACTTCCCATGGAAAGTGGGAATTCTCGCGACGGACGTGCGTAAATTTAACCGTGTCGTCAACTTGGTCGATTCCGGAGAATCGTAGAGAGGAGCGAGACGATCGCTTCTAGGATATCTCGTTTCGCGGAAGTGCGTGCAACCAACGACACCTTCGTCACATCGGGCCCCCTGCTGTCGACGATCGTCGCGATCCAGCCAGATGGTGGCTCGCAAATTTCCGCCAAGCCTTCGTCAGGCTATTAGCAACCGCTCAGAACGTGAATCAGGCAACTCGTGTCCCCCTCGGAGAAGCTGGTAAACTTAAACGCGACGACGACAGTGTCGTGTACATCGGCCAGAAACACTTTCCAGCTGAGTTAACGTTCCTGCCGTGAAGAAATCACGCGACCAGTCTGTGCTAGTGCTCGAAGCTGTGATTGTGCTGGGGTTTCTATACAGATACTTTCGTCGTCTTCTTTCTCTTCGAGCTTCGCGTTGTTTCTCTACGTCGAATTCAAAGTTCCATCGAACTTACGAACCAGAGCGTATTGAAAATTCGCTGTAAAAAGCCGCGATAACGAAAAAGTCGCGAATTCGGAGCAATTTTCTAGAGAAAACCTTCCAACTTCAGGGATAATCTTCGACAGCGCCAGTACGGTCGATCCAATTCCGAATGGAAAAGTCTCGAGTATCGAGATTATCGTTGAAAAACGATTAAACAGGGAGAAATTTTGTTGAAGTTGTTAACACTTCTAAGAAAACTCTACATCTGATCTGTTTAGTTTTCTCCATCACTGAAGCCATCGACAGGCCATAGACAAAAGACAGCCACATGGCAACCATAGATAACACTGCTAGCGTGCGGATCTGGACCAGCTCAAACTGTATTCACGCTTGTATATACGCTTCTTCGTTAAATATACTTTTCTATCTTACGATTTATCCACGCGTCCCTCTACGTCCCACTACGTCGAATACGTGGTCTTTTTTTTAAGGGAAAAAGAATCGTTCGAGAGAGCGTACAGCGAATTTTTTCGCTGACATCGACTGGCTTTGACCCAGTTCTGGCTTATCTGTCGAGACCAGTCAACCCGGCAGTCGATATTAGTCCGCGGATAGGAATGTGCACTATGCGCGTTACGCGGAGCAACGAGGCTGTTGTAACAGTATACGTTACGTCGTCTTGCCTTATGTGGAGCACTCTTACTACGCGACTTCAGTTTCTAGGGGACATGAAAGTCTCGCGGACGTAACGTATGACTGTGCACTCTCTCGCCGTGTTATTGCACGACTTCGTCTCGGTTCCTCCGTCATCCCGACTCATTTCGCAATTCGCGACGCGTTTCTCTCGATCTACGGATCGTTTACGTTCGATTCGTTGCAACGGCCACGTGGACGGCAACCGCCGCCTTACGAAATATCCAACGTTGTCAACTTTGCGATCGTCAGAATCTCGTGGATCCAAATGAATCGTTCTGTCGAGAAACACGACAGAGACTGTAGCGTCGGGAAGGACAGCTTTGCAGCTTTGCCCTCCACAAAGACGACGATTAGAAAATGGAAAGAGCACGGAGAAGATGATCGAGCGTTCGCTGTTGTAGCCCAAAATTATTCAGCTGCGAGTGAAATTAGATCGTAGAAGGAAGTCTGTGATTCCTATTACGATCAAGGATACGAAGAGCGAGGGAGGAGGGAAAAAATGGCGCGTGAGCCGCGTGAAATGGTTGTAGTGGCAAGAAACGGATGTTAATTCGACGATTTACCACTTAACGCGAGCCGGACTTGGCGTGCGCCGTGGCCTTCGCCGCGGCTCGCTCGCCTCTCTGATTTCACGGCGCGTAATTTAATTAGTTAGAAAGATAGCGTTCGTTCCGGGAACGTAGAGCTCAGGTAGGGCGGCAATTAGTTCATTTTTTCTTCTGTTTTTCCTATCGCGGGCCCGCCGTGGCGCCGTTGGCGTGAAGATCCTGCAGATAAAATGGCCGCCGATTCTTCGGCACCAAGGGCGAATCCTCGTCCATTCGTTCGCCACCGTATATTATTTTTCTCTCCGTTCTTCGCTTACCGCGAAAGAATTCCGTGTAGCGCGGTGATTAAATCAATTCGAATAATAATGGAAGGGTTGTTTGACAATCAAAGTGGAGGAGTTTCCGTGATCGCGATATATTCCATTGTTCGCCGTTTCTCTAATTAATTGGCAGAATGTAAGCGAGATTTAATCTGACTCGGTGGCTTGCGTTGATCAGCGCAAAAAGTTAGTAGAAGGTGTAGCGCCAATATACGTAAACAGCGTTCTAACCAAACGCAATAAACAGCCATCAGTTTCTTTTTTCCGCCGCGTGTTAATCGTGAACTATATTTAAACAAGCTGAATCTGAATCTTGCGCTTTCCAGACGAACTAGTCGTCGTATCGCCATTCGATCGATTGCTATCTCTACGGCCGAGAAAGGATAAACCAACCCAAACGATATTCTATCCATCGAACGAACCACAAACAAGGTGTCGTGATGGAAGAAAGCTGAAAAGAAGCGTATTACGGAGCAGATAGGAGACAAAGTGTGCGGAGGACGCGTCTTGTTTGCGTGTTCCGTTAGTCGCAGGTAATGAGACTACGGGCTAACAATAATTAACAGAGCCAATCAAACGGTCATTAGACAGAATAAATAGGGGATGTAATTACGAGCGATACTGCGTGACGCCGCGCCACGCAGACGTAATCGTGCGTGTGGCTAACAAGCCGAGTTTATATAGTGGCAACGGTCTATAGGCGTCTACGGTGCCATTAGGGATATAGGACAAGCGGGAAAATCTCAGTCTTTCGTTTCGTATCGCCTTCGGAAAGCAATTGTACACGGTTGTCGAATTTCAAACCATTGCGCTAAGTAATACGTTTACCGCGCACCGAATGCCAGTCAAACGTTTAAGAAAATCGACTCTGGTCGATCGATTTCTTCCTAGAGTTCCTAGGAATTTCTAAATACCAAAGTAAAATCTATCAGAGATCCTACGACTGCGAACAACCTAAATTAAGAAGCGACGAAGAAAAAACGACGGCGAAGCGGATTCCGTTAAAGAGAAAACGTCGAAGAGGCAACGATCGGCTGCTGTAGCCGTGCAGGCACCGGCTATGAACCTGCGCGCCTCGAGTCGCTGGAGAACCTTTTAAGGTGCCGAAGGGCAGCACCTCGGCCGTTTCGCTGCGTCGCGTCGGCCAGAGGCTCGCGATAAGAGGGAAGATTCTTCGTGGGTCGGTGGCGTAACAATGCCGGCAGGAACGTCGGCCGCCCTAATGGAAGGGACTCCGTTTCCTGCCGGGGCTACGGATCGCGCATACTAAAAACTTCATCCGCGACTACCGTTACCATCGGCGCGCTTCGTCCGTGATTTTCCTCGCGATGCGTCGCGATCTTGAGCACGCCAATTTCGTCATACTTGCAGCCGGAATTTCCTCCATGCGACGTCGTCTACGCGCGGTAAACGTGCTCCTCCCGATGCCATTCTTTTGCCAGCAGGTTCAACAAGGTCATGGCAAAACTGTACGTTACGTGCTTGGACAGCTCGGTAGCGAGTGGACCGTGAAAAGGTTTAGGATTTTTGCCGCTACGTTGTTCCTTCGCTGCGAACGTTGATTGAATTTTGATCGCGCGATTAATAATCCGCTTGACTTCCGCGTGCGGGTCTGCCGAGCTCGAGAGCGTCGGCGAATGTCGGTTGCAGAGGACGGGACAGATGGGAGACGAAGGCGGTGACAATTGCGAGTACGTGGTACGTTGGCGCAATCGATGATCGAGACTAATCCGTGCTCGGAGACGAGTTGGCTGCTCTCGTCGATCCAAGAATTTTCGGTAACGGTTCTTCGAACTTCCAGATTCGATCATTTTTATTTACATTTCGATCATCAAGTCGTTTCGTTTTTACCCGACTAGTTATGAAAAACAGCGGAATCGCGTACGATTAACTCGAACGAATTCGAGATTCCACCGATGATTCTCGGACTCGTCTAGGAACGATCATTCGTTAGCGAGATAAAATTTTACGCGCGCAAGTCTCCGCATTCCCACGTAACACCGGCGACGATCCGAACGAATGACCGTTTAATGGCCAATAATGGCCTACCAGCATCGAGGATCCTCGACTCGCGCGAACCCTCTGCATCGGGCCACGAATTCGTTCTTCCACCGTCTTCTCGCCCGCCTAACTTCTCCGACCCCAGTTTCCATCGAAATCGAGTTTCTTTCGCGGCTGCTTAGCGACTTTATGTCACCGGGGACACGTCGATGTCTCAATACGTCGATGTAAATTGCATAGAAAAGTTGAAGGGTGCGCCGTGATGCGCGAACGAAACGAAGAGAAACGAAGAGAAACGAAGAGAAGGGAAGAGAAAAAAGGAAGAGGAGGAAGAAGAAGATGAAGTACGGTCGAAAAGGTGTGGAGGAGGTCGAGAGAGTTTCACGCTACGTGCCATATATGAGTAAAGTTCGCGGCGAGGAAGACGCAGCTCGGTTCTTCGACGATTTCTTGTTTCAGATGCTTGCAACGCCGTTTTTCTTCGATGGAAGAAGATACCCTCTCCCTCGCGACGAAAGAATTTTTTGCAGCCAGACCGTGAGGCGAAGTTTCGAGATTTCAACGAACCTCTTGCTCCCGACGAGATTCTTTCGCGCGTCAAATTGCCTGGAATTAATCTATCTACCTTTCGTTCGTTAGCTTTTCGAAGCTTCCGATATTTTTCACGGATAGTTTGCCAGAGACCAGAAAGCGACCGATGAAAGAAGATACAGGCGTATCGCGCGAGATTCCTGTGCTTTCGCGCGACTGCGTGGCCAAGCCGCGAAAAGTGCATCTGCGTGCAGCGTGTACGCGGCCGTTGGAGCTGCTCATTGACATTTAACTTTCGAAATTGAACAGAGAACGGCGAGATGCGGCCTCAGACCGCGGCGAAATACCAGCGGCTGGATAGAGCTAACATTTAAATGCCATTGCTGCCCGGCGCAAGACGCATGGCTGCGCCGAGATGCGCCTGAAAGGGCTTCGTTCCGCCTCTCTTCTGTCCCTGTGCCTCTCCTCCTCTTTCTATCCGATCCGCTGAATCGGGAACACTGCGTCAAACAAGCCGTGGTCTTTCACGCTTTTCGCATTACGATCGAGAAAACTACCATTCATCGAAGAATTTACAGGAAAGTTACAAAATCGCATTTTCCGCGCGATTCTACTTTCTTGCTGGTCGACGTATAAACCTTGCGAAATCGGGTTTTACGAGCTTCTGGTAACTCGTGAGCGAATAAGCATAGCGGACTGGGAAGATTCGTAGTCTCCGCGGAAATTTCCGATGGGGAAAATCCGATGGAAGTTTTAAAGCGAAAATATTTATTCCGGGGTAAGAATGGCTCGTGCTATCGCGCATGATTTCTGGGGAAAATTTCGTAAGACTGTCTGGCACAGAGATAAAAAGCGAAGAAGCCAATAGCGCATGGATGGAGTGGAGCGGAGTGGATTTCTGATATCGGTTATTATGTAAATAAGGCAAGTTTTCGCGTGTAAGGCGAGGAACGCGCTTTCTAAGGTTCGCGTGATCGTGCAAACGATCGCCGAGCAGGAAGCGAGAACGGGTACGGCCAAAAAAGGCGAGAATCTTCGCCGATCGCTCGTTCGGATCTGTTTTGAAACCAAGGCAATTACTCTAGTTTCGTTTTTAAAACATATATCACTTTCTCGATACCGCTGACGCGTGTAATTCCAGAATAATTATTATCTAGCACTCTGATCGAGCACACCGACTATTAACTACGTAGCTGTCTACTTTTAGATAAGTAAATTGCTGCTTACAAAAACTGCAAGTAGCACGATTTATATTTAAATCTCATTAGTCGACGCGAAACGTTTCGAGTGAATTAAGCAAGATGGAAAGTGTCTGAGACTCTCGTTTGGCTAAGTTAAACGCTTGGTTCCCGCGTACGCGACTATTGGCGAGGAAAAATATCTACGCGACAAAGACGCGATACCACCGATAGGATATAGAAATTCGCCAACAGAGTTACACTCGAACTCGTAGAATTCTGCCGCGTCCAACGAGAGGAAGGAAGATCGACGAAACGGTGGACGAGCGAGGGTGAATCTGCGATCGAAAAGCTCTCGGCTGGATCCCGAGTCCTTAATCCGTCGACGCGTAATGGTACGTAATACGAAATTAGCCGGTCACTATGTACAGTTACGCATTACGCTAACAACACTTACTTCCGATTATAGAGGCAAACAGCCCCATTGTTCGAGGAAGCCTAGGCAGTGTACACTTTAGTGGTACCAGGCCGGCTCCCTCTCTCCGCCATTCTTTCTTCGGCCTATTCCCGTACACGCCGACCATTTATCTATCTATTCAGTCGGCCCCGTGTATAGTGCGCGATAGATTCCGTGTAATCCGGCCGGCACAATGCCTCCGAAAGCCACTTCCCGTTGCGCAATCTGACACCAAGATCTTTTCCGATTTGCATTCGTGTCAGGCGCCTCTTTTCTTTCGCCCGCCGTAACGCCGCTTCTGCAGGCGTCGTCATGCAACTGGATTTCTGACCGAAACGCCTTGGCTCGATCGGACACTCGAGTTCCCAGAGTTTGGCGATTCCTATGCGTCGATTTTATGTCGCGTTGCGCACTGACTTCGTAGCTGGCCATGTGTCAATTTTGCATTGTTTCTCGCGTCGCGCGCTAAATTTTACTCGGATCTTTCGGAGTAGAGGGGGAAAAATGCGAGAGAAATACGCGAGAAAGCTCGGAGGTTCGTCTCGGAAGAAAATCGTCCGTTTGAAAAATTCTCAGAATGCGAAACTTTCAGAGTGTTGGAATCGTTGATCGATCGCATGGTAGAAATTTCCGGAATGCGAAAGGTTAACATTCGCAATTAACATTGTTTCACGCCTCGTACGCCACGTGGAACGTATTTACGTCGATTCTTTCGCGCCGTCGACGAGGAAGCGAATCGCGCTGGCAAGACCGAATCAAATATTTGTATTTACAGCAGATGCATTGCGTCGTGTTGACGTCAATCTTATCGAGCGGATCGAATGTTACGGCAGAGCCACGAGAGCGCATCTAATATATGTAATAGCGCGAGCGATCGTGACAGCGGCCGCGATTATAATATAATCGTGATTGAAGGTATACAGTTGTCAATCAATGTTCGCGATACCAATGCTGGCAAGTATTCTTGAAATTCAATGTAACGGTACGACTGCGCGTATCGAGCACCCCAATAACGATCTATTATCGTGAAATCGCGCGTATTTTGGCTAAAAAGGAATTTTCAATGCCAACCGGACAACTTCTTCGATGTCTGACGCGTATTTATCTTCCTCCTTCGCCGATACAAACTTTCATTCTGCGGACAAACGCAAAGACACGAATTCTTGAAACGAGGAGTCAGCTGAGAGAATTGCGAACGATCTCGATGGACGAAACATTTATTCGTCGAGCCGAGTTTCGAGTCACTCGGTTCGAGTCTGTTCGCGAGAAGAAGCAGCAGCTTCGACGACAGCTCCTGCTCGAAATTCGTTCTGCACCGACGACGAGGCAAGAGACAAAATGGACTCTGCGTAGAGTCGACCTGTGGAAGGTCGACGCGGCTCGCAGCCTACGTCTGCATTTCCGCGTTCACGCTGCCAAGCGTCGCCGGGTCACAGGTCGAATATTCGATAGGCGAACGCCGGCTTAACGGTACACCACGTTCCTTGCCCAGGCTTTTGACAATTCGCCTCTCGCGACTAATCGCATACCGTGCGAACGGAAGTCCTACGACTACGCAGAGGCCCTCGCCAACCGATCCTTCGACGCGGGGAATCGATTGAACGAAGCCTGTGTACGTGTTACGCGAAAGTTGCTCTTGGCGAATGAATTTTTCACACCGAAAGCGTTCCTGTAAAATGTACACGGACCGACGTATTCGATTCCTCGATAACGAAATACCGGATCGTTTGAATTTCGTAAGATGGAATTTCGATGAGTTTGCGATGAATCGGCTAGCCGCGATACTAATTACAAAAAAGAGCAGCGGACTAGAAGAACGAAATTTATCACGGCCGATGAATATGGCGAAGTAGTTACTTCGGCACAATTCAAGCCATTCGAGTGGCTTTTAAATCCACCGACATTAACGTCAACTCGAAGCAGGTTAAATGATGAGCTGTCTGGTCGATTCGTAATCGCTACGTTCGAGAAATCTCCTAGGATCGTAACTGCATCCCGGATGGCGGTTTAATTGTTACGCAAAGTCGTTATTCCCGCGAACCGTTGGTCAACTCGATCTCCACTTGTAATCGATTCCGTTATAAACGTCCGATCGTTCGATTATCTCCCGGCGAATAATTCCCGGCCTTCTGATCGTTTCTCTCAACTCTTTCTGCGCTGCAGCGCGACTTGAAATAATTCGAATAACAGCGCGACCGTTAACGAAAAGAATCGTCGAAATGCGACGAGAGTTAGTTACGATCGGAAAATTATTCGAACCGTAGTAAATTCTTCTTGAAACGACGCCTTAACCGTTAGTTGATTCGCGGAGCGCAACGTTTCGCAATCCATTCGAATTACGAATGTCCCGAACGGTTGTTTAATCGTTACAACGCGCGTTTATTCGCGTGAATTGTTCGTCGATACGTTTAACAGCGTGACTTGGAAAATTGTTCGAGTATCGTGTACAGTTACCTAGAATCCAACACGTTTACCTCCGGTACCTCCTATATCACGATGAAATATTTCCTTATTATCGCAACGAGGATTTACGCAATCGCGCGGTACGTAGAACCAAGTCTCGCGACATTTCTCAATCGCAGGCTAATTTTTCATAATTTCCTCGTCATCGCTGTTCGAAAGAGGCACGGCGATAGCCGATCCTTTGCAAAATACCTCGATGACTCGCTATCGCACTAATCAGGCGCGCCGACCGATCGCTTATCCCTGAATTAAAACATTCCGACATCCTTGCACGGCGAATTGACCAAACTTCGATTCTGAAATTCCAATGGGACTTCCTTTTAAGAGAGGTAGTTGGCATGTCGGAGATACGTCGCAAAAACGTCCCTTTATGGCGTCGCCTCTTTCATCTCGCGTTCCTCGATAATCATCCTTCGTAAAATTTTCCCCCGAGTACGGGAAGAAGGCTCGGGGCAAAGCTTGGAAGAAAGAGAAGCAACAGTCGGTCAACGTCGTCGTTTCACCGGCGCAATCGGGAATTCAAATAAATCGCTAATCGCGAGCATTTATCCTTTCGCGCCGGTGACGTACGGAGTGGCGAGTATGCGGTAAGCCGTTTTCTCTCTCCTTCCCTCGCGCGTCGTCCGACGAGTCTATCTCGCTCGCTTCCCACTTCGCAGTGCGTCTTCATCGGTTTTATACGCGGGCACCTTTGACCACTGGCGCCGTACGCAGCGAGCACGCGGCAAAAAGCGTTAGAAGAACAGTACTCATCGTGGAAGAAGCTGTTACCGTTATTTTTCGGGTCGATGTCGTGGGTAAGGCGATTAGAGGGTATGCGACGTTTCAAAGCCATGTGTTTCTGCAAGCACCGGCAAACTGCTGCCTCGACCACGCGACCATCAGTGGGCGTTTACGATTACGTAACTACGATCGTTGGATTTTCAATCGACAAATTGGCAAACGCGAACTTGCCAGTTTCTAACGATCGGTTAGCTTTAGTTAGTCTGGGTCGATCGACGGACGTTGGTTTCTATAGTTCTGCGAGAAGCGAAATATACGGGTATATTTATTCGCAAGGACGCAAAAGTACGAGAAACGGTACGTTAATGGGATCGGTTGTTAACTGTAAATCGTCAATTTTTCGTCTCTAAATTCCAGCATCGGGTTCCTAGGCTTTTTCCCGTGTATTCCAGAAGACGCGTACGTAAGAATCTGATTGAAAGTAGACGCGGCCGTTTCGCGGTCAGACAGCTCGATACGACTTGTCGGGCGTCAACCGCACTCGATAGCCTTGATTTTCATGAAACTACCAACGATACCAAGATAGGCTACCGCGGTATCACAGGTACATCTCGATACATTCCGATCGTTCGCCATCAACCAGAATTCCTCTTCCAGCGTAACAGTACATAAACTTTCATTCCATTCATTCTGTTAAACGCTCGAGCTACCCGCAAACAATTCCCTTCCAGCGAAAACTCAGCGAACCGTCCTTCCTACACCAGTAAACCTCTCCTTCTCTGCCTCGTCCGCTTCTCCGCTCGAAGACTAAATCGAAAAAACTTGAAAAACGATCTTTTTTCTTTCTTAATGTCGAAAAAGCCAACAACTCCGGCCCATTCTTCCATTGGTCAGCAAGATCGCACAACTCTCGAGGCGTCAGGGTCAAAAGAATCCTCGCAAAAGGCTGCGCCTATGCATTCAACCACTCCTTTAAACGAGGCAGCGACGGAGGAGCAGTCGGGCCCCCGGCTATCGAGACGAGAGAGAGAGAGAGAGAGAGAGAGAGAGAGAGAGAGAGAGAGAGAGAGAGAGAGGATGAGAAGGTGGAGAGGGTGGGAGGAGAAAAATGAAAAAGTCACCGATGCCATGCGAGCGACGTGACCTCTCGTCGGTGACCCCGGACGAACCGGCCGACGACGACGAGGAAAGGGGGAATGCCAGACCTCAGGCTACGTTCACAGTTCGCCGAAAAAGGCATGCTACACAACCGGCACGCCGATTGTGTTGACCGGTCAACGTGCCTCCTTTGACAGTCGGCTTCTCTCTTTTCCTGGTAGCATTAATTTATGGCCGATACCGATGGAAATATTCTCCCGTACGACTTCTTCCAAGCGGAGAGGTTTACTCGTCGCGGCGTACTCGACGAACGAGAATTTAGTCGATTTGTTTGCTGCGGGCGACTGATTGTGCGATAATCAGCGAAATTGTTCGTTACGAATGCGCGAACAACGAACATAACGGTAAGAGGGACGTGGGAGAAAACGGTTAGCTTTCCGAAACAAAAAATTCGCGCGGAACTCGGAGAAAATGATGTAATCGAAATTCACTTTCTATGGGAGTCGAAATGCGATAGGAAAATCGCAAAAAGAAACGAGAGTAGATATAGAAACGCGACAGCGATCGAAGAACGCAAAAGATTGGCGAGAACCGGAGGAAACGTCGAGCGTTTGGTTGGCAGCGATCAATTTTTGTCAACCTCGAGCTCTGTTACAGCGAGATATCTCGAGTCTTGTTACTCGAAATGAACGTCCATCGAAGATTACGCGGGGCAATAGCGAGACGCAGAAACTCACGCGGTGACGAACTAGTCGCGACCGAAAGAAAAGAGTCTCCAGAGACGACTGCCTATTTATCCATTCCTAGTACGACTCGTTAGTCTCCTTCGACTTTCTTCGCTTCCTGATTGCCTTCCTGGTCGTATCGTGTACCTGCCTGAACAGACAAATTCCGGTCGTTAAAGCTCAAGTGTCTCGCCACTTCCGCGCGGCACGCGTGAACCAACCAGAACCCTGTTCTGTCGATAGTCCAAGCTCCCAAAGGTACACGACTACCTTCGCGACTTTCGCTCCTTCCTAAGGAGGGAAAGCTCTCGTTTCTATCTAAAGAAACTCGTTCGTTACTTGTCCGTTCTCCGAACTGACGCGCTCTTGGCTGGAGAGCAAATTTTTTTCACTAAATCGTTAGACGAGAGCGGTTTTGCGTAGATCTTCGACCAAGAAAATTCTATGGAAACTGACGTGTTTCGACGCGACCTCCGGCACATCCTCGGCGAACCACCTTTTCCAGCTTCTACGCTTAGCGGAGAAACGACTAGTATTTCGACGCCTGAAAATAATTCTAAATACCAGAAAACCATTTACTTCTTTCTCTCTCTCTCTTTATCGATAACAATCTACGCCTCTCTGTCGTTCGAACAAATTCCGGTGAAGAACCTCGGTCGCGTGGTTGGATCGCTCGAAGACCGCGTGGCCGCTCCGACCAAAGTATCGACGATACTCGATGAAGCGCGGATTGACCCTTACGGTACCTCGAGGAACAGTCAATGGTTTAATTACGGCGAAGTCATTTTTCGCTACGAGCTGGCGTTCCACCCTCGACCAAGGTCAAAGATACGGGGCCGAGAGTGGTACACGAGAGGAGGGACCGGCGGCAATCTCTGCTCGTTCGTTAACGATCCTGACATTACGACCTGAATTAGATAAGGATATCTTTTCACATTGCCGTAAATGGACGAGGAAGCGAAGCGTTGTTCGGTCGCGAGACCCTCTGAACGCTATCCAGCCACGAATCGCTTGACAGTCGGTTATCGGTCCGTTTCTACTAGGAGGGACCATTAAAACGTGATCGACGTGGGAAGCGGCTGCAAATGGCTGACACGCGTGCACGATGAAACACCGCGCCGCGCTTGAGAATTCAATTACGATTAGCTGACGAGAAATCGCGAGTGTTTCGGACCGTTTCAGACGGTTTGTTAAAAGCTTAGCGATCAGATTCTGCGATCGGATTCGGGTGATATCGAAGCGCGATGAAGCAATCTTTGTCTACCGTTCTCTTCTATTTACGATTTAAGCTTCTCAAGGTACGTTGAGTGGAACTAATACGAGGTAATCGTGCGATGGAATATTTGTAGTATTCAGAGGAGCAGTTCGGAAGGATAGGGCTTACGCGTCCTACTGGTCTTTCCAGGTAAGATCATATATTTCACGGCTAGTATAGGGAGGTAATATGGGATCTATGTCTCTCATTTATAATCTAAGGTTTAACGCCTCGCGCGAAACGTACGTTACGCGACAAATCTGCGCGTCGTATTAAAAGACGTCGTAATCCTGATTTCTCGCCGACTATTGTACTACTTCGTAACGCGTCTGTGTATCGTATGCAAGCAATTATGCAAATTGCCCTTTGTATCGTATTTGTTAGCAACCGCATTGTGGAATTACGTTTTCATAACACGGGCGTTAAAAGGTTAATAATCTCGCAACGCGTCCCAATGTTCGTCTGCCGGAACAAACACGAGTAAAACGAGCGACTACCGAGCTGCGCAGCGTACCATTCCAGCAGCAGTTCCCCACGTTCCACATTCCCTCTCTAATCGACCTCCGCGAACCGACATCCGCCCATAAAACCTATCCTCTCTAATAAAAATGCTCGAATCTCGAAATTGTGCCACATAGCGGCGTAGAAGGAGGTTGGTGTTGGTAACCGCGTGACGTTACTGGTCGCGGTCTCCGCGTCCGATAGAAGAGCCGGTCGTCGTCGTCGTCGTCGATCCTCGCGGCGTGTCCATGGTTCGCCCGAGGGCAGCGCAACAGCCACGCTGAACCGACTGGCTGTCAGTGTACCTGCCGGCCAGACAAATTCCGGCCATTAAGCGTTCGAACGTCGTCGTGTGCTGGCTGTGAACCCGCTCTCTTCAGAGGCCCCCGTACGGAATATAATGCTGCACCATGGATTGACCCTTGCGGTACTCCCACCAGGCCGAGCGCGCGCGCGAGAGCACCCATCACCTACACACACGGCATTCAGTCCTGGCCAACAGTCTACGTTCTAGCGTGGCCTGGCCTCCGGAGACGCGCCACGACGCCTATACACTATACACGCTTCGAGAGACTCCGCGCGACCGAGTCGTACGTGCAGGGGTCATATTCTCATCGGCGATGCACGATGGCCTGGCCTGCTGCTGCTGCTGCTGCTGCTGCTGTTGCTGCTGCTGCTGCCGTGTACACCGTACACTCCACCGAAACAGTTCGTCGTCGTTAGATCGTTGGTGGTTAGTTGCTTGATAGAAAAAAAAAAAGAACAAGAGTAGAAGAGATGGAAAGAGAAAGAGAGAGGAAGGGGGAGACTGTTGCATCCTGATAGAAATCTGATCGCTCGTTACCTGTTCCCTCTCCCATGCACCGCGTCAGAGATATCGTGACCGTTTTTGCGCCGGGTCACGCCGGTTCAGATGCATCGGACCTCCTTCTTTTCCTTCTCCTTCTCTTTCTTCTTCTTCTTCTTCTTCTTCTTCTTCTCCTCCTCCTCCTCCTCCTTCTGCTTCATCCGCTGCTTCTTCCTCTTCTCTTCTCTTTGCTTCTTCGTCTTGTTCTGCTGCTCGCGTCTTTTATAAGGTCGCTGATACGCGGAACAAGTGGAGCGGACGTGATCACGGATTGACGGGCAATCGGGTGGTGTTGAGCGATGAGGTGTAGGGGAAATATTACTCCGTGTTTTGCTACGCGAGTTTTGATGGGCGATGGCAGATTAATCGGTGGCCGGTTATTTTTGTTTCGTGGAATCATCAGCGTTACTTCGTCGTCTCGTGCGAGAAGGTAAAGCTGTGGTCGTTGCATCTACGACGAGTGGTTTTCGACGCTTTTGATATATTGGTCGCGCTCGATGACACGAAAATGCGAAGGGCGCGATTAAGGGCCGAGACGGAAGCTCGACACCCGAGGATCGATGATTGGCGTGTAACCCAATCACGTCATTGCACCGAGCGATCTCTTTGGTACCGAGGGAAAGAAAGGCCAGAAGAGGAAGAAACGCCGATCGATTGAGTGCTTTTCACGATCCATTAACTCTGCGAGTAACAGAGCGTTCCTCTTAACGCGATAATACGTTCACGGTGTCGCGTTCTGAAACTACCGGATGTTAGCGAAACGCAAGCCGCAACTTTGGAAAGACGATACAAGATCGACAAGGGGAATGTGTCGACCGGTATACCGGCATTAATTTTTCTTCCACTCGATAGCTTCGAATTACCCGCCCCTTCCCTCCCACGAACCTTCTATCGTTCTCTTTGATTCCAAGGTTGATTCGAATCGCTTAAAATTCCAAATTTTATGTAAATACCCATTAAATGGAAGAATAAAGCATCGTTAAGGAACGGAGATAAAAAATTCGAAGCTCGCATGAAATCGTTGGAGAAACAAACTTCCTGTCCGCAGATTCTTACATAATCGAAGCCAAACAAGGAAGCCATCGATCCAGCAGACGGAGGAAAAAAAGCACGGATTGAAAACGCGTTAATTGAGAGCCGATGACTCGATGAAAAACGTGCTACAGATGTTTCGACTCACCGACAATGTTGGTCCTCTTTTCTTTTCGTGGTCGATCCTTTCGATTTCCTATCGTCGCTGAAAAGCAAAAAAAGAGAGAAGAGTATGAGTCGTTGATCGGTAATCGCCATGAAATTAAAACGATAGAATTATAACAGAGGATACGGTTCTGCAAAAATTGGATACCGAACTGAAAAAGGGCAAAAAAAAAATCGATCGCGTCGAGCTTGTTTCAAGTTCAACGGTCTCTGGGATTTCGATAGACTCAAATTTCGGTTCGATCGGTGTCAATTAAAATTTAAGGTTTTTGCGCGATTAACGGAATATCCGAAACCATAAATCTTCGAAACGAAGATGACGCGACAGCCGCTTTACAGGTTCCATCTATAAATCTTAGTTCATAGTCGCTGGTATACGCAAGCTTATCCATCTGTTTCCTAGCCTAGTTTCGCCCGACGACTCTCGCTCGAAAGTATTAGATTTTACGTTACGGCGTAGCAAAACGAAAGAGAAACGGTCATGAGTTAACGAGCCATTTACCCGTTACGCTTTAATTTGTGCAACTGTGCTTGCACTCTCTCTAAACGACGATCAATCGTCGGGATTAACTTTCCGCTTCGCTTAAGTCCTCGGAAGATCGTTAAAGTAGCGAGAGTTAACGCGTCGCTCGCCCGCCGTTCGATCCATTGTAAAATTTCAATGTCTCGTTGCGTCAATCTCTTCCGATACCGGCTTTTGGCTTAGTTTTTTCTTACTCGTTAGCCCCGTGCTCGTTTAAACTCCATCGATTTTCCACTTTCCAGTGACTTTCTACGAACTACAATTGCATTTGTACAGCGCAATCGCGCCGTTTTAAATAGTTCTAGTTTCTAGTTTATCTCTTCCTTTGCAATCGTCTATTAGCATAGTTTATGTCACACGGTAGCTACTCTTACGACTAGTCCGCTCGCTAAAGAAACGAAGCTTTCAGTTTTCATACTTATAATCGCGAAAATCGTCTACGATTAACACGCGCGTCATTCGCGTCCATTTGCAAGTGAAAATATCCGCACAGTTATTCCCTGGAACGTTCGAAGCAGTTTCACGGCGTCTCCTGGGGAAAACTGGACTGATTCAGCCTGGAATCTGGAACGAGCCCATGCAATGCGTTATCTATTCGACGTGTTCACCTATCTGGCCCGGATTGCACGTGTGTCGTACACCCACACACGCCGCCAGGTCCGAGAACACGTCGATACGGTTCTCGGTTACCTAATCGCGCCGGTGTTCCATCGTCCACGGCATTGTCTCTCTTTCTTTCCCGTCCCCTTC
The DNA here is from genome assembly GCA_014737475.1 of Bombus confusus. NCBI lineage: Eukaryota > Metazoa > Arthropoda > Insecta > Hymenoptera > Apidae > Bombus > Bombus confusus. The sequence continues at coordinate 1,020,630 of JACXIV010000031.1, read as the reverse complement.
GCCCCATCGCCGTTCTCCACGGAGGCCCGGTCCTACGGCCGGGTTCAACGACGCGTGAACGCAAACTTTACTCGTTCCATTACATTTTCTACTTGGATAATCCGCTGCAGTTGGAGAGCCTGTTGCCGACACGCGGTGTCGCGTTCCAGAGACTGGCACTATCGCCCCTACTCGCGCAGACGAACTTCCACCTCGGATTTCGCATATTTGACGGACGCATCGTGGAAATTTTCCTCGGTGCGTGGAATATCACGTGCTCGGTGGATCTTTCAATCCTAGGATCGAACGAAAGCAGAAGGCGTTTCGATTCTGTTCCAACGAAACGTCTGATATTCCAGCGTTCGGCTGGTGCTTGCGAAATTAGAAGAAAGTAACTGGCGTCGCGACACACAGAAACTTGCCAATCACGAGCAACTGTATCCGCGCAAGCTGTGAATTTTAATTCCAATCGTCTCGCCCAAAAATCAGCCCGCGTCCTATCGCAACCACGCGAGGAGAAACCAGAGACGTTGCAGAAGTGAATGCCGCGGAGAAGCGTCGGATAGGCGAGCACGCGGGTCATTAAATTTGCTCTCGCGGTCGGGATTATCGACCGGGCTCTCGTTGCCTCGTTGCCTCGTTTCCCGTTTTATCTGTCGGCCGGATCCCGTGTTCTCCGCCGGCGACACGATGCGAGCCGGTCGTTCGCGTTTCGCGGATCCGCCTGCTCGAGAGATCTTCGCCGATAGATACGCGCGATGGAAGCGCGCGAAACGCGCGCTTAAACAGCCGGACAAATTGAGGCCGGGCAGCGTGTCCGCGTTCGAATCGCGCTGCACGCTCTGGCGCGTAAATATGCGACCGCGTGGGCCGTGTTCCTGCACGCGAGTGTCTAGATTTTCCAACTTGGTCTACCGAATCTAGCCGGCATCCTTGAGTCTGTTTGGGAATTTAGAAGGCCAGAGTATCTGATTTTCTCGATCGTTACGAAGGATACGAGTTTACTCTTTGCTGTGTAAAGATCTGGATCTGATCATCAAACGAAAATGCCCGATATTATTTCAATTACAGTCTCTCGAAATTGATTTGATCGAAGAACGAAAGTTTCAGAGACAGTGCGTTTTCTCTTTTCGCTTTCTACGTCCTCTACGCTCCGTTTTATGCGATTCCGCGCCTGATCTACGTGATATTTTGGAATTACGATCTTCGACGGATACTATAAAGTTAACTCAGCTAGGAATTGTCTTGTACGTTCGAGACGAAAGTACAGAGTTCACTTTTGACTAGCCGAAGGTGTCTGACCATGAAGCAAAGCCGGAGCAAGAGTCGGAGCGAGAAAGGAACGAGCAGCAATAAACGTCGGTAGAAACGGTCGAAGATTAGCCGAGATAAAACTAATTGGCCGCGGCGCAATAAGATAATAACTGGATAAATATCCATCGGACGTCATTGTTGTCAGCGAGTCGAATCAATGATACGACGCTGAATGTCCGAGTATATCGATGACGTTCGAAAAGCCGATCCTCCGTGTAACAATTACAATTTCGTCTGTCTTTAAATTTCAATAATTACCCGACTTTATAATTACCATCGAGAGTTGCTCTAGATTCCACTCGTAGATAAAAATTCTCTCTTCCAGTTCAACGTATCAAATCCTAGAATCCCATAGCTCCTTGGCAAGCTTCTTTTTCACTTTTACAGACCAGAAGCTTACTTTCTCCTGGCTAGAAAACGAAGGAAACGATGCCAATATGTTGGCGTTCTCAGCGCGGAAAAAAACAAACGAGTCCAATAAATTTCCCAAGCGAAACAGCGAGCGTGAAAGAAGATCGTGGACGGCGCGAAACGAAAAACGAGGTGCAGCTTGATATACTGGAGGGAAAGGTTAAGTCTGTCGGCGAACGATACGTTATACGTTGCGTTCGTACGAAAACTAGTAGGGCAACGTAGCTCGTAGCTGCCCGGAGGGTTCTTATTATATGAGCCACGTATTCGAGTTATCCAAATGGAAGGATTAAACAACGTATCTCGAATGAAATTGGTACTACTTGCAACATTGAGCCACACAGTCCCGTCCGCTTCTTCCTTTCCCTCTCGTATTCCCTCACGGCATCTGTTTCTTTTCTCTCTGACTTGGCTGGCTGGCAGCAATAAATATGCTGATTAAGCGGCAACGTACCGCCGGTTAATTTGCAGTATATCAGTATCCAACAGTGCATTTTAATTGGTCGTGAAGCATTATTGCAACGTATAACCAATGACGCCACACATCAACGACCGTCCCTGTTAGCGCTTCGGGCGCGAATCCTACAATTCTGGAAAAATCGATCGAACCGTGTGGCCTGTTCAAATCCACCCGTCGTTCTCCGACACTGACCGTGACTTAAAGGTTAACACGCTTTAACATCGCGTAGATTCGACGATCGTCGACCTCGCGTAGAGTGGACACTTTAAGCGAATTAAAGGACTTTACGATTTCTAAGTTAGGGCTTGTACGAGTCTCTGGATCCGGAATGGGAAGTTTTCTAAATTTCAGATTGAAAGCTAGATGATTCTAAATTTCTAACGACAAAATCGAACAACTTTCTTCCCCGTTGATTCTCCGATTTCACCGCGAACCACATAAATAGCGGACTCTCGCGCGAGGCCGCGAGCATCGATTTCACGCCGATAATTGCCGTCTCGTCCGCTAAACATCGAACGTCCGACGCGCGAAATATTCTTCGGCGACGCGACGAGAAACGCGCACGAGCGCAACCAGCGAGATTGCGCGAGTGTCGTTGCAGGTTCCATTGCAAAATCGCGAAAAGGTCTGCTCGCGACATCGATCCTCCGGCAACCTTGACGCGTCGAAGTCTAGATGCAGCGGCGAGCGTGAGACCACGGCCTATTTAGCTGCATCGTTGCACTTTACCGCGAGGGGAATCGAGATCGCGATACTTTTTATCGTTTGCACGATTCGATCCGTCGTTTGTTCCTCCCTCCACCACCTTACGGAATTCCACTCGATTCCTCTTCACAAATATCAACGCCAATCACCCAGCATTTTTTCTCACTTCCAATGATCGTCCGTTCACACTCCAGTTCTTCTTCCCTTGACTTCTCGCACTTGGCACGCTTTTGTCTCGCTCCTGGGAATTCTTCCGACTCGATCGGATCGTTCGCGATCGTAATCTACGTATGGCGAAGGAAGCAAACGGCGGGAATTAATTTGTGCATTAAGCGTGCAAACGAATTCGGTGCCTTTCGGTTGACTCGTTTCTAACCGAAGTTCGCTGGCGACGGTTCGTTGTTGCGTGTACGGTTTCTTGTTCGAACGAGTTTATTTGTAACTTCGCCAGACGTAAATCCGCAAAATTTACAAGATCTTATCCGGAGCTTATCGACGCGCTAATCGATACCGCGTGCAAATTTCAATTTCAGCGGGGAATCGGTAGGATATGGAGGAAAGAGCGATGTTAGAGTGGTCTGAACTTGCCAGAAGCGCTACAAGATGTACCTAAGGGCCACTAGGGGAGTCGTTCTCGATTCGGTTTCATAAGCACCGCGTATGATCGTCTATCGCGAAATTAATCTCTCGCGTCAATGAAATTTCGCGGCGATAAGAAGACGACGCGATTGCGGTGTCCGCGAATCGTCCACTATATAGAGCGTCTTAATTAAACACGCGTCCGTTATACTTTCAATCCGAGTCAACCGTTCGTCCGAAAGAATTTTGCACGATCGATTATTTTCCTTCGAGTGAAATCGCGGCATCGACGTCTGCGTCCTCCGCTACTTTTAGCCATTTGCAACGACAAACTTGCCAAGAATGCGCAAAGACACCCGGTAGACGCGATCCGACTCGTTGCTCAACCCGTCTCGCAAGAGCATAACCTTTGCAGAGACGGACCAGCGACGCTACGGTTAGAAGGAGAAAGGCGGAGGGAAAAAGGCGAAGGGAAAACGGGCTACACGTACATAGGCAACGAACCGGCAATTATCGTCGCGCTGGATACGGGCCGGCGTTATTGCGGCCGGCTGCCGGGGCCGCGTACTCTTCCTTCGATAATTCACCGCGTTCTACGGAGTTACGAGGCACTCGGCGTTTCGACTAATCGCGTCGATAACGCGCTCGCACTACTCCTCGACTATCGTCGCCAGAAATCTCGAGACGCTTCCGTTCGAATCAACCGAGTCTGCCCTAAGTACCTCTCTCGCTTTCCATGCTCTTTCGCGTGACCGCCAGTATCTGTTCGCCTTCGTGCGTGTTATCTGTTATTACCAGTCTATTTACTTAGGTGTATTAACGAACCTCCACCTGGTCGGCATATCTCACGAGCCTGCAATTGAATTATTAGACAATTGCTCGGTCGATGCTGAGCCATCGCCCCAACACAGAGATCCGAGAGTCTCGATCGTTCAGAGAAGCTGATTTTTATATCTCGTCGGTTCGAACAAAGTTAGAGACTCGGTGGAACAACTTGGTAAATTGTAGCGCGATCGGTGTTACGAACGCGCGACGTTGAAACCTTCGCCTATCGTTGCAACCGGTACGCTTCTTCTGCGAAAGTCACGACTCCTTCGCCAGACTTCTCCGTTTTTAAAGCCGACCGATAAGGCGGGCCGTTTAAAGCTTTATTCAATTAACGCGTTCTGGCCGCGAATGGCGTTCGTAATTTCACGAACGGTGGCTGCGATCGCGAGTTATGACGTCTCTCGCAGCCGACCGTAACGATTCTGCCGCCTTGCCCTTTATCTAGCCACGAAATCAGCCCCGCTATCCGCGTACGGCTATTCTACGCCCTGTTTACGAGTCGACCGGCCGACGTGCACGCTGATAGCTGCGTGGCAATTGCTCCTCGATCGCCGCCACCATCCCTACGGATAACAGGCAGTTCGCCGACTCTATCTTAAGTGCGTCACGGCTGCTCTTAACGCTTAACGCCCACGATTCGTCCAGCTGACCTCTCTAACGAGGGTGTTTCCGTAACTCGCAAAATTCCGGGTTTATTGGTTTCAGGCAGAAGGGTTGATTTATAGCGGGATACGCGCGTGGTTTGGAAATTTCAATCGCTTCCTCGTTGTGCCAAGGAACTTGCAATTAAATGGACAATCTTGGAGTTTGGGGTTGATACGACGCGAATATCTTTATACCTATATATATATATATAATCTTTTATAATTCCGTAATTTCTACGTATCTGCTCATAGCGGTGCAACAGTTATCTTTGGATTTCTCTGCGTATAATTCGAAACAGACCTTGAGACAGCCGTACGACGAACGAAACTCTAAGATATCTAGCGGCGGATTCCACCATCTCCACCTACAAGATATAGCTGCTAACCGTCTATCTCGAAACCGTGCCATTTATCAACTATACGATCAGATACGGGTCGGTCGTTGAATATTCGCATGGAGATCGAAAAGGTCGATTCCTGGTAGAGGGAGGAGGCACGAATTCCAAGTGGACTAATCGCGATCTTGTGGCTGAAGAGGGCGGTTGAAATCGGAGAGGACGTTGGTTTTTCTGCTTGCTCCCTTTACCTCCATATTTTCTCGGTAAGGATAATCGTTCAGTGGAACGCGCCCGAAATAAAATTTCGCCGAAGCACGTACGAAGAAACTGGTTTCCGGCGAGCAGGCGCCCCTCTCCGCGATCTGCCTCTTTCTCTCCCTTTCTTCCTCGTTACTTCCCCTAATAAACGAAATTAACTTTCCGCGGACGAGCGATCGAAAAAGCGGTCGCGATCGTCGGAATGCTCGTCCTCCGCCAGCGGATCTCCGCGAGTAGAATCCTTACAAGGATCGCACGCTTACGTGCGTGCCTCGACACTCGGCTGGCTCCAATGACGCCAGTTAAATGAGCCGGCGAAGGACAGCTTTCACGATCGATCATTCGCGATAAAGTTTTCTCCTATTTGTAGTTGAACACAAAGGCAAGCTAATTCTTTTTACGTTGCGGACGGAAACGGAATTCACTTCCAGGGCTATTCGCTTCGGCAATCCGAATGGCAAATTGCCAAACCTTGAAACGAGGACAACCTCTATATCTTCGTGAACTTTTTCAAGAATCTCAACGACGCTCGAACCTCTAAATACGAAATAACGCGGTAACACAGGTAACGCGAATTCGTTATCCGCCGTACTGCTCGTTGGACGACGAACGAAGCGAACGATCGCGGTGGACTGTCGACGAATTTCCTCGGATGTCTCTTGCCATTGATCGGCGATCAGAAACGCTGAATCGGCATGCCACACGGTCGATTACACGCGTTTATTGCAACGACGTTCGATTAGCGCGTTTAATTTATCGACCAGTTTACGCGGCTGAATACGGTCCAGGCCTTTACCGTACCGGAGATATGCTAATGCAACGCGATAGTTAGCCAATATTGCGCTGCTATCCGGCGACTATCGCCGCGATCGCGACCGACTATTGCTCGCAATGGGACCGCTCTTTGCCTCCATTCGGTCACTCTCGCGCGTTATCGTTCCACCTCCTCTTCCCCCTTTCTCGCGATTACCGTTTTCGAGTTAGGAACTGTGTTCTAGGAATTTTTGTTCGAAGCCCGCTAGATAATTTACTGGGATTATTTTAGTCGCGAAACTGGAATCGAGTTTTACGGATAATAGCTCTCGAATAGTTTTCGAAGAGAGAAGTTCGCGGCCGTTTGGTCGAAACACGAGTTCCATCCGATCGTGTAAAAAGCGACGGAGAAGAAGGCAAAACGACCTCGACGCTACCGTGCATCGCACTTTCTTGCAATGGCAATTGATAAAACGAGTCTCCTTCACCTGGATAAACAGTCGGCTAGCTACGATCCTGTTCGGTTTCCAGCACGCTTTCGCGATTTCTTCTGGATTCCTCTCTAGACCTCGTCGTTTTCCAATCGCGCGTGATCAAGATTCGACGGAAACATTAAGAAGACTCGAATTTTGTAGCAGAACCGGTGAAAGTATCCTATTTTCGAAAGAAACCGCCAGTCCTTTTCCTCTGCGATAAAAATATTCCACGAAATCCGCAACCGTTCGCCTTAAGCTTCTCGTTAAACGTACGCGCGCTTTTCTCAAGGAAATTACCGCCAAGACGATCGACGCTTCTTAGTGGCAGGCGATTATCAGTCATGAAGGCACGCGTATTCGCATCGAAGCACATAAAAATCGGCGCGATCGAGAGATCCTTGTAACCGATCGACCGGTTGCATTGAGCAATGGAACCCGTTGAAATCGCGAGAGGGTCGTGCGTCATCGCGCGGTTTGCGCAAGCGACTCTGGTCGACGCCGAGCGTCTTTAATCGCTTAATTGTCGCGGCACGCGACCCTCGCGGACGCTAACCGTGTCTCCTTACCCACTTTTACCTCGTCCGGTGACATCGACGTCCAGCGTTTCCCTCACCTTTCACCGCCTGTTACGCGCGCTTTCAGCGCGAGTTACGAGTAGCGTGGGCCACTGGCCTAGATCAGCGCGTTTCGTGTTCTAGCTGAATGCTACGACTTGAAATTTCAATAGAAATTTGTCGATTCACGTTGGAGAATCGAGCGAGGTTCGAGGTCCTGCTCGCAATGCGTAATGCTTTATCGCGATTTCGTTGTTAAATCGGATGTGACGCAACGCTACAGTTACATAAATATTATCCTCATATTACTCTGGTCGCAGAGTTTCGATAGGAATTAACAGAATGGAAAATTCCATTGACCGACGCGCATACCTTCGAGAAATTTACATTCAGAATTTTCCCCTTTATCCGCAATTTCTCTAACTTTATATCCATCCGTGATGCGTACAAGGTTAACCGATCACCTAACGCAACATCGGTCGGACGAACGCTGTTAAAAGGGATCTAATCCTATCAAGAAACAAACGCGTGGAATTTCAACGATTCGCGTACAAGACTCGATCGCGGTGGAATCGAACGATCGTTGAAGCATGTTGATCACCGGCATCTCGACGAGGATCACGAGAGCTGTGTACGGAATATATCGAACGTTCGCCGTGATGTTATTCCTTTTTTCCTTCGCGTTTAATGGAGTATCCACAAAGGCTAGACGACTGGACGGGACGGAATCTCGTGGTAAATTCCTGGCGAGTCGAAGGTGGCCTGGTTCCACGTAAAATTTCCTGCCGCCACGGTCGGACTCACCGAACCGATGACCCAGTGACGCGCTGAACAAAGAGCGCCTCATCGTGCGGCCGGTTTTTCGCGAAAGGCACGCGGTGAACCGAAATGAGAACTTGCTCGTCGCGATCAGACCAACGAAACTAAAGCCGAACGTTAAGGACGTATTTCTTCTTCGTATCGTCGATCTTACTGGAAGAAATCCTACTTTCTAGGCGATATTTTTACACGAAAGGATGAATAAGCTACGCTTTGGTACTCTGAATGGTACTATTAAGGATGCTTAAAAATAAAAAGATTAATCTTCTGGCTGTGAGTAAGAGTATTTCTGGCCTTTCTCGCGCGTTTCCTTTTTTAGAAGTTATAACGAGCACGATATCGAGTTTTTCTCTTCGTTTCGACTTTCTAAAGGACCATTCAACGCGAACTGCCCTCGGTGGATCTGAATTGACGCCGCGTTAAGCATCGTTTATCAGGCTAGATTAATTATCTGTCATGAGAAGCGTTAACGCACAACGCTTTCACTTACTCTTCGACGACGTCCGGCCGGCCTTAGTAGCCCAAGACTTTTACAATTGCACCGTGACATTCTTTTTAAAGGATGCCGTATGTTATCTCGTTTAATGCCTTCGACCCGGTTACCACCAGATTACCTTGTCGTTCAAAGCTGCCTCGCTCGTTTATTTTTACCACGGAGGCCATCGCCAGCGTTATTTACAACGCTGCTAACCCCTAACTGCAAAATATACTACGCGCCCTGCTCTTTGAAATTCTTACAGGCACCGACGAGACTCGGCCACTCGGCGCAATTACCACAAACGGTTATATCCAACACGCTACGTTCAAACGTCTATCCCAAGTTCCATCCGCTCTGAGAGACGCTTCAACGCTCCGATACGAACATAACAGTTGTTCGTCGATCGAATCGGATCAAAAGTCGCGAGAAGGAATATCGGCTCGATGGATCAAAGTCTTAAGAAGATTCGAAACTGATAAATCCTTTTAGAAATATCGAGTTCGCACGTCCGTAGGGTTTCGTAATGCCAATCGTCGCCGGAGTAATATCACTTTGACCCATAATTGTAAGGTTTGCTGTTGTTCGTAGAAAAAGCCATTCCAATCCCTTGCTAATTAAATGAACCTTCGGCGAACCACGCCTCCGATCGATAGGAAACGCACGAAAATCGTGGAACGCGATTAAAATTGTCGCGTTTAATTAGGCGAAGCGGCCAATCGGCTGCGACGACGGTAGGGCGCGGCTGGAGGGTGTGCCAGACGCGTCCCGCGGTAACGCCAGAAAAAAACGAAAAGAAAAACAGAGACAGAAAGAAAGAAGGGGAAAAGGTAGGCAGGAAAGAAATGAGAAAGAGAAAAGAAGAGAATGGAGGGTTGGGCAGCCGTATTGGGAAATCCAATGGCGGAGGACAGATGGCTACGAGACGGATAGAACAAAGGAGAAAATGTGTCTGGAATGACAACGACTGTTGCAACGATTGCTCGGGCCCATTGTGTTTGCTTAATGCCTGCCGCCACTTTAATTGTCGACTGTCGATCGCTGTTCGCTTAGGAATTTTACTTAACCTCCATTGACACGCTTCTGTTTGTTTCGCGGAGAAAACGATCGCTGATGGATTCGAGGAACTATCGCTGCGGATGAGAAGGATGCGCGATTCGAGGTTCGTCGAGACGCGTTAACGTTCGTGAATCACCGAGCGTCGAATACTTTCGGGGACTCGAGCGAGCAAGCAAAGTTGACGCTTGTTAAACGTTTAAAATCGACGGGCGTCTGACGATTTAACCGGGTTGCGCGTGCTAGAGAGAAGGGGAAGGTAAGGGTCGAAAGCGTAGGTACATGAAAGTAAGATTTTAATAAGATACAAGGGTAGCGAATCGAAACTCGATACTCGATGAAACGTCCGCTAATCACCTGGATCGGTATTATAATAGAATCTTGAAAAGGGGATGGAAACCTGCACTCTGACATTCAACCAAGCGAAACTATCGATTTTCTTCCAGTTTCTATCCAACCGCATCCGAACGATCGTTTTTAAGACGATGAAGTCTTAAATCTGTACGAGGTAATTCGCGATACACTAATAGATTCGAATAAAATAGGAAAGAAACTGGGGAAAGAGATCAGTGGAATCGAATTTTCCGAACGAACGAACTCGCTGATCGCATGGAATCGCCGCTCAAGCGCTTTTTTCTTTGAAAGTAGCCACTTGACCGTTTCATCCATTGTACGTCGTTATCGTCCTACGCAATGAAACAACAATTTTCCATGACGCACGAACAAGTACGACTCGCACGCGCGCAGTGAAGCGTATTTCTCGGTCAGCGTCGCGAAATTTCTCTAAATCGACGCTGCAGACTTTCTAACATGCATCACGGCTGAAAGAGGTTATCCGCCGCGAATTCAACTAATTGCACGTGTTTGCGATCTGGTTAACGGGCCGATAAAAAACGTGGTCGCGCGTCGCTGATCTCGCGGCCCCTCGCTCCTTCCTACGCCGTCTCGCTCGCGCGAGCCATCGAAAGTAACGCGGAAACTGGCCTGCCTTTTCTTCTCTTCCTTCCCTTTTCTTCTATCTACGTGTCTGACAATTACGAAACGCGAACGCTTCAAGCTCGAAGTTTAATCGATGAAAGCGTAGATTTTGTATAATTCGATCTTGGACAGATATTTGATAGACGATGTCAAGGATTGAAGAACGAGACACGAGATTTACTTGCGGCGACAATGCGGATTCGAGCATCGCGGATGGTAAATTTTAAGCGGTGTAATTTACAGATACTTAGCAACGCGTTTCGAGGCTCTCTACAACACGATGCCAATTTGTTTCACATCTCAACAATTTCATGCCACCATGGGCGTGTATTATCTGCCTTTTTCTTACAGCGTACGCAAAAGTTTTTATCGCTATCGGTACACGCTCCGTGTCCTCGAGAAATTGCGTTAAATCCGTGATCTATTTTAACAGTTGCCCGCTAACCATCTTTCCATTCTACGAGCAATTTTTCTCGCGCGCTCGATACAACGAAAGCCATGTTAGTCGTTGCGTCGAATCCTGCAGAAAATACTTTGATCGAACGCGCGATATTGCGAAGGAGGTACGAGCGATTACACTTTTGCTCGATATCGATCGCAACGATAACGACAATGATCGAACGTATCCGCTAGACTGTCGGGAAAGAAACTGCAGTGACGTCGCGAAGAAAGTTCGTGGGACGACGATGATCGGCGACGTTGATCGCCGAAACTCCTCGCTCGTGCACGCTCGCCAGAAACTCTAGGCTCATTTGGCGAAGAGGAAAGGCAATTGAACCTAGTCCCTTAAATCGTCTAGAACGAAGTGGTCGGGACGTTTCGTCGCGGATACTTACGAGCGTCGGTCACGAACACGCAACGCAAAGTCGCCGACTCCGTAGGAATTTCTCTGCCGTCTGTCACGCGAAACCCAAGAAAAACTCACGTAAATTTCGTTTCACGCTCTTTATCCACCGATCCCTGGCGTTCCATTAGCGCACTGGGTAAATAATAGCGAGTAGCTTCGCGATCGCTCGATCTCGTTTTTGCCACCACGCTATTCGCCAGAGAGTTCTTCGTGCACGAGGCTAGACGATGAAATCCAATGAACCTTTCCGAGCGTTCGTGTCGCTCTTGCATCGCAACAGATAGCAATAGAAGTTTTTGTCCAAGTACGGTACGCTACGCGTTGAGAAAACTTTTAGAATTTTCCACTCGTGAAAGAATAGTTCAAAGCAGAGCGTGTTTTCGGACAGCGTGCCAGCCGTTGACCAGATACCGTGAAACAAAGATAACGTAAAGATGACGTGGCGACAGTGCACCTATTCTACGGATAAATGCAAGAAGATCGAGCAGCAGATCGATCAATTTCAGAATCTCAGAAGCAAGCTGCGGTAAAATGCCGCAAGACCAACGTAGATCGTTCAACATCGTTCGTAGGTTGTTTGTTATAGACTCTCTAACAACGCTAGTTTACAGTTACGTTGAGCATCGTTCGATAGCGAGACAAAGCTGAAAGCGAAGACACGTTCGAATCAGTTTGCATAGCAACGTGCCGGCTCATCCTGGCTGCCTGTTTCCCATTTGCAGTGCCACGAATGCCAATCCCACACACGACAAGCCGGGATACACCGACCAAGGATTCACTTTCTCGTCACGTATCAATAACGTCTGTCGTTCGCTGCCACGGCTTCCTTGTACCCCGTGTTTAAAGGCGAACGAGAAAAAAATCCGGGTTTCCTTTTGTCGTTCGTGGACAATGCAACAGCGACTCGTTGCGAAACCGAACATCTCGAGCTTTTTAATTCGCCTGGTTAGATGGCGATCGTTTGTATAAGACTGACACTTGAATGTCGGGGACCATGTTCGCTGACACTGGCCTCCATGGTTACCTCGATCATTGATTTCTGCCACGCGGTGGGATTCGTCGGTGTCAGTGATCTTTCGTCCGGGATTACACGCTTAGGCGTGTCGAGTCGCCAACTTTAGAAAACCTACGAGTCTCGAGACAAAACGCTTCCTTCGTAATTGAATTTTTAATACTTTCATAGACGCAGAAGAGATCCTATTCGCCCTTCGCTCACTCACCGCGGAAACTAGTATTATTTCAAGATTATTCGACGAAAGTTAGCATGGTCGTCGCTGAAAAATTCCAAATATCTAAAATAAAGTCGAAGGTATGGTATATCGTTTGAAAGTCATGAAATTACGAAACTGGTCGTGCCGAGTTACCGAGGAATTTCGACATCCGAAGGAATGCAGGCGAATCAGAAATTCGCGCACGTTGGCCTTTTTAAAGAGAAAAGGGTTGCGAGGGGCGAATGAAAAGCTGCGCGATCTCGAGATTCGCGGGGCAATAGCACGAAAATCCGAGCGTCGCGGAGTGGCGTCCGTGCAGAGAATGGCAATCCCACGCGCGTACAGCGTAACAAAGGCTCGACTTTCTCGTCACGTATCGATAATACTTTGTCAAATCGTGTGTCGGTGCCGAGGCACTTCCTGTTCCTTCCTCGACCCGCTTGCACTCGCTCCTCGTAATTTATGCGTCACAGTCTCTATAGAAATATTATGTCGTTCGTCGGTCGTTCACCTCCTGCCTCGCCTCTCTCCTTCCACTCGCATATTTTTTTCTTTTTTTTCTTCTTCGAATCATACGTTCCGTTCTCACGGACTTAATTTTACTCGATTTTGCGTATATCCTTCCTCGTACGATGTTCTTTCATGATCAAACACGAAGATTAACTAGTTTTAAAGGAACAACGAATCGATAAGATCTACGACTACGGCACCGTATTTGTATCGAGGAAATCGAAATGGGAGACACGCGAAAGAGAAGATTTGACGTTTATCGGAGTTGTGTAAAAAAAAAAAGAAACCGTGAAAGTGAAATAAATATTCACGAAATGGAATCGAAGATACATTCGACGTTTCGTTGCTGATAAAAATTCCGTAGGCATTCCCGTTGTTAACCGAATATCGAATGATTCCTCACAACATTGGTCACAGACACTTCGTGCGTAGTTGGAGTGGAATTCCAGGCCCATCGAAAGCCAGCTATGCAAATTTCAGCCAACGTACGAAAATTCCTATGTTCGGGTCAACGGAATGGATCGCGGCCACGTCGCTTCCATTTTTTTTTTTCAACGAGATTACTCGATGTAGCGCGATAACAAATACGAGCAACGCGTAATTAAAGATTATGTAAGCTAACTCGAGTCTAATACCAACCGGTATTCTCGCTTCTGATTCAAGTATACCGGTCGAAGATTGAACAGCCTCGAACCGTGAAGAACATCGTGCAGAAGAAGCGTATTCCCTATTAATCGATGAATAAGCGATTCCGCGTTACGCAGGTCGGAACCGAAGGAAACGAAGAAAGCGCAAGGCAAACGGCCTCGAGCTGTCGATCGAGACCGCTAAGAAGGTCTCGGCTGGCCGATACGCAGTTGCATGAAGACACGAACGTCGTCGTACAAGCTTTTGCGCAAGAGGCATAATTATGGTGGAAGAGGAAGCGAGCCGAGTGCGTTAGCACACGTAGGACGAGCGTTGAACGATGAACTTGACACTGTGTGGCAGGGGAACGGGAGAGATCGTGTGTGCCTACTACGGAGAAAGAAGGAACGTGTATTCACGCGTGTGCGCGTGTTACGGAGCTCTGCTGACCGCCTACCCATTTTCCCCGCGATTTCTTTCCGTTCGTCGGATAAACGACGTTGTCGCCTGAACCGAGAAATCCCTTTCTCGCTTATCTCCCGCCGCGAAAGTGACGAAATATTTAAGTGCATCGTATGGAACCGCTTTCTCGATGTTGCCGAGATAAGTATCGCAAAGGAATCATAAATCGTCAATTTAGAAATTCTACTGGAAGGGCTAACTTTGCCTCTCTCTACGGTGTCGCTCGTAGACCGGTGCCTACACGGTTTGGCGGATCCGTGACAGGAGCATAGGAATCTTATCGAAATTTACGACTCGATAGAAATTAATTAATTCCGTAGTATAGAATTCTTTTTAACGCGTTTAACCGCAGCCTTCGCGAGGCAGTGCAAGAGAGATTCCTTCCGTGATACAATTTTCTGTCGCTGCGACGTAAAACGCTCGCTACTGCCGCGCCGCAGAACGTAGTAACGTCGAGTATCGAAAGAAATATGGTAACTCGGTTTAATTAATAATTTGGAGATTTTATTCGGTAGTGGTGGTAGCCAGGGGAATTGATGCGACGTCGGAGATCGGCGACGTTTATGAACGTTAAATGGAACGGTGAGAACGCGAAGATGGAGATACGGGGCAAACTTTGGCTTCGAGCGAACACATCGTCCGCGTAACGCTGACGCGTCGGACGATCACCACGGCATGACGTATTAAGATCGCGAATTAAGATAGACGATGAATCCAAGGCGAGCGGTAAAAGATATCACACGCTGCTCGTTCGTGTCAGTTTAGCATGGAACACGCGGGAGAATCGGCCTTCTGTTTCTCCTTACTCGCTCGACAATTGCCTGTTAACCGCGGCTTTATTCCCGTGATAAATTGCACAGACAAAAATTTAATTGCGTTTTAAGATCTACGTCAAACGCTTTCGTGAACCGGCCGTTCCTCCGTGACAAATATCGCTACCATGAAAATACAGACAATTAAAAGCGCAAACGTTTCACTCGAGATATTCCGCCGCTAATGAAATCTCGATTAATTATCGAGCACCGTATAGCCATCGTGAAGATCATTATCGCGTGCAATTATTATCCAATATCAGCATCCTGCGGATTAAATAACAACTAGTTACGAGACTTGTAAAATCGTCAGATTACGAGACAAGGAAGGAAATGGGCGAATCTGGGACGAGCCCTGGCCTCGCGAATGTCTCTCTTGCGTCTGCTGGAACGCGGTTAATAAACTCGGCTGATAATCGAGCGCGTCGCGCGAGCTAATCGGTGCATCGATCCTCGATACGGGATTAATTATTTTTTCAACGATCAGCCAGCCATGAAATACATGGAATTACAGCGGTGTCGCGTGTTGAAGAAGGCAAACGGACGCCTCGGTTTCTATAATGTCCGCGACTTCGCTGAAAACTCCTGGAAACAGGATATCTGGTAAATAAATGGAGAGGAACGGGCGTCGTAAACGCGTTGAACGGAATCGACGAGGCTCGAAGCGGTCGATCTCCGGCCGTGTCTCACGACTCACGAAAATTACTGCTAATAATTGCTAATGATCGTGCACGAACAAAGAGGGACCGTTAGGTTTCGGCTGTAACGACGGCGAGGAGCGGTAAAACGTTAGAGGCGGCCGCGTTTATATGCAAATTCGAACCTTCTCACGTCGAACGATCGACGACGCCGATTTCCTACGTATGCCGTGGAAAGGGAAAAGGAGGAGGAGGAGGAGGAGGAGGAGAGGGGCGAAAACGAGACACAACCGAGAGCCGAGGATTATTATTCAGATAGCGAGAGAGCGTCGATCTATCGGCGTTCCTCGATCACCGAGCCACGATCCATTAGTTATGCAACGCGCAAGTCTACGTGCAACGTCCCGTCGTTTTTACTGCTTACCGGGTGACGAATAAATTAACCATGAGACCGTGCGGATAAACAATTCGCGTTTTTGTTCGAAGATGCAGGACAGCGAACTGTCCAATATAAAGCGTGATTTATGGGTATTATATAACGCGAGTTCGTGTACCGTGATTTATAAACTTTACGATGTCGTTGGAAGTTCATTTTCACGGCAACGTGTTTCTTACGGGATTCTGATTACAAGGGATGAGCGTACAGGCTGCGATCAACTTAGTAGTACCTATTCTTTGACAAAGCTTTCGGACGACGCGATAAATCTATCTTCCGCGTACATCGGAATATGTATATAATTACGCCTGGTTTATGGTTCTGGACGACCGTAAATTTTTCTTACCGAGATAAAGCACGCTCCTAAAGTTTCCCATAGTCGAAGTCTAGATACGTGAGTACTTGTCTGAGCCACGTTTGACAAACAACGGTAAGAGAGATAGGAAGCCAAGCTACGGGACGAACGATAAGAAAATCCTCGAATTCTTCCAAGATACTCGGACTAAACTCAGTCTGTAGGAGATTTCTCTCTTCCCCAAAATCGATCCTCTAACGACTTTCTCGCTCGAGATAAAAAGAGAAAAAGTCGCGCGCGAGGGTATTTTTTCACGTGGAAAGTCGCCAAGGTAGCGAGCAATAAAACTGGCAACTGCTACAGGCCAGAAACGTAAACGTGGCAAAGACACGGCGTGACGCGGCCTTAAGTCTGTCCATGCGCGGTATCATTCTACTTGGAACGGACGGAGAATCGCGGCACTGTCAGTGGCAGCACGACTATCGTTCACCGAAATTGAAATCCGCTCGTCGGTCAGCATTAGTCGTGGCTCGTTACGCGGCTCGTCCGTACGAATCAATAAGCGCGCGAGGGCACGCTCCGCGCGATAATAAGCACGTGTCCGGGGTGATTAAGTGGCCCTAAGCGGGGCCGTTTCTCCGCGTCTGGCTGATAATTTTCGCTCGGGTCTGCCGCTCGTACGGGCAAAAACCCGCGCAAGTAAAGACCACTGTGGAAATCTCCGAGTGGCACTGACCAAGGGGAAACGCACCGGGAGAACGCGCGCGTGACTGCGTGCCGCGCCGCCGCACCGCGCCGGATGTGTTTCCTCCAGCGGCGACAAACAGGGGAACTTACAAAACCGAGGTCTGCCATGTGCTTTCTCGCATCGAAAATCGCAGCCAAGACACGCCGTGGAAAAACTATCGGTACTTTAGAAAAATTCTCGAAGAAAATTGGCAATGTCCTGGAAGAACGAATCTTGGAAATGACTTCGGCGTTAGGTGATATCGTGTCGCGGAACGCTCCAGTTATTTTATGACCGAACTGTTAGCGAGTTAGACGTTGCTCGGCTATTTGGAAGTTTCTTTCGCGCGACGATCGACTCGAGATTTCTTTGTCGAGCAAATGTTTGCCGGCGACGGGTCACCGGTGTGAATATCGTTTAAATAAAGTGCGAAAATATTTGACGTGGACAAACCGACGGTGTACGTCGATCGGTTGGCGGAAATACTTTCGCCGCCTGTGACTCCGCTGCGGGAGAATGGCCGCTGGATAACTCGACATTGAACCAAATACTTTCGTCCAAACTTTTCCGCTCGTTACATTCATCCAATAATTCGATAAGGCCGACGAGTTCGTGATAAATTACTAGCGACTTAAGAATTCTCTGGTGTAACGGAAAAGTGTAGAATTAATTTGCCAGAAATTACTAAAAAATAACAATAACCAATGCACGATAAGATCGCGCGTAATGAACGTTCATCCGGTTAAACACACGTCAAAGAAAAGGAACAATTTCCTTTGTACGAGATAATTTATTACATAATGGTACGCATCGTTATTACGATATTATTCGCTTATACGAATCGATCGATCCTACCGTGGCCAATTACGCAGTCGCAGGAAGGATGTAGCGCGTAGTAACGCGTTGTGCGCCTCGAACGCTTCGTAAATTGCTTCGAAACGTCTTACAGCCATATGGATCCGATTGTTACTTTGCGAACGAATCCGCTGTTAGGATGCAACGCGACCGAGATCTTTATCTATGCGACTGGTGTTTTTCGTTCGGCGAAGCCAAGGGAACCGTATTTGATAATTAAACACAGCGATCATGAGTAAGGCAAACAACGGATTCCAATGGGAAAGTGAAGGGGAGGAAAGGGGAAAGGATTCAAGGTAAGGGGAGAAAGGAAGATGATCTCACGCGCAGCAAAAAGCGAAGCGATCGCGAACCAGAGCTGGCTCGCCAACAACACGAGAGCGCAATTACATGGCTGATAGAGTTTAACGACTGAATGCCAAATTGTGCGAGCCAACTGCGAGGAAAGCGAATCGATTCGCGGAAACTTGGCGATTTTTCCAGCCTCGATCGCGAAACCGATGATGTCAATCTGCGGAATAAAATTCAATTAGCTGGCGGTTCTTCGAACGGAACGCTAATTGTTGAAGACGATCGAATTAATTGCCACTGAGTACCGATTGTGATCGTTAAGCGGTGATTTATGGCTCGAGCGTAAGTCGATGTTTCCTTGCCAGCGCGGTGATACGACGAGCTGCGAACGGTGTATTAAGCGTGTACGCCGCGGCGTGCATTTGCGAGCAGAAGTAATTAACCCATTAGGAATGGAGCAATGAAATAACGCGTAAAAGTTACAAGTTAAAAATATAAGTGGAACGTTAACCCTTAATGGATTAAGTTCGCTTAATAGCTTGTAGCTGGAATGAAACGCGAGATTTTCAAAAAATGGGAAAAGTGGAGCAACGTAATAGAGCAGTTTCGCGGTCGATAAATTCTCTCTAATAACGCTTCGGGAGGCAGTGAAAGTTTGCTTTTCCAATGGCGTACGTAAAAGGCTAAATACGGTCAATTACGGTCGATTTAATGAAATTTAATGAAACACGTGTTGGAAACAAAGATGTCGAAAGTGTTAAAAAACCAGACGAGACACGAAGAAGTGGCGATAAGTTGCGCAAGTGGAGCGGGATATCGTTGCCATCGTAAAAATTCTCTGTTCGACGCTTGAAGAGAGTAGCGTATAATCCAAGAACGAGTCGCGGTCGAGTAAATGGACCACGAACTCGGTGTAACGACGCAGTGATAATATCCAGTTACACGGAGGCGCGAATTAGTAATTTGCAATTTACCGACGCGACAAAGTAATTTCCAGAGAGCGTCTCGATGTTTGAGCCTTTGATGGCGATCACGCGACACCGTCTCTTATCTTCTCACGCTTACGTTGAGAAACAACTTTCAAGGAAATAAAAACACTGAACATTACATGGCGTCTCAAGGCTAATCCCATTTATAATTACCGTATATAGTATACTTATAGGAAAAACTAACAGATCCGAGGAAACGAAGCAACTCTTTGCGACGCTTCTCGAGTCTCGTAATTTGGAGACTACTCACACACGTACGTATAATAGAGTGGTACATCCTGTATATCTATACCTCATAAAGCAACCGACGATAAAAATAGACGTCTCGCCTCTAAGATCCGAAGGATTTGTAACATCCATGGCAGCCAGCCGCATACAAATTGCAACATAACGCGAATTATAGAAACGATTCCGCGTAAGTCGAGAATTCTTCTTTTCGAAACGCGCACGTCCTCGGGCTACGAATATATGGAACTTGTGTCAACGTAAAGGATACAATAAACACCCTTCTTTATCCGTTTCTATTTCCATCCGACTTAATTTCGACATTTCGTTATCTTCCAGCTTTTTCCTTCTCTTTTCTCCGCACATCGCATTTCTTATATACGAGAACGCAACTCTTTCGACTTAAAGTTATCCACCGCAGCGATGGAGCTCGTCTACCAGTGCCGAGCAACCGAATCATGGCGACCGTCGATAAAATTCTTGGAGCGAGGGGGGAAAAAAAGGGTCTCTGGGACATTTGCATAAAAAAGTCGTAACCGAGGATCTGTTGGTCGTGTGTTCGCGAAATCACGAGGATAGCTTGGAAGAAATGGCAGAGAGAAAGAAGCGGAGACGCGGTTCGTCGAACTTTTTCGCCGTGTAACCGTCTAATTAGCGTCGGCGTACAAAGCGAAGTCGCGCGTATACGTGACGTCACGTATTTATAAATAATTGTCGCGTACGGGAAAACGAGTATCGTCACGTTCGATGCCACCATGGCCTGTTCGTTCGCCGTCTTGTAATTTTATTCGCGCGTCGGAATGGTATTCCTAGCGACGCCAACGATCAGCCTGCTGCTCCGTCTGCGTCGCTTTCATCTACGATCTTCGTCTTGATTTTATCGTCTGTTTCAAGAATGAAAATTAAGTGGCGATATTAGAATAAACTGCGAACCAGAGAAAAGAGAATTTCTTAAATTTCAGTATCTCGATTCGGATTGTAGTCGGTTTGGTTCATCAACGATCGGAAAGAGCATCGATCGAAGCGCGTACTCCTTTATGGTACCGCGATACACGAGGCAACATATGCTAACCGTGTCGATTCTGGTTGCAAACGCGATCTCGATCACGCTAAAGTGCGTGTCGAGATAGGAGAAAAGAGAATGAGACGCAATTACGCAAACGTGGTTTTATCGGCGATTCGTTCGATCGGCTATCTGCTACGCAATCTTGGTCGTTCGTTACGGTACTTTCTTTTGCACTTTCTCGTCCTAACCACGATCTACTAAGATATATTCATCGTAAGAAAAACCGTAGGAAAGGAGCAGAGAGATTTTCCAAAAATTCTTTCGTTCGTAGAAAACCAGTTAGTACATCCGTTGGATCGGACGTCAGGCAGTTTGGAGTCGAGGATAACATCGTCGTGGATTTTATAAATGCTCGTACACTGATTCTCCATTAAGAAGAAGGAAAAGAATAAAGGATGCACTTGTAATTATCGAGAAACCAATTAAACACTCGAGCTTGTGCCCACGAACGTTGCACTTCCTGTCTACGCGTGTTTTGCATTAATTATTTCGTCGGTCTACGTTCTCGCCATTAAACGACACTTAGAAACGTCTACTCGTAGATCGTAGCAATCGCTAAGTACGATAAAAGTACCGTACAGCAAAGGCAGTACAATCCCTACTAGACCAATCGAGGCGTCATTAATATCCAATATGACTTTGGTTAATTATCCTGCTACATTTTTCCCTATTATTTCAGCAATTTTTATCCAAAGACGAGTGCTGATAATCGATTGAACGTAGCTTATTATCGCTCGATGGGATATTAAAATTCAGTTCGCCTCTTGCTGGCTATTAATCGCTCGTCATATAAACGAACGAGTAAGAAGAAGTGCAACTGGAATAAAGAACGTGCTGGCAACGATTAAATTTGATAAATTAAGAATAAGAGAGCAGGTTGGCTAGATTCGATCAAGGTAATACGTGCAACAGATCCGTCTGACCAGCAAGTACCTACGCGTCGCCTTTCTCGTCGCTTTCGCGTCTCGTCGACACTGAAATTAACGCGATCGCGGAACTTATCTTCTCCGATGGACAAGGATTCGAAAGTTTCAATGCTACCCGGACGCGTGTCGCGCGCGATTCGACGAGGTCGAAGCTAAGTTTCTATCGGGAGAGATGCCTAGAGTTATCGATAAATAAAATACGCGCGTATCTTTCGAGCAGCGCGTCCTTGAACGTTGCACGATAGCTTTACGTAACGAGCGAAGGGAGGATTCGATGGTGTCGCGAGTTACGTGCAAGGATTTTATACGCTTTTTTAATCCGCCCAGAAAATCCATTAAGAGCTTGTCGATGCGCGGATGAACAGATCCGCCTCTAAAAATGTTAAACTCGTTAGGATGACTCTACTTTGAAGTCCGCGATGATGTCAAGAGTAGAGTAGAAGCGAAGACCACTCTGGTTAAAGTTTCAAACGAGATGACGACCGATCTTTCGAGAAACATTGACTTTATTCGCTTCGTCCTTGCGGAAGATGGTAATCGAAATATCGCGAGACTCTAATTCGACAAATTTACGACGAATTCTCGATGCGTTGGCTATTTTTCACGACTGAAACTCGAATCAGAGTAGCGTACGTTAATTAACAATAAAAGCAAGATAATAGGAACGCTTTATCGGAACGAATGAGTCGAGTGGCGCCGTTGAAGGGACGCAACACTCTACTAATTGCAGCTAATTACCACGCCGATAACAGCGATCTCGGATACCACTGGTGGTTCGGCTGGAAACGCGAGTATTACCAGCACGGTTATCAAACTCGTAGTCTATATAGCATCGGCGTGGCGTACATAAATCGAAGCGAAGAGCTGGCGGAGATGCGCTTCCACGTTGCGCGAGCTCGACGACTGAAATAGAGCCGCGTCGCGAAACTAGTTTTTACCGTAAATCCGCGGAGTAGAGGAGTCGGAAGAGTTGTCGCGCGACGACACCGAGGAAAAGACGGAGACAGCCCGCAAACTCGATCACGAACACGACCTTCCGCGACAAAGGGACTGTCCTACCAACGCAAAAATATATCCAACCGGGTCGCCGAGCGCCGTTCTTCCCCTGTCTCTCGAAATAGTCTTGATAGATGTGCAAGGGAGAATTTGAATCGTCCGCACGCGACAACTGTATTCTTCGACGAGAACCGACGGTAGATAAACGACAAATATCGTTCAGGAACTCGAAGTTGGAAGAAACATAATCCGCTGAAATTGTTAACCCCCGAGATTCTACTATTCCGATCGATCGACTCGTTTGCGTTCGAGTAATTCGAGACTGTCTTAGCCGCGTGAACTTGTTATTCGCTCGACTTGAAATACTCTTTTCGATGAAAAGTATATAAATCTCAAGCGAGAAGCACGCTCGATCCTCAAAAAAAAAAAAAAAACTACGTCGACAACTACGACTTCCGGTCGAAATCTTCCTCTTATAGCAGACTTTCTTCGAATTTAACCTGTCAAACTGTCCGAGTACGATAGTACGAGCATGGTAAAAAGACTGGATCCCTCGTGGTCGCGTCTTCCGAGTCGAATCATACGAGCCGATCGATTCCACGTTCGAGATACGATGGCTCGCACCAGTCAGGCTCCGATCACGCTCTCCATGAGCGTGGCCGTAGTCGGCTCAAGGTCGCGGACCGCCAGTAGGGGCTGGATGCACGGACTTGTCAGCGAAGACTAGCCTTCAGGCTGTAGACATTGGCGCGTTTAAGTCAACCGAGCGACTATTTGGTTCGCGTATATAGACCGGGCCACGCCAGACCAACTACTGTCTCGTTTCAGTAATTAATTCGACGTAACGCAGGGCGATTCGCGTTGCCCGGTACCACGAACGAGAACGTGAAATCGATCCGGTTCATTGAACCTCGAAGGATGAAGGAGCTGCCGCGTCCCGACGTATTCCGGACGAAACGTTCGGGGCGAGACGATCCGATCGAACCAGATGCGACAACAAAGGGACGCTGGACGATGTTGAAAGCGAACCGAGCACTTCGCAAAGGGATCTGCAAGTTGCTTTTCAAGTAATCGAAAAAGAGGGAAGACAGAAAGGAGACGGAAAGCAGAAGCGGTGGAAGAAGAAGACGACGACGAAGAAGAAAAGAGGCAGGAGGGGAAGAAAGAAGAGGAGGAGGCGGAGGAGGAGGGAGGAAAAGAGAAGGCGACCACCGTTGTCCCAAGCCATTGATCTCGAGTCGGTCGCGAGAGGGATTGCTACTTTTTCACCGGCGTTTCCACTTCTCCGTGGTACGTCTGAGCGTCGACTGGAAGAAGCTGAGTCGATTAACCGAACATAAATACATCTGTTGGGGCTGGCGAGTGGTAAACGTGGTCGACGTGGAGAGCGCCGAGTGGCGAGCGCGGCGATCGCATCCTCTCGATATTCGCCCCGCATTTCCCGTGGATCGAGGATGCGCAGCTCCCCGCGAGTCTGCGAAAACCGAGCAAGAAAAAAAGATCCTCTTTCGTTCGCACGTCGTTACACGTTGCAACGAGGAATTATTATTGCCCTGGATTTTTACCGAGCTGCTTCCAGCCGCCACTCTCGTTATCCGCGTATCCATTCCTACGATCGTTGCTCTATGATAATTTCCAACGCATTCTGCCTCGTTTACTCCTTCGCGGTAAGCGACGAGAAGACCGCGCGGATATTCGAGGTGGAAAAATACGGGATGCACGACACGCAAAATACGTAAAATATACAGAGCAAAATACTTCGGAAGAAAGATGTTTTTCTTCAGACTCGAGGTACTAGATTGCAGATCGTTTTTCCTTGCAGATACTCTTCGATCCACGATCCGTATCGAGTTACGACAGTAGTTGCATATTTTTCGATGTCTCGGCCATACGCCGGCGGATCGTGAAATCCAGCGAGAACGTCCGAAACGCGAAAGAAAGCGAAAGGGTAGGGTAATTTGGAATCGGGGTCCGGTTTTTCGCGGATAAAAACAAAAACGTAATAAGAGCGCCCGTGAAAAGAGCGACGCGCGTCCGCGAGCACGCGCGCCCGCGCAGCCGCAGGAAGCTGCGCCGTGCAAAAAGGCAGAAAGCAATCACGATCAGGCCCGAATATGGACGAGTAAGGTCAGGGTGCGAACGCAGCTGAGAACGAGGAATGCCATTACGCGCGTTTCGAAGTCGCCGCTGCAGCACACCGCTCCTCCTCTCTACCTTTCCCTCTTACCCTCGTACTCTTTCTTTTTGGCAAAGGTGTTCTTCCAATCGCGACGCTTCTCTACGCGACTTGCCTTTCCCATCCAACACTTGCAACTCTATTTTCCAAAGATTTGGAATTCTATTCCGTAATATGGAAACTTGGAATTCCACTTCGTTAGTACGAAAGTGAGTTGAATCCAGATAAGATATAAATAGCAACTTGGTTATCGATATGGAAAAGGTCTAGGCTGCGTTCTGGTCGCGTATAACCAGGCGAATCTCCAACAACGCTCGCACGAAATGTCAAGGCTGCTTCTTTCCTTCTTGCAACGCGAGTTTCCAATTCATTCGCCAACTTCAAGGTTCGAGGAAGCTTGCAAGTGTCGGCAGGTTCGCGTTGCAAATTGAACCGAAACTCGCGCGACCGAACGAAGTTCTAATTACAGCGGGTCAACGCTGAAAAAATTAAGTAGATCCTGTAGAACCTGGCAAGAGCCACGACCAAGAAAACCACCGTACGCAACCTAACAACCACTTCCTGGCCAGTTTCTCGATCCCGTTCCATCTTCGCCTCTATACGGATCGCACGATTCAACCTAAATGTTGCAAAGAATTTTCCAATTCATCGAGACGACGGAAAGAGAAGACGACGGTACCTCGGCAAATCATCCTCGCCACCGTGTTACGTGCGGCCGCTTATTTAAGAGCGTGGCGAGCGCTATGCGCTGGATAATCTCGCGTGTTTCGAGCCGTGGTGCGCAACGCTCGGTTCGCTCGGAGCGCGCGCACGGCGCGGCGTGCATCGCAATGCAGCGCAGCCAGCATAAAACAAGCTGCCATACATGGGGCGACCGTCAGCCGACTCCGGGTTATAGCAGGACCAGCTCGCTTCGAGCTTCGGAGCAAGACAGAAGGGAAACGATCGAACAGAGACGGCGAGAGGCAGAGAAAGAAAGTAAAGTCGGAGGAGGAGGAGGAGGAGGAGGAGGAGGAGGAAGAGGAGGCGGCGGTGGAGGAATCGAAGATCGAAGGAGAGGAGAAACAACGTTAGACTTAACAGAGAAAGAAAGGAAAGACGAGATGTTAGAGACAGAAGGAGTACCCGAGGAGAAAGAAAGAGCGGACGCAAGGAATCGAAGATCGACAGAGAGCCAGAGAGACTCGTGGGGCGAAGAAAAGGACTACGATGGAGCGAACGAGAGAAACAGCGAAACGAGAGGAAGAGGATAGGCAGAAGACAGAGGGGAAAGAAGAAGAATCGGAGAGAGGAAGGGCGGAAGGACAAGGAGAGAAGTCTGGAGAGTTGGTGCAGCAGCGTGTTATCCACGGCTACACGCGCACTCTGAGGCCGTATTCGTGAAACCGGGCCTCTCGAGATAAGCCAAGCTCGCTCCTTACGAACCAAGCACGTGAAAAGGTCTCGAAGGTCCTCGACACCCTCCGCCGCCTGCAAGTCGATTTTCGTTGGACACGAACACACGCCGCAGAGAACACCGGAAAGCGAGGAAGAGCGGAGTAAGAAGACGAGGAAGGAGGAGAAGGAGAAGAAGAAGAAGAAGAAGAAGAAGAAGAAGAAGAAGAAGAAGAAGAAGAAGAAGAAGAAGAAAGAGGAGACGGAGATGGAGGGGAGAATGAAAGAAGTCTTTGCTATACTACTCGTCGAGGATAATACGCGGTTCTACAGATATACATACGTACGTACAAATACGAAGAGGAGTTATCCGGAATCGATCGCGAGTAATTATAAATCCAAGTGGATGTTTATTAGCATAAGAAGTAGTCGGTGAAACGACGAACGTGCGCTCGAGCCATCTCGGCCCACGGTACAATTTATTTATCCGCGTCCGACCCATTATAACGCTGGACTACTTGCACGCGCGAAACCGACCCAAGGAATCTACCGATGATTCTAATCTTCTAATCGTGCAAGGTGATCGCGGCAACGAGCGTAATCCAATTCGAACGATTTACAGCGTTTTACTCGTTCCAGCGGTCGATAACGCTCCTCCAGCTTCCGATACCATTACGTGACCGATAACATCGCCAGAAGTTGAATCGAGTATGATGTAAATTAAGCGTTGCTCTGCCGTAACCATGTTACGCGTTACGGCTAGATAAGTGCTCGTTTCGTTACAAACGTAACCAGTTGCTTCACGATCGAGCGAGGAAGTGACGAAATAAAAGGACATTGTCCGATCGGTGTTCGCCACTCTCCTTTTTGCATGACAAATTAGAAGACCCACTGAGCGAGTCTATTAATCGTTCGTAATGGACCTCGCTTTATCGACCAAAATCAGGCATCTCCTTCGAAACGTATACGAAGATATATCGTTCCATGTTCGATCGTGTCGATATTAAACGAATAATGGTCGATCGCTCGAACCGGTGACAAGAAATCCTTGTACCCAATATGTAAGAACGGTCGAAGAGAAAAATGGAGTAGCTATATTATTAGTGACTCGACAACCATGGATCAATTTCCTTTCCTTCTAAACCTCTCTCCGAGATGACCCACTTTTTAATTCCTTTGACCATATATATATCTATATATAGATCCGATATATCTTCACTAACAACGATCTACGAGTTTTTCCAGGGATCACCATCTAAATTCAGCGATAGCGTGCCAGAATACCGATTATTCGCGCCTGCGTATCTCGTACGTCGACCTTTGTCCGTTCGATTAATCTGCCATTAATTCGACTACCAAGACCATAGACCAAACCCGAGCTGTTCGATTCACTAGGAAAATCGCGATTCGATACAAGACCGGCTCGTCTCGTGGCTCTGGATCGAATTCCCTGCAACCTTGTAAACCAGCGGTTACACGACGGCGTTACACATATCGCGGAAGGTGTCGAAGCAACACGCCCACGCGAACACCAACCAAGATGGATTAGACAGATACATACGCTTATTGGTTTGCTTTGCTATCTTTTTTTTTTCTTTTTTTTATTTCCTACACGCTCCTGCGAAACAAGGTTTAATTTCAATGGCGAGTAGTACACGGCGTTTCGTCAAATTACATCTCGTAATAAAGCGATATTACGTAGGCGAAAAGTACGAATCTTGAAACTCGACAGCCGCTTAAATATAATAATTGCCATCGAATTAACTGCTCGTAGATTAGCTACGATATTACCTACTGGCAAAAGACGTTCGTCGGTGATAAACTTAACAAGTTCTCTATTCGTGCCTTGCGGTACGAGATACGCGAGGGAGAAGGTAGGAGAATCTGGGAATTGTCCATGTTTTCTTCACGACGTCAATCTGACAAATCATCGACCACGTTATTACGAAAACTGTAAACCGGCCGGGAAACGACGTAAAAAGCTCGCCACTTATCGACGGTGGACTCGCGAGTTCCATTCAAAAACTCGACGTCAGGTCGAACACGAAGGGGGAGAAAATAACAGTATTAGTCATTTTGATTCCGCCTTAACGATTGAAGCTTAATGTCCAGGAAGAATCGGCGGCGAAGCGCATGGAAGATTGAACCATGGAGAATCTTCTTTCTCACCTATCACCGTGTTTACAGAGAAACGGCAATTTCAGCCACGGAACGATGACTCGTCGAATCGTTTCGGGGAAAAAAGCTGCGCCTCCGTGCCCCTCTGAAACGGTTCTGACACGGCGCGATCCTCCTGAAACGAATCTCTCGCGCTTTACTGGCTCGACCTACGTGTCCCCGTCTATTTTAATTAACGTGGAAACTGCGCGCTACGACTGCCATTTATATTTCGGGTTATTAAGGGGAACGTTACGTTACACAGTCGCCTTGACATTTCTCGCCAGTCAACAGAGCAATAAAGAATACGTATCTTCCAGCCTTGTATTCTTGTCGAATCTTCAATTTCTCCGAATAAACCGACGAAAGCGACGAATATCGTTTGCTCGTTAACATCCTCGTAAACTTTTTACGTTCCTCTCTGCGTGCGTTTCGTAACGGCAAACCTAACCCGAACCGGGAAATTCCAAGATATAGAGAGAGGATCGTTTGGATCATCAAAAAAATCGAATCTTCGGCCTGCGGGATTCTTCGTGAATTTGCTGAACGAAACACTCGGATGCGAGCGTCGAGTTCAACGAAGAAACGAAAGCAAAAAGCGAGTTAACGGGAACAATCGATCGTTTTGCGCGGACCGTGTCTAAATCGACTCGATCCGCAGGAGAGCGTCGTCGTCGCGGTGAACCGGTGTATCTAGATCCGGCAGAGATCTAGATCCAGAATAGAGAGAAGGACGTCGTCCTCCGCTGTGCCGTGCACGTTCGCCGTGCACGTCCGCCGTGCACGTCCGCTGTATCACCGAGGGGGAAAAAAGATGCGGATCGACCTAAACGCGACAGATCTATTCCTCTATTCATCGCTCTCGCGCGCGTCCCTTTGGCCTCGATTCGATTTGTCACGCGCCAACCATCGGAGACGAATGCAACGCCGCGAGGGAGACCTCTACCCGCCGACTGTCGATCGGAAATCGACCAACGCCGATCAATCTCCTGTCCAAAGACCATGTTTACGCGGGCAGTTCTCCTGACAGATTCCTGAATCTCGTTACGTAAAATACTGGCAATATTTAAAGACTATCTTTTAGAAATGGTCGAATTAAACGATTTAAACTGCTGCTAGCTAACTAAGTTAAACTAAACCTTCTACTCTGAGCAAACGTCACTGCCAACCTCCTGATATTATTTATACTCCGAACGTAATGTAAGGTAATTGGTTCGCGCGACGGTATCGTATACCATCTCGTTAAACGTGCATAACTTTCTTGTAAAATTGTATATATTCCTCGGTGTATCCTTGGCGTTAGGAGAATCTACGCTTGAAATAAAACGGCTGAAAGCCAGACAACGACAAACGACAAAAGCTATCCTCCCACGCGAGAAACTTAATCGAAGGAAGATTCCCAACATGGAGTCGGAAAAGATGAAAATCTCGCGTCGTGCTGACTGGGAACGGAAACGGGGCTTGGTATTTCAGCGCATGGAAAACTCGGCTCTTCCGTTCCGACCTCTGAATTCCAACCTGTTGGCGCTTTTCAGGCGAATGGAAAAACGAGCGAGAAACTGGAGTTGGTGCAGTCTCCCCTATCCGTGGCACGCATTCGCGTTTTCTTTGGCCGTGCAACAGGGCAGGACAGGAGGAAACGAAGAGGAAAAAGAGGATGATCGGTCGCAGCCTTGAAAGCTGTCCCCTCGGGCCTGGCAAGAGCACGCGGGCCCGTCGATTTACACGGCGCCATAGACGGGGATCGGCGTGGAAATGCGTGCCATGCGGCGCCTTCTTTTTATTAATGAGCCATCCTCGCGCAACGAAGGTCGTGCCTCCTGATGATCCTGATTAAACGAGCATCGTGCGTCCGGGGCAGATGCTCCGACGGAAAGAAATTAATTATTTCTCCTGGAACTTAATCCGTTTCTTCTTAACGTGGCCGCTCCATTAATCAAACACCAGCCGCTTTGTTTCGAGCCTTCGAGTTCGATCCATTGTACGGAGGAAAAAAGAGGCGGTTCGTCGGTCGACTGCGTGTCCAATGTATCGCGTTCGAAACGCTTTTGGGTTAATAAATGCGTGACAGTTGCTGGAATATTAGGTCGAGGATAATGAGGTAATTGGTATAATAAGAAACAAGGGTTACCAGGCTTCTGGTCTGATTTTTTACGGTTTGTTATTGGATAATTAGTCTCGCTGTTCGATGGAAGAACGCGATGAAAAAGATTCGCGTGCTAAAGAAATGGGAATACCTAACGAGCTTGATAAACTTTCGAAATATCGTCGTGGCTTCTATCTTCCCTTTCTTTTATCGCATCGTTGGTATCGCAGCGGTATCATAGTTGCTGCATCGTATTGCCACGCAGGGTTAGCACAATGACGAATCTTTCCGTACCGGTAGATCTTGTCGTCTCGTTAGCGAGCAAAAGGAAAATTATGTCGGCCCGCGAATATCGGAACGCGAACCACCCTGAACGAGACGCGATCTTATCCGGCGAGATTGTCGGCAAAAGGACGAATCCGTCTCCTCGCGGGTAGAAAAAGGCGAACGCGTGTTGATCAGCGGCCGCAATTTGTCTCTTCGACTTTCGTTCTCGTGCTCGCGAGCCGCGAGACTTTTTTCAGTTGCCGTGACTGCCCGCCTTAAACGTACGCTGGCACGACAAAAGTCGGCCGGTCCAGTTGAACAGGCGGCCTTTGTTATTTACGAGCACCGATACGAGTATTAAGTAACGCTGCTTTCACTGTCGCCTACACGCCCGTTTAAATTCCTCCTGGTTACTCCCAAATCCGATCGAGTCCGCGCGACAAACCTCGTATCGTTCACCTGACGGCGCATTGTTCCGTTGCTTCTACTCGAGGCACGTTGCAAACTTATCTCGCAGCGCCAAGTTGCATTCGATAATTACTATCAACTTGGAAACAACGATATACATATAATATAGAAGATTTCCAATTTTACACGTATTCAAAACACAATATAACGACGATATAACAACCGACGGATTCGTAACTCTGCGCTGCGGTCCCTAATCGCCATCTATAACTTCGTCTCGACACAAGATCTCGAATGCCCGATAAGCGACTTAACCAACCGACTCTATTCGCAAGTAAGACAAACTGCTCCAATGACAATACCACGAAACCCCCACCAACCTTCAACCCACGCTTTCAACGTCCGATCTATACGCTGGTCAAAAAGTCACGCGCTTTGTCAAAGACTCGCTAGCGTAACCCTGTAACGATGATCCTTCGCAAGGCCGTGATATTTGCCGCTCATTACGCATCCAGGATGGATAGGAGGCGAAGAACGCGGCAGAGAACGCGCGGAACAAGGCTTGGATGCTCTTGGATCCCGACAATGGGTAACCTTGAATTTAGCGGAGCGGAAACGACGGCCGCATCTCACCTGGCGATCTCTCTTTCTCTCTAATTACTTTCTCCAAGCCGGTCTATCGGCAGAATCTGATCTAATATGAGCGCGAAACTATCCCTCGTGGCACGGTGCATACTGGCTGAGCGCGAACGCGCGCGTATGACGTAACAGTAACCTACTTCCGGCTGGGGCGCTGGCGTTCATTCACGTGCCACGAAAGAGACGGGGCCGAGAGAGTAAACGAGAGAAATGGAACGCGGTTAAACAGAATTCTTCTCCTTTTATCGTTGCCGACGCCCGTTGCTTCTGCGTTGCTGCATTTGTGCGCGAATACGCGTGCACGCGTGTCGTGGTTATCGCGCGGCATCTGTTGCGCGATACCAGGCCGCGAATCGTTGCATTAGACCAAAAGCGGAGCTGAATGCGCGCAAACGGTTCTCTGTCCGCGACGATACACCACGCCATGGCAGATCCTCCTTGTAATTGGCTTTCGTATCGAGAAAATCGGTTAACGACGCGTCGAATCTGGTACGTTGAGCGCGCTACCGCGTCGGGTTACGGGCAAATGACTAGAGTTTGGGAAACGGTGAATCGAACGCGGGTCTGGAAGCTTCTACGTATATTTTCTTTTCGTATCGTGAAAATTCTCTTTGTATTTATGCCTTGGTTGGCAAACGGATACGCGAATTGCCGCGCTTACACGTCCTGCAACACCGTTGCATTTCCATAAGTTTTACGCCGTGCTTACAAAAGGACAACGTGGAAACGCGTACAGCGCGAATATGTATATTACGCGATACAAACAAGGATATCTTAATTGATCGTGCTTAAGGCAGACGGCCGAGTTTTAGTATCCTATTTCCCCTTACTTATCCCCGATGTAAGGATACCTACAAACCTTACAGACGTAACTATATTATCGATAGCCCGTGCGTGGACCACGACCACAGACAGATCGAGAAGCTCTTCTCGTGTTTCTCACAAGGGTCGCGAGAGTTCCTCGTCCGCGAACGACCGGCCGCCGATCGTTCCAACTTCCCCCGATTGGTCTTCGTTTCCAGCAAAAGCGAGAGTTACTCCCACGCAACGAGACGCTTGATATTCTTTCCTCCTTCGCCATTAGCGTCGATCGTTAGCCAAGTGTTATTTCGCAGTACGCGACACGAACGATCGTGGCCCGTTGCATATCCAACCGCGTTGCGGAGAGAGTGCGTGTCGGTCGTGTCTCGTTTTTACAAGAGGCGCGTATGCATGGACGCGTTGCCGGTTTCGCCATGCACTCGTAATTTATATCGGCCCTCCCTCGAAATTGTCCGTGGCGAATATTCTTACGCGTATAACGATCCTTATTACGCGGTACGCGGATCTTTACGCGAACGTCCATCTTCTTTCCTTGGTATCGGCCGAGTTGGTATTTCGCTTCTACGTCTCAACGTTCAGATTCTCGATGTCGTAACGCGAAACTATCCTCGCATTCTACCTTCTTCTATCTCTGCGAATTAGTGCTGTACGCGTAGCCCTACTTTCCTTCGTGAAAAGTCACCGTATCGCGTCGTATCGTCGAATAACCGAATAAAACACGAAATTGTCCAAAGAAGCAAGATGTAAGATGGAAGAAAGATTCTCGAGATTGGTATCTCGACGTGCAACATCTGGAAAGAAAAGTACAAAGTTCAGCGGCGCAGCGCCAACATATTACCATAAAGTACGCGAGATCACTTTCCCGCGTGGTCTCGGTGCCCCTCTTCCTTTTACAACTGGTACGTTCGATGGATATGGAGGAGAGACAAGGAACGAGCATAGTCTAGGAGCGACAGGCACGGAGAGGGTTTCGCGGCTGGTAACCCGATCGAGCCAGAGGCATGAGCCGCGCGACTAAATATGCATATTCTCCACGCTGTCGGTGTCTCCGTGCACGTTTGCCGGTGAAACACGTTTCAGGATATCATCCGAGGCGAACAATAGGGAATCAAAGGAGGAACGTAGGCGCGCAAGAAAACGTTAGCCGGCGAATGTTCTGACTGGCTGGTCGCCGTTGCAGAATGCGGTTGACATTTCTCGGCAAGTAGAGCGTTACCCTCGTCGAACCGATATTCACCAGCCACCGATTTCCTATCGTTCCGCTATCGATTTCTCTCGCTCAAAGTTCTCCCTTTTCCGTTTCACCGAAGCGAGAGAAATGGGGGGGGGGGGGGGGAAGCGAAGGATTCCGTCAAATATGTGACGATTTCGTCAAAAGCTCACCAGCTTACGCCAATGACAAAGTTTCCCTAATTTACAGCGTTCGATATTTTACAAGTACGCGCTAAGATGGAAATCGTAAATCGACGTATCGATTACACGTAGTTCGGATAGGATAAAGTGTCGGGAGGCTGGACGAGAGATCTCGTTGACTGGATCGAGATCACGGGATCGACGTCGATCGATCGACGGTGTCGCAACGAGGCGACAGTCATTTGTAGACAACGAAATCGGCCGGGACATATTTCTTCGAGTGTAACGCGGACTCTTGGCACTCGTGACATAATGAAGATAGTATGCAACAAGCGGCACCGAGCTTTTCAGGTCAGCTTCCTGCTATGTCGGCAACGTTGATGGATTGCCCGGTTGCATGTCTGACGTGTCGAAACATCTGTTCGATAAAGAATTATTAATCGAACACGCGCGAAACTGTCGTCCCTCCTCTCTGGTAGCTACGCGGGTCGAACTTCGATAGGAGCGGAAATTTCGCCCGAGTTATCGACGAGAGAAAATGCTCGAGTCAACGCAATCGTTATTAATTCGTCGTTGTACGATGAGATGCGTAGTGATAAAATAAACCTTGGTGATCAATCGTTCTGATAATATCGGCAGATAATATTTAAGTTCTTAATCCGAAGGATGACGATGCTTTATCGAAAACAACGACGAAGGTACAGAGTCGGCTGTTATACAAAAGACGATAATACGTAGCGTACGAGTAATTAACCCGCTGCATCGAGACACCGTATTTTGCAACTGTTTGCAAAGCCGTGCAAAAAAACGAGACGGATCCTTAGTTCGGTTTCTTTCGCCAATGATTTATGAGCGAAGATCGCGAGACTCGCTGGCTAACAAGCTGACGCAAGGAAGGAAGCATCGTATATATATATATATATACGATGTATAAATATATATATATATATATATATATATATATATATATATATATAAAATATATATATATATATATATATATATATATATATATATATATATATATATATACGATGTATAAATATATATATATATATATATATATATATATTTTTACTAGCTTCTTGGAGATTCTTTCGATCTATAAAACCGACGAACAATCAACGGACAAGATCGGTGTAAAACGTTTCACGGAACGCGTTGATTCTTCTCGCGACACGCTTTACTCCCTTCGCTGTAACTCTTACGTAAACTCTTCCTTAGCCGACAAATTAAAAATTACAAATTTAAAACTGTCGAGTAGATCGACCAGAAGAAGAACATCGGAAAGCTATCATTCTCGCCGGACGATCTCTTATCCCTCGTTAGAAGAGCGGATAGCATCGACATTAGCCGGCGCACGATCGATCAAAGGGATCGATGGATCGTTCGACGAGAATTTCGACGTCGAGTGGTTCCCGTGCAGCCTTCAAAACGGTTTTTCCACGTTCTCGCGTACACGCGATAGGTCAACAACACGTTGCTCGGGATTCTATCGCGAGCGCAGGAAAGTGTGTCGCATTGGTCGGTACGTGTGGTGGGTTCGTATTATCCGTGTACGTGTGTACGTGTGGGAGAAAGAGACACACCACGACCGATTGCGCAAAACGCTTAAATCTTTGAAACGAGTATAACGGGTATCCGTTCAGTATGCCACGAAGAGGCACACAATGTGCAACAGGCTGTACTTGTAACACTTCCCGGCCAGCGCTTGCCTCTTACGTCTCATTGTTAAATCCTTGTTACATATGTATGGTCGTGCGAGGGAAACGAGCGCGTGCGACGTATCGAATCGGCTAACGACCGATCGAAAAACTTGCCGAGAGATCAAGCTACCTCGCGCGCTCAACGTCGCACCGATCGCTAAAATATATCTCCAGTCTATCTGGTCGACTCTTGGAAATTGATCGCGCGCCACTTCGTTCACGCACGTTCCTTTAATCGAGATTCGTGATTTCGTTGGGCGAGAGATTAAGACGAATGCAACTGCGCCAGGTGTATAATTCTCGCCTTAATAACGGACATAATTTTCAAGCAGAAGGCCGTAACGTTCTTACCGCGTCTATCGAGTATTTTTTATTGGGCCCGAACAAAAGGCGCGTTTGGACCCGGCCACCCACCCTACCTCGTAGATCAAGCCGAGTGTGCTCGTCCTTCGTCGCGTTCTTCTTTTCTGCGCGCGTTTCACCGGCCTCGTGGTGCTCCTGTCAGGATCCCTTTGTGTAGCCTTATAACTCTGCCCTGGGACCGCGTAGATATAATCGAACGAGCGGTTCCGAACGGACCGATCCGCGATCAACCGTTTAATTTTGCGGCTCGATACGCCAGCCCCTGATCCCTTCCGATCTTTTTTCGCCTTCCAGGAACCGCACGAGGCTTCGTTTTCTGCGTAGACGAATGGCGACGAGAACGTGTCAGACTCGCGATCCGTTCAGCATGTGTGGGAATGGTATTCCAAGAGTTCTAGGCGATCTGGGTCGGTAATGGTCTGTGGGTTAAGGTCGTCCGAGGTTAATCGAAGGTTAATCGTCCGCTACTTTCATAGTGGCGAGACGTGTGTGAATTCCACGACCAATGATATTCTACTTAAGCCGATAACGGGCGGATGGTAATTAGATTTGGATAGATTATTCGAATTTTCGAGTAACCCGGTTTCGCTACCGATCGTGCGTGCAAATACCTAAATTCCGTATTAATTGCTCTGCGGCATATCGAATCCTAAAGTAAGCAAAGTTGCTTAAAACTTACGCTAATACGGGTCACCCAGTTGCTAAAGATATTATACCCTAAGAAACGTTCAAACTTCAAACTAGTTCCTCCGTATGATACATTGGCCGAAACTTTCTGGAAAGCGGCTAAGAAGCCCGCGCGATCGATCTAACCTGACTCGACGGACTCGTCGCGGAGTTTCTAACAGGGAAATTAGCACGCGATACCGTTTTTTAACCTAGACACAAAAACTAGCGCAGCGCGGTGAACGCGCGTAGCCCGCATTCCCTCTCGAAATTCTCGATCGTATCCAATCGACCATAGGATTCCTTTGCAACGACCATTAAACGGGAATTCCTGCCGTGGCGAACAAGGAAGATTTTAATCCAGCAGGCCTCGAACAACGAAGTTTAAGCTCGCAATGCGCAATCGGACGCACAATCATCGCCGGTTATCGAGGCTAGTTTATGCCCGTGAACCCATGGTAATACGCGTTTCTCGCGGCGAACGAGGCAATAAACGTTGTCCTAAACAGGCGAGGAATTCATCTGCTCGTTTTATTAACACGTGCACCACTCTTGCTCGTTTTTTTCCACTACGCCCTCTGTGTTTAATAACAATAATTTATAACAATTCCATCCTTGCAAGCACAACGAAATAAGAAACCAGCCCCATACGGTCGTTCCCTTTGAAATTGCGTATAATCAGCTATACAGGGTGTTTAGGGATAGTTCGCTTTCGTACTGGCATTTCTAGTACAAAATTAAATTCCTCGCAACGTTCGACTCGTTTCTCCATTTGAAACGACGAAGATACGCGTACTCGAGGTTCTGCGATCGAACTGCTGTTTTCGAAAGAGGAGACGTGTCGAATCTACTCGACGGTCCTGTACTTTCGCACCTCGCTGTATATTTCTTCGACTTTCGTTCGAAGGAAGACAAAGAAGAGAAGTTTCAGCGAATTATCCCCGTCGTGGATGTTTTACCATTGCGTTTGAAATTGGACGCGTAGATAGGAGCGAGCCGCAACAGCTATTATTCGCGAAGGTCGTTACACGAGCGAGAGCCGCGCCATTGTGTCAAACGGCTAGAATTGCCGCTGTGAACAACGTGAAAATGAAACGGGGGCAACGAGAGCCCCTAAGTCTCTCGCCTGCAGACCCAAGAAACAAGCAACGAGCCTCCATTGTGCGCCGTGAAATCTCAGACAGCCTGAAACGAGTCCCCGAGCTCGTGGATTACGTCCGCGGCTAAATGACAGGGGTCACTCGGTGTACGCAACCATTTCTCGTTCGAGAGGATTACTGAAATGGTTACGCGCGCGTACGCGAGTTTTACTCCACGCTCGGCTGCCAGCTAGTTGTCTCGCGTTGGTGGAAAAGTTGAACGAGGATTTGGTTCCTGGATGGCAGCGGTTAAGATCTCGAATCGATTGGATCGATTACGTCGATCGACATCGTGTTTCCCGCACAATCGTTTTCCCATTAGATCGCCGATAACACGTTTCTCCACTTTCGCCGAAATCGACAATTTTGTAGAGCCTTTCTTTTAAAATCCGATATACGTTCGATCCTTCTCAAAATACGAACATCAACAAATTGATGGATAAATAACGATTGATAAATTTCGCGCGATAATACAATTTCTCGTTGATCGTAAATATCGCGTCGACAAATGTAGAAAAGGGGCGGTCGTACCCGCACAACTGCATGAAATCGTAAATGATTAATCGAAGTGAAATTTCAGTTTCTACACTGCCTATGTTACGTTTGCCTATGTTACAAATACCAGACAGATGTTTCTGGCATATTTAGTAACTAAATGATTAATCGATCGGATAAATTTCATAATGTAAGACCATTAAATCGATGAAGTAACGAAAATATCTTAATTACGAAGTTACACTTTGATATACTGCTAATATCTAACGAGCCCGCGTCCAGCCTCCACTTTTCCCAGCTGGATCGATTCCCGCGATCTCTCGCTGTCGACATGTAAATCTAAAACGCTGATAACATCTTTTAACGTACTAATTATCCGCATTGGTGAAACGACCGGCTGCGAAAAGGTCAAGATCTGGGCGTGAAACGACCTGTACAAACTTTGCACCGGAGAAACTGTTCGCGACTCGGCCCGGTGCACGATAGCCGAGTTTCGCACGAATAAAATAAATTTTTAACGATTCTTAACCTCGCCTATTAAGCCTCCTATCCTACACGACGATTTCTCTTGTTAAGGGAACGATATCCTCCACGTTTCTCACGCGAAATCGGCCATTTCGCTATCGCTGCCCTTGCCAACGTTTCACCTTGGTCTAGGGAATTCTTTCACGCGTGGCCGACGAGCAAACGATCCGTCGTGAGATTTCGCCCTCGACATACCCAGAGACCCGATTTACCCGCGCCACAAAATTATTATTAATTCGCCCCGTAATCGCGTGCGTCTATCGACGTCGCGTCGTAAAAAATACGCCTGCTTCCTGAGCTCGTTTCGCCGTTGCATGGGACGATAATTATCGTCTGCTCGGACTTGAGCCTTTCGTGAAGCGTTGCGTGGAACGATCGTCCAACTGTACGTGAATCGCGCTGCAAACGTGATCTGTACGTTGTTTCGTGTATCCACCAATGGCGGTTGCACGATAAGGTACACGTTCACGACTTCGGCGAAAAAGAAAGGAGAAAAGAAGGAGGAGTGTCCGATGGTAGGTAAATGGTAAATGATCGAGTTTCAACGTGGAAGCGAAGAAACGACTTAACGAACTACGAGGATGCGGTAAAAGGATTGGTAAAAGTTGGTTGGCGATGATGAAAGTGACGATGAGTGGAGAATATTGGCTAATGTTGCGCGTTTCAATAACTCGAACCCTTTTTACGAAGACGTCTAAGCATCCAAGAAACGGAAACGCAGCGTATAACGTCTAATTAGTATCCGCTACACTGGCGTCTAATCGTTTCGAGTATATTAGCATTCGTTTCTATCCTATTCGCGGCACTTTTTTGCCAAATGCAAAAAACCAAACCAAGATTGATTCTACAATGTCCGTACCAGACTAAATCAAACGTCTAACGACGAAATTGTCGGTATCAGCAAGAATCCCGTGGTTTTTTTTTCATCGCTGCGGTAGTTTTTACGAGATGCTCATTACCCGGCCATTTTCTAACGCGCTGGCTTTACTTCCACGTTCCTCGATAAAGATTGTCGCGTTGGCAACAATTTTAAAGTCGTTACTATTCCGTTCTATGCAGCGAGACTAAAGGATCGTTGGATTCTGTCCGAAAGTTAATGGATAAATGAACTATTCGTAACGAAAAAGGATTAAAGGGATAAACGACCTTAATGTTTCTTAAGTACTTCGCCAGCTCGTAGGAACGAGCATAGAGAACGCGTATAGAGGCGCCGTTCGTTAAAACAAACGCAAAGTGAACCGGTCACGCCCGATCGGCTAGTCGTTACCCTCGATACACCCCGGAATATTAATTAAGCGGCGTAATTAATAGAGAGTACGGGGCAGGTACGGGTAGTTGAGCGCGGACAGGAGTTAGCGACGAGCATTGCTCAGGCGCCACAGTTATCGTAATTATTGTAATTGGCGTTTACGAGGGCCATGAAGAGACACCGGCTGGTGCGCTTCTCTCAGGAGCATCCGAGCGGAGAAGACGACTCGATCTTCCGGTTCTTCGACGATCGAAGGTCGGTCAGAGCCTCGTGGATTACGCCACGGATGTGCCCTTTCGTATATTCACTATGTTGCTTCGTTCGATGAGGCTCAATGGCGGAGAAAATGGTTGGTGAACGAGCAGATGAAACGACCACATTGTTTAAGGAGGTCACGAAGACGAGGTGAAATCTTTTTCTACGTCTTTCTTCCTGTAGGAATGCCATATCTGCATCTTCTTTACGTATCGATAATACGTTAACGTCTTAACCGGTATAAATGGTGGCAATTATAACTGGTATAAAAATACAGATCGTGAAACGCGGAATGTACAGCCCGCATCATACGGGATTCCACTGTATATGCAAATTTCATACTTTTTCATGAAAAAAATCTTAAATACTGCTAATTTGTAAAATGTTCGTTGGCTCTTGTAATACGTTTCTGCTTAATCCGGACCGGTTCGATCGGTCTAGTGGACTCGATTTACCCGCCACTGGTCGACAAGCTGTCCTAAAAACGTGTCGTATCTAGCATCCCTATCGATACGACAAACGCGTCTATCCTCGAAAGAGTTACTTTCCCACAGGTGGAGTCTTTTACATTCCAGAAACGATCGACTCGAACGACCTGTGTTTTGCGCGATCGGTAATTGCTTCTGATAAAACGTTGTTTTATCGCGCTCGCTTCCTATAAGTAGCTTTTTGCCCCGGCTGCGGACTCGGTGTTTCCTCCAGCGTGAAAGAAGAAGATCGCGCCAAGAGGACACGGGGCAAGGAGGGGGATAAAAAAGAAGGAAGAAGGACCACGTCTCGTTGCGCTCGCACAAGCGAGAATGCATTAAACCGCTCTGTCGAAAAATCACGCCGAGCGTAACGTGTTTAGCACGATATAATCTGATGCGGTGATGCAACGCGCTTGGTAATATATTAGCAAGTCAAAGTTGCGCTGGAACCGGTTCATAAAGCGTTAACAAACTATTTCGAACGGCAACATAAATTATCGTCGATCGGGAGGCTTTCCCCTGCCGCGTCGAAATCGGGAGCAGCGTCGAAAACAGCAACAATGTTCGCCGCTACGCGACGTTCGATCTTCTTATCGCGACGAAGGTGAGAAAGCTTCGGCAGAGAGATAAAAGAGAAAGCGCGCAAAGATACGATTATTGTTGGTAAGATGCTCGAAACGATGCCGACGTTCGGATAACTCCCTTGAAAACGAGAGTCCACTCGTTTTATTCGCGCATCGCGGCGATTACTCTAGCGTGGAAAGTCGGTAAGCATCGCAGTCGCTGGTCACAGTTCGATGAACCGAGGAATCTCTGAATTCTTCCAACGAAACGTCGAATTAGAGCAGCAGCGTGACCGAAAAATCCTTTGGAAACGAAGGGCTCGCTAATCGAGAAATATTTTTCCATGCGAAGGCCGCTTCTCCCTTTCGAATCAAAGCGAGATCGTTTATACGAGACACGTCGCGCGATGACAAATTTACGATTCGCATCTAATCGCGTGTGATTAAGGAAGTTCTCGCGGACAGGAAGACCGTCTAGGCTCCGAGATATTCGTTGCCGCGAGCCGAACCGAATCTATGTCTCAATTAGCGTGCAATTAACATAACAATAGTCGAAAGACCAACGCCCGATATAAATATGTCTCAACGAAGATCGAAGATCGTCTTCGCCTTACCGAGTAAGACGGTTGGTTTAACGCAACGTGTTGGTCGGTTCCAGTGGAGTGGGCGAAAACTCGGAACTTCTCACCTATCTCCGAAATGATCGAAAGAGGCTAATTGATCGATAATCACCGCTTGGCCGACGATTATTCAGTCTCGTTAACCGTGAGAGGAACTAACCGGACGAAGCAGATACCTGGAAATAGACGCGCGTGTCGTTCTGATCAAATGACGGCCGCGAAGACACCGCGGCCGTTGCATCCGCGACAGGCGCAGACAAAGAAGCTGTTCACCTTCGCGAAATCGATATCGGTAGCCTGCCGATTGATAAACGAGATGCTGGAAGCACACTCCCTTGTCACGTACAGATCTCTGTTCGCGCCTTATCTTATCGCGGGGTAAATTAATTCAGTAAAATTTCTCTAGTCACGGCCTTCGAAAATCTAAAAATCTACAAGCAGAGATTTCCTCGGGACGCGAGCGTGGCGTGATCGAGTGACAGAGATCGATAAGAATCGTGTAAAATAAACGAGGCTAGCTGGCAGCCATTTCGAGCGCCGCGGCGACCGTGTCCTTGCGCGCATTCAAATCACCGGTATTAAGCAGCGGTACGCGACTATTGAGACGTGTATCGAAGACAGGCTCGTGAAAAATGTCAGCGACAATGTACGCTGGGAGGAGGAAAAACGAAGATGGAAACAAAGATGGTCGAAGAGAGTGAGATAAATCAACGAAGAGAGAGCCGAGAGCCGTGAAACGTTCGATCGCAAAGTCTACCTGAACTTCACCACCGTATACTGGATTTCTTATCTCCCGACATATCGAGCCGCGGTAGAAACGTTTAATTATCGCATTCGTTTCTCGTTATCACGCCAGTTAAAATAGGCCTCGATAATGCTGCACACTCGTGCACCGCCTCTATTCCTTTTGTTCAAAGGCTACGGAACGAGTACCTAGTTTAATACGACAGATATACTTACTACCTCCGTGTGCATTGTGCATTACCCTATACAAATATCCTACCAATTTTCTTATCTAGCACGCTGATGCTACTTGAACGTACGAGATGCCCGCGGTAAAAGCAAGACAAAGAGCGACGACGGAACAAACGATCGTCCTATTTGTATGTGGAATTAGAGATCCTCCGGGGTGAGACCGGTACGCGTGCCCTCTTCCACGCAGACCGAGTATTACAAGAACGATGGAGAGGCGCATCATCAAGGGCCGTTCGAAGAATCACCGAGTAGGACCACGGGCCCTTTTACGGTCAGGGAACCTAGCCGCACCGTCTACGCTAACAATGTTTGTTATAGCAAACGTACGACGCGGAATGTACGCATTATATCATTACGCATTATTACCCATTACATACCTCGTTACACCGTATGTATCGTATATTATGCCGGCTACGTCGGTAGAAAAACTGAGGGATTTCTCTCTGGCCCGTTCGCCGCTGATGGGACTCGCGGGACCATTACCATGCAAGATGCGTGGCGAGGGCCCAGCCGCGTGTACCTGCGCGCGTAATACGTGGCGCGGGGATATCTAATTGTATAGTAAATAACCTTCGTAAATTACGCATATAATGCTTAATGCCGACGTCGGGAGGCGCATTGTGCGGCACCTATCGCGCCATGACATTCAGTCCCCACGACTCGCTTCGAGCGATCACCGCTGGCTCATACCACCACTCGGCTCTTCTCTCTCTCTCTCTCTCCCTCTCTTTCTCTATTTCTCTCTCTCTCTTTCTCTATTTCTCTCGGTATACTCTTTCTCTGGCGTCAATAGAAATCTCGAGTCGTTGTGCTATCGTTATTTCAAAACGTCCCCCATGGAACAGTGTCTGTGAAGAATCGCGGACAGTCTAGGTGGCACGCTGGCATTTACTAGCGCCATTTCAGAAGCATCTTAGGTATCGAGTAACATCGACACGTTCGCTGTCGGCAGAATTTCGCACGGAGCACACCCACGTGTCAAACGGAGCGTACGCGTTTTTCGAAGAATTCTGCCCGGGTAAACGCTATCCTATGTACGCGATAGAAATACGAAGAAGTGGAAGTTTCGCGATTATGAAATTCGATAAAAGTTGAACGGCGATAACAATGTGCGAAAAAAATTAGACGAAACTTTTACGCGGATAAGCGACGATAAAATGTCTGGGCAGAGATAATTAGATGTTGTACCGATAATATCTTGCAAATACGCGGTTGCGAAAGTTGCATAGAAGAAGCCGGGAAAAGATTTCTAGAAATCAAAGAAACAGCGACCAACGACGCGCTACGTTTGATAATGACAAAAATAAACGCAATAATCTACTCGATAACTATATCTACGCCACGAAACCTTGATGAAAACGTGGCAAACAATTCGAATCTAAAGCTCAATCTAAATAGTTAATCGCTCTTCTTAATGCTTAATCTTCTCCAAAACTAACTGGAAAATACAATTCTCAAAAATCCCGATATTTATTTTTGATAAGATATTCCATTTGCAGATTAGCAGTCGCCAAGTATTATTATTCGCCTGACTCGTTCGATCCTCGCTATCTCGCATATGTCTCGAACCAAGCGGTAATTACAGGTGTAATACCCCTTCGAAGCGGCGAATACGATACGGCTCGGGTCTGCATCTGGTTCGCAGGACCGCGAAAGCGGGTTACATTATACTCGGTAGTTCGGACGTAACCCGGAACACACGCGGTTGCGCAACCCGTACGAAACCTTCCAGCGTAACATTGACTTTTTCAAGTGTAATTGCCGTTCGCGCGCTCCGAT
The DNA here is from genome assembly GCA_014737475.1 of Bombus confusus. Lineage (NCBI taxonomy): Eukaryota > Metazoa > Arthropoda > Insecta > Hymenoptera > Apidae > Bombus > Bombus confusus. Next base: position 976,003 of record JACXIV010000031.1, on the reverse strand, counting down.
TACTAATCGACGCGGCCGGTGAACGTGACACACATTCGATTTTAACCTCGACGGCAGTCACTCGTGCGCACCGCGTTTACGGGCCATTGTCCGCTTCTGGACGCGAGAAAAAACCCACGGAGAAATGGTGATCGTCTATTAAGGAATCGTTTGGAACTGACAAAGAGTCGCGCTCCTGGAACGTATACTATTCGCGGTCCTTCCTCGAGCGAGATCGGACCTCGTCGCGTGAAATTATACGCGAAGTTTGAGGTAGCTGTAGGAGTTTCGAAATTATAAAGGATGTATATCTATAGGAGAACAGGGATATGGATATTATATTAGCGTTTTGAGCACGTTACGTGATTCCGTTTGTAGCGGAAACGCGGTTCGAACGGTGCACCGCAAGCAAAGCAACGTTAGAGAATCCGGATTTGCAAAACCAGTTCGGCCCAAGCCGTGCATTAACAGTTAATAATAGTAACGCGTAATCGCGATATTCTAATATTGGCAAGGATCGAAAAAAAGGGATAAGGCTAACGCAAGTTCGGCTGCAACAGCTGGCGAGACTTTGCAACGTGCTCGCTACGCTACAGCCATGACAATTTCTTACTACTTCGTCAGTGGAATTGGGCGTTCGTTACTCAGACTAGTCACTGACGAACGCGACCGTTAACCTGTCGAGAAGCATTTAGTATGCTCGGGGGAATAAATTTTTAAATAAATTTAAGAATTTAAGTATCTCGTAAAAATGGATATACGAAGGTACTGGTAATATCAAATACTTCGTATCAAAATTACTCGATTATGCTAGCACTAAGCAGAATATGTATAAATTTAGAAGAACATTCGTTCAAGGCTGCAAATATCGCAGATCTCTTGGAAATGTTCGAGTGTTCTAAAACCGAGATTACTTCGGTGAACCGAGGTGCTCTCGATAACACGGACGATCGAGAATACAGGTACTGCAGAACGCAGCTATTCGAGAGTATAAATTTCGACGCCGATCGACACGCTCCTCGTCCTTAGGACGAACCACTAACGGTAAGGGATCAGGGAAAAAGGGGAAAAAAAGACGAGAGACGAAGAAGAGAAGAACGATGGCTCGCCAGTCTCGGTTTACGATCGCCTCGCGAGGGAAGTCCTGCCCCTTTGACCGCCATTTTTTCAGACGATGCTAACAAATGGAGCGCGTAGAACGTTTCGGAGCCCATCAAAACAGAAGGGAACTTCGAGGTCGTTTTTGCTTTGAAATGTATATAAGCAGCGGCGAAGGAACAGATCATCGAGCGTCTCCTTCGTGAATGATAAACACGGCTACGATCGTCAAAATGTTTTTCTATAGCGGAGTAATAATTCGACGTAGTAAACAAAAGAACGCGCGTGTTTTATTCGAACGCGTACTTCACAATGAACGTAATCGCGAGACGTAAATACGAGGTGGTGTGTTGATCGTAATAACAACAGAAATTAACGGCCGTTGCTTGTTTACAAGCTATGTTACGAACATTATTTTCGATGCAAATGCGACGCCATTGGTCCGTCCACGAAATAAACTTTAACCGTTTAATCGCCGCGACGTCGACTCGATTCTTTCCGCGAGATATTGATCCGCGATATCAGTAACCGTGTAATTACGAATCTATCTACCGTACGACGACCTTTAACAAATCGAGTAATAAAGACACGATCGGTCTCCAGGACGTACAATCGCTCAACCTCGAACAGAGTTACGTACAGCTTTCTCGATCGAACACGGAAAGTTCCGTTACCCTATTAATCGCCAAAAATTCCGAGAAACCCGGTGAAGCAAGCTGGCCCTGCGGGACATAAGGTCCGGTGGACACGTCGCGTCGCTACGAAAACGATATCCTACTAAAACTTTCCACTCACCTGCTGCCACTGCCTGCGATCCAGAACGTGGTGAACGACGACGGTCGCCGTGAGGCACGTCCGCTTGCAAACTAATTTTTGTTTTCCCCACTGGTAACTCCACTGTGGCACTGTATTACCGTGTATCTACCATACGTATGTATATCTATATATACATGTATCTAACTCTTCGGGTGTACGTACGTAGATACCGGGCGTGTATATGCGTTGGTTTGCAACCACGAAACGGGGATGCGTCCGCGCGATTCGAGGCGACGAGTACGAGGAAATCACGTGAAATCACCGTTTCGTATTTCGACGTGAGCCGAACGAAAATACGTGGAAAAAGAGACGGAGTAACCGGCAGGGAGAAAAGGAGAGTGACGACTGGCCCTGCTCTGACACAGATCACTGACCAATTCCGCTAGAGGACTGACGCGGTACTGACTCGACGTCGCATCTGGCGAGAAGCGCGACAACCGGCTTCCACGCGTTCGGCCTGTTTCGAGCGTGTTCGGCTCCGTTCGCCGCTCGAACCTGTGGCTGCGGACGTGTGCGCGTACCGAACGAACGCGCGTCCGTACGTTTCTGTACGAACGTGTGTGCGTACAGGTACTGGGTACAGTACATCAAGGTAAGTAACGTGTACCAAGGTATAGGTACGCCCACGCAATTTAGACCCCTGACGATAATGAAGAACTCGGCTGTACCTTACGTGAGCGTGCATTATGGCCGCGTTCGCGCGTTGATACCGTCTAGCGGAGCGTTTCGACGCGCGTTTCGGTGGTGTGCACGCGTCTGCCGCAATTCGTTTCGTTTTGTTCGCCAGAGAAGAAAACCTCGAAATTTTTGGCGGTAGGTCGCACGACGGTTTCTTCGAGCGCGCCTGCTTCTGCGAAAACGGTAGGTTTAGATCGCCATTATCGATAGCACTTGCCGAACGGGGGTAAAGGGTCGCCTTAATCGTAGCATTATTGCATTAACCGTGCTTTTTGTGCCTGATTTCGCATCGCGTTAAGTGTATTACCTTGTAGAAATATTGCCGCGTATCGGTATCAAGCCTTCCTACGGAGAGAAACTGGTTTCGCGTTTTGCACGCGCATTCGCTAATAAAATCGCGACAGCCACGAACGATAATCGTAATCGATGTCGCGGTCGCCGTTTGTCTCTTCATCCTCGTCCAATTTTCCACGAGGATAAAAATACGCGGCGAATTTTGGTCGATGCTCCAGTTAACCTCCCCTGTCGAACATTCGAAGAATTCTGTCAGGACAGCTATCGAAAGTACTCTTCCGTTGATGCAAAAATTACGATATAAAATACAACGTGCTATGAGATACTCCTATAGCGGTCAACGAGTTGGGACGATGACGCGTTAGCTGACGCTAACCGCTAGGCCACCAAGAAAGAAATCGTTGAAAATAGTCTGCTAATGGTGGAAAATCTCGATTCTTGTTAAATCTATCCGAGCAACGCGAAACGATTTCGATCGCGATATTTATGGACGGGCGTCGATGGAGCTACGCAGGAAACAAGAAGAACCTTCCTGAGTACCCGATGTCCATCCGGCACACGGCGTTGATCCTCCGAGTTAATTCGTCGTGGAAGGCGTAACGAGCACGCGCAGGAGTACGAGTTACGCGAGTACGTTACCGCATCTTACGCGTAACGTACTACAAACAACCAGTCCGACCGTGAAACTAAAAAAGAAGAAAAAAAAAGAGACGGCTGACGCTTTCGAGAAGCTTTAGACACGCATATACGAGCGAGTCGACGAGAGACGCGCGAGCGCGTTGCTCGGCAGGTTTAATTATAAGTAATCTCGCGTCCTCGGTGAATTTAATGTGCATGGCCATGGATCGAAGAAGCGAGGATTTAAGACTGTGTTACACACCCGTTATGAAAAACCGACATTATGGCTGATGATACAGACTCTCGCCGTGCCACGTTCAGCTTCGGCCACGGCCGTTCCTACGTACGCAGAGGAGTGGAAGGAAAAGAAAAAAAAAACGAAAGAAGAGGAAAAAATAAGAGAAAAGATTCGCACTCGGTACGGCAACACGCTAAACAGTACATTTGCAATCATGAGGGTTTGCGGATATGTAAATGTACGTGGGACATTGATCACGCACACAAGGTGCACCATACCGCGCGGGTGTTCACGTAAATCCTCGCTGTTTTTCCGCCAAGCGAATAACGAATGAACGCCGGGGGATTCCGGCGAGTTCGACTCTCTCTCTCTCTCTCTCTCTCTCTCTCTCTCTCTCTCTCTCTCCTTCTCTCACGCGTACAATTAAAACAAGAAACACGGAGACAAGGTGGAAAAGCGTTGCGATGTAAGACACGTTTCGCGAATATATCAGACTACGTAGCGAAATTCTCTGCAATTCGTCGAAACCGGCTTCTTCAACGAGAAGCCTGTATTTTTTTCTTTTCCATTCGATACTTTAATTACCCCCTTCTTGCCTTCTACCCTCCGCCGATCTCTCGTCGCTTGCTTTTAACACCGTTCGAAGTATTCGTTTCGTATCGATCCACGTTTGCCTAGATTCCTCTTGCCGATCAACCGATCGAAGAATGTACAGTGCATAGGATATAGAGAAAGGGAAGGAAAACTGTCGGCCGATGTTCGAAATACTCTGGCATCGTCCGCCACGTAATTACGTAATAACGAATCCATTAAGAAATACCTGTCGACTTATTAACGACCACGATAACGAGCCCGCAGACTCGTGGAATTTAACCTCGAACTTCCGTCCGCGGTTCGCACGAATAGGCATGTCTCCGGCTATGAATCAGGCCGACCGTTCCTCTACGGTGAACCACGGCGATCCGCGGTCGTGAGATAATTATGGAAATGAATTTCGATCGTTAGGGAGGCGTGGATGCTGACTTCTCTGTGACACGACCTGGCCTCGGCCGAGCAGACCGCCCACCATCATCATTTTCCCCACAATTTTCGTGCCTGCGTGTAAACACACCGAACGGTATATTACCAGCCACTCTGTGCCTTCCAGCGACCTCTCCTCGGGCGAGAACCAGCGAACGACCTTTTCCAACACGATCTAGACATCTCGCGCGGTTTCCTATTTCATTGCAATTTTCCAACTGCGCGATTTGGAAAAATTTGAAAGCTGGATAATCGTCTCGTCGAACGCTAGTTCAACCATCGACGATTAAGACGATATGAAACTTGTACCGAACGGATCAAAATATATGAAAGAAGGTGGATGTTTCGTGCAGATGTTTACTTCGAGACGAACGTGAGATATTAGGAAAGTTTCTTTCGTGTTATAAGGAAACAACGGATGCGCCACATTTTTCGTTTCGTATTATTTTCTCGAATTGCGTATGATCGTAATAATAGAAACGGAAGACAATGAATCATACGTGATTCGGTAAAATAATAGAAAAGGAAAATTGTCGTGCGTCTGTTGTTTCCTTATAAAACGGAAGAAACTTTCCGGACGACCTAATACAACGAGAGTCAATTTTTTATCGCTTCGGCGAGGGGAGACGAATAGCCTCGGATTGCTGACGATCGATTTTCGCTTTGACCATTACCGGGTACTCCCGACCCTGTGCTTAATTACGTATAAGCGTCGTTAAGATACCGCGGTAGAATTAATACGCGATTGGCGAAAAGATTGGAAGAAGGTCTGGCTATCCTAATCTTGTACGAGCAAAGGACGTTAGGTAATATCGACGGTTGCTTGGTGAAATGACGGTTCATGCAAATACGGAGACACCTCCGAACCATTACGCAAACTGCTCGACGCTTTCCGGACGCATTAGTGCGGATTGGAGTCGTTAAAAGCATCGTGAATAAATTACGCGTGCAATATCTTATGTTTCCGAGCCGAAGTAATTACAATCTCCTTCCACGAATCTCGCAAATATGTCTCGCGGATGAGATAGGCGAAGAAGAAGGTGCTCGTCAGCCGACGCGGAATATACTTCCGATTCGTGTAAAAGTCGTACAAATGAATTGGAAGATGCTACATTCGTGTGAAAAATCCACTTGTTTTCTACGGTTAATTCGCGTATCGAATAAAGTACTATGGGACCGTAAGCTGGTATTTTCGCACGTTAAGAAATTCTTCATTTTTTTTAATCACCCGCTCTAACTGTAACAAAGCTTCCGATAGAGCGGCGTATACCTCGCCGAGAATTTCACGATTTGTAAGTCTTTTCTTCTAACGCGCCCTGCGCCGAGATCTACGGCACACCACGTACGTTCGAGCAACGGTCGGAAGAAGACTTTAACAGGTAAGAAAAACGGGAGGGAGACGTGGTGGGACCACCGAGTCGGGCCAAAGTCGCGCTAATCTCGGAGGAACCGTAATTTATCTAGAAGCTCGATGAAAAATAGTTTCGACCCAGCGGGCTTTTGCCATCTGCATAGAAAGTGGATGCCCTGGCGTTACGCGCGAGGGTGCCAGAGAATGGCCCGCTTTAAGTCGCTGTTAGGACCATGGTCCATTGATTTTCATCCCGTTACGGTCGCTGTGTTTTTCAACCACCGTGGCATATACGTACATACTACTTTTTAAGTAGGTGTGCGTCAGCTATTCTGGTTAAATCCGATCTTTAGCGTCCTCGTTACCGTAATTGCGGTTAATCGTGTTTGCAATTTTCTTTCGTACTCACGTGATCCTCGCGGCTTCCGCCTTCGACTTGCTCGCTGGCTGCTCGACGGATGGTTATTCATGCTGCCAATTAGAATGGTAACTCCGTTTCATCCTCCACCGGTCCACGAATAATTCGATTTATCTCTATTGGCGCGATATACCGCGTCCTTGACACCGTAACCTGTAAATCGAGGAAGATTAGAATCGAAAATAGACGACAGTTTCTGCGAAGAAGTTCTTTAGCTAGGCCAGATTTCGCGAGTGTCTTCGATTTTACCACTAATTCGAGATTAATATCATACGCATAGACGTATAACTATTACTTCTATTACTATTTCTATTACATCTAGAGATTTTTAACTAAAAGTCATTGCAACGCGGAAGGAATTCTAAGCTTACTTCGTAGATTCTCGAGTTGGACGAAATAAGTAACGATTTAAAAATTTTGGCGCGCTACGTAGGTATGAGATTCTATCCATAGGATGTCAATTGCGTACGATCGAGGTTCTAGAAGACGACGAGGAGAAGGGATCGTGGAACGAGGACTAAATTCGCGATGGTTCGATAAAATCTTCGGTTTCGCGTTATCACCTGCCACAGAAACTTGGCACCGCTCGCTTCAATGGCTTCCTAACAGTGTACAACGCCACGAGGAGAAACCTGTTTGTCATGTAGCTCGTTCTCTGGATATATTAACAGCGTTCTGTTGCTCGAGAGCCACGGCTTAAAGGAAATCGTGTTTCTCGTCGGACGCTCTCCGATATTACGCTTCTCACGATAAAACTTCCTCTTCCTATGCGTGGCTCGTGATCCTTGTCCCTTCCGAATTCACCAAGTATTGCCACCTCCGACTGTTCACTCCCGTGTAAATTAATTACACCGACTTTCTCTGATTTCAAGCGTTGCTCGTTATTTTCGACGAATCGAGAACGCTTCGATAACCCCGTCATTGTCCATAATTGGACAGCGCAAGGACTCTACACGCTTTTTGATCGTTCTGCTCGTAACTCTTGTTCGAGTTTCGTCTTCCGTTCGAAGGAAATGTTTACCCAAGCGGCGTTTATTCGACAACGGCTCATACAAATACCTTTCACTTCGCGATCTCGTAGAAATAATTTCAGACGACTTCTCGATGTCGTCCATCGCGACGTCGCGTCTGATTTTTTCGCTTTAAACGCGACCGAACCATTTAATCGCTAGAAACATCGCACTACCGTCGAGCAAACTTCCTCGTTACAACGATAAGACGTATCCAGATCGCTACCTTGACAGAGATAAAGAATTTGGTTGTTTCGATGATCGATTGCCCTGATCTTTCGATATCGCTGTGTTTACCTTATTGATTGGACTTTTACGAACTGTCTTCGCGTCGATCGTACAACAAACGATATTTGCCGCAACACTGTGTTCTCAGCCGCTGCTTCGATCTAATCGCGAGTTTCCTGCAAAATCTGATCGAATGCCCGATACTCGGATTGCTTGTGCGACCAAGTGGGAATCGCGAGCGAATGATAAATTTCGCCGAGACTGAGAAATCGAAGGAGAACTCGCTTAGTTTGGCGCGACGACGACACCGTTGTTTAATTATCCGTAGCGCGATACGAAGGAAAAATAAAACGATGCCTGAAAGCGATACTTGCGGCAGATTCGAACGAACGCGCGACCCGTGACGCGATGTCGTTTGTCACATCCTATATCTCTGCATCCCCGATTTTTTTTTTTTCTCAATTTTTCAAACGTCATCGGCAAGCCCGTTACCATCTGACACACTCGCTGCTGGTTCCCTACCAGCAGTTCCAGTCTCGCATAATTTTCATCGCGGGAGATGTATGAATGTTGGTTGGGAATGTTCGCCGGGTCAAAGTACGGGTCACCGTTCGTGTCAGGAGGAAAAGACCGAGGCAAGCGACGCGTTAACGAATGTATCTGATTGTACGATTTCAACCCTGGTAACCAGCGTGCAAGTGCCGGATGAATTGTTGGATCGTAAAAGTATATCTGATTCCGTAGGAGGTCCCGCTATTAACGTTCCGCTTTTAATGGTATTTCAACTCGACGAGTTTCCTCGTTCACCGTTTCTTCCTTTTCGTGGATCAGCGAATTTTCCTGTTGCGATTCATCGGCCTTTCAAACGGCAAGGTCTTTGGAAATTTCGTCTCGGATCCAGCAATTTACGTTGCTTCGACGAACGATTCATTCGCGACACGAATGGAAACGAGGAAGGCCGATATCGAGCGTTCAACAGGTGGCTGCGCTACCGAGCGAAATTACTGCGTCGATTCGCGGTTACGCGCGCGGTCATACGCTCAAATGATAAACGACGATCTCCGGTGGTTCTTCGGGTCCGTACCACGGACGACTCTATCCGAAGCTGTCACTAACGAGCTGTCGCACGTTGAATTCCGCGCGCTGAAGTCCGGTGGCCGTGACACGCGCGTCGATCTGTATCGGATATTTACTTACGCGAATCGTTCGTCTGCTCGGAAATTTTAAACGAACGCACACCGCGCGCCATTCCGTCGGCATCGATCGTGCGTCTCCAGGAATATTTTCTTTCTCTTGGCAGGAATTTATTTAACGATGACACGCGTCTCATCGTCAGCCTCTAATCTCGTCGAATCGCCATCGTAAGAGCGAGTTTACCATCGTTTTATTAGCGTATTTATTACCGCGAGTCGTTAAGAATCTCGATACAGGGGCGATCCAAGAGAGATAACGTCCTTGAACGAGGTATCATCCTTCGAGATGGGATTCCTCGCGTTTTTTAAATTAATTTAACGTATCGATCGCCGAGCAGACCTATCGAAGCTAATAGCTGATATCGATGACGATATCGAGTTGCATAAAAATGCGTATATTCGTGCAGATATCGACAAAGGGCGACCATGTGGCGGAGACAACTAGGACAAGAAAATGGGACGAAAAGGAAGGTGAAGGAACGCTTCGACAACTGCGACGATGTCTCTCGTATTACGCTGCAAAGGAACGAGTTGCCAGGCTGTTGCAACCGAACGTACAACATTTCCTAGAAGATTAGTTCTTGTGACATAGCGAGAGTTTCGCGAGAGTAATCTAGATTCTAACCGGCCGAGTGATTTACTAATCTCTTCCATCGCTGACGGCGAAACGTCTACGCTGCCCGGAAGTTTAATATAAACATTAGGTGGGTCGTTTTGCGCTATTTGCACGCCCGGGGGGATGTAACCGGCAATCTCATCGACATCCTACACTTAATTAAAGAAAAAGAGCGTTTCGTGCGTTGCTGCGAAGCCAGAGGAACGTTCTCGGCTACGATTCGATATCGTAAATACCGGCAGCGCGATCGCCGGCCTCTTTTTCTTCCGTTTCTTTCCTTCTTCTTTTCCTTTCGCTGCGTAAATGATAATGCCGCGACGCTGCAATCGCCATGAATTATACACCGTTTGCATCTCTTTTACTCGGCAGCCACGGAAAAGCAAGCGACGAGTCGAACCCGAGCATTTTCGCTGCCCCCTACTTTCGTAATACGAAACGACGCTGCATGATCAACGATAAACCTATTTCAATCGGAGGAAGGCCATCGATAATCAAGCGCATTCCGGCAGGACCTCGACGCGAAGAAATCTTTGATACGAACCGAGCACCGTCATCCACCAAAGGAAACGGTCCATCTTTCCAGCTTTCCATCCAACGATTTACGATCGCCAAGCAAATACACGTCCGATTATCCCTTACAGGCTTTAAATCCGCAGGCTCGTGGTTCCCGGTTTCGAGTCCAGCCACTGGCAATCGCCGCGATTCTAAAAGCCTCAACATTCTACACTTAATTACGGCCGCTATCGTTTTAACGGACCACCGTCGCAGCGCGATCAAGCCGCGCACAAGTCGATACGCCGAGTTTCAAAACCAATCCTACTGTGGCGGCACACCGCCATAAGAGAAGGACCCGGGATAATGCACATGTGCTGGACGCATGGCTACGAGCAATGTCCGCGAAACTGGGCATGAGAGACAGTGGCCAACGAACGACCGGACATCGTAAATTAGGAAACCCTGGGACCTTCTAGAAAAATTTGAGAACTCGCGCTCTAAGAACCAAGGGCTTTTCTCATCCCTACTCCGGGAGAAAACGCTCCCTATAAAGAGGGTAACGATGTGAAGCCCGCGGTCAGTACATTACATCACCGAGAGTCGCGTACGACGTCGCGCGAAAAGATACCCGCGTAAGCGGATAAATAAAAAACAAATAATCAGAGAAAACTAATGGTTAATTATCGCTAGACCCGCTCTCGCGTCCCTATCACTTCGCTACGAATCACTCCTTACGCAATAAGCCCGCGCAACACGCAAACGAGCCGAAGACGAGAAACTCTGGCTTACGCGTACGCACGGCAGCGACCGCTTAAGAACCTCCACCCGAGTGTTAATTTCGCAGACGGCTCATAATCTGCCGCGTAACCGCGCGTAACTACGCGATGTTGGCGATGCGCGAGCGGGCTATGCCGATATCTAGCGAACGCGTACGAATCGCTTAAAGGGGAAAAAGAATCACGCGGTTAGGTCATCGACGTCCCATCGATCTCTGCTTGCAGCATCCCTGCTCGCCGTGTAGACACGATATTGTTGGTGTTGCCGGTTCGCCTGTAATTACTAATTACAGAGACCGACAGAAGTCACGGCTCCGGAAGCGCGCCGCGACTCTCCTCGCCCTTTCTCTCGCCCTCCCGCTCGCCTCTCTTTGCCAGCCTCGTTGCAGCCAACATTTAATATCCTCGGCAGAATTGTCTAATACAGCCGACTCATTGATTGGCAGACGGTGGAAGCTAGTTAGCCAGCCGTACGTTCCAAGCTTAGGGACGAAGCTGCGACGAAGATTAAATTTCCTGTATGATACGGCCGGATTCGCGAGTTCCTTGTACGAGAAAAAACCGCCGATGAATATGCAGAAGGGAGCTGCGTCTTGATTTCGCGGCATTTCAGGATCGGCTTGCCGAGCTTGCCGGTGAAAAAGCAGCCCAACGCGCGTTCCAACAGCAGAGAACACGAGAATCGTCGACGTATGCGTCGTGGAAAAATTCAAAGGCGAGTAGCGTCGCACCCTAAACGAACGGTGCGCAAATTGGCAAACTAGAGAATATCGTGAATACTGAGATGATATTAGGTTGTCGGAAAAGTGTCTTTCTTTTGGAGACGCGTCTTTATACAAACGTGAAACCGAAAAGAGGTAGTTATATAGAGAGATAGACATAGAAAAGAGATTAGTTAGATACAAGAGCAGAGATAATAAGCAGATAACGCCAAAGATCGATATATGTCAAACGAGATGTAAAACTGAGAAGCTCGTCCAAAGCCGAAAGGCACGGACTAAGTAATGATAAATAACATAAAAAATAATACAAACGTGAAACCTAACCTGTAGAACGTTGTGATCTTCGCGTTGATGGAAGAAAATGGATCATACGTAATTCGATGGAACAATATAAAACGACAAATGTCGTGCATCCGAACGGAAGAAGAAAGAAAAGATCCATGGAACCGTCCCAGCGGATCTATCGATCGTTTGCGCCGAATTCGGAGTAAAATGGTCGCGTTGTTTCTTCCATCTTCTCCCTCGCCTGCTTTCGCCACTGGCGAGCGGAGCGGCTTCTACGCTTTGTCGATACGCGACAAGATGGACAAGAAGATCGATCGTTGAATAGCCGAGTTAAATGACCGAACGAATAACGGACCAGCGAGAACCGCGAAGGAGATAATTGAATGAGAAACGCGTAGTTAAGGTGGCGCAACGCGTGATAGGATTCTATCAACAGTGCGAGCTTTCGCGACGCAACTTTCGAGAAATTTATGTAATATCGATGTTAGAGTAGATGGGATAGCTTCGCTCTCGGTTTTATTCGCGACTGGTTACGCGGCTCGCTGAAATCCTTTCAGAGACTACTTTCGCCGTCGATGGTTCGACAACGCGTATGGGAAGAACGCAGTTACAATCGAACGTGCTCTTATCGCGAAGGAATATCGCGCGAGCTTCGGCATGAACCAGAATCTCGCTGATTTGTATTATTTTCAATCGCTTTCTTCGCTAACTTTCTCGCTGCTGTGTGTTCCGAAAGTAATCTCGATTATCGATCGAAACGATTATCGAATTAAAAGTAACACGAACGAATGACAATTCGCTATTTCCGATAGCGAAGGACGTTTCTCCTGGAACGTAGCATCGATTCAGGAAGTAAATCCTAGAAGCTGGATCTTCGATTAGAATCTTCGATATCTAAGAGGTTGTAGGTTCCGAACGAATATCCAGCTGCCGAACGACGAAAGAAGAATAGGGGTACGGTCGTATAAAGGAAGGAAGACGGAATAGCCAAAGCGTTATCGACGCTTCGCACGGACGTGTACCGTGCAGCGTGACCGTGAAGCTAATGGTTTCTGTCATTACACGAACTACTAATTATCGAGGAGATTGATGGAACGCGCTGACTATTAAGTGGCGGGAAATGATACGCGGCGAGCCGGGCCTGCTAACGTACAAATTAGAAACGGATGAAATAAGGATCGTTAAACTTAGAATCGATAACTTAGAGTAGCAGTACCGTTCTGCGAGACGCGCTTTCGTTTGCGAATACGAACGCGCCGCTTTATTTAATTAAGTTCGCTTACGTGAGGCCGATTCGCGGCAACGAAACTCGCATTGCCATCCGCCAAGCAACACGCACGCCAGAACTCTTCCGTCGTCGCAATTAAACCTCCAACCGAGATCTAATCGTGCAAACTACGCGCACGCTTCCTATCATCCGCGATAAACGACCTGTACGGGGCCATTTATCGATTTTCTCGACGTTAGATGGATTTTCCCTGGAAGCGAATCGGAAAGCGACTCGCTTCGGCATTCTTAGGCATCCTCGAAACGATAAGTCGATGGTACCGTTGTTTAAATTCAAGCAACCTGCCCGCCACTTCACGTACGTACGAGCCAGGTTACTTAACGTACGAGAACTCCGACTTGCGAACTTTACAACTTTTTTTTTTCCTATCCAGATACCAGACTACCAGTTTGACCATTCTCGAAAGTGCACGATATCTCTAGACAAGCTGTAGAAGGAAACTTTGACCATAAGCAAAGTGTAGCCACGTTCGAGTACGTGCCAGTGTTAATCTGATGGTCCCTTAAGGCGAAACTACCGGCTAAGGATACCAGGCTCGTTATTGGAATTCGATTCTGCTAAAAATTTCTTCGAAGCCTCGAACACCGCCATTTCTAGGAAGAAAGATGCAGCGGCGGCGGTCGCGTTCGAAAGTCAGGTCAATGCCAACCTATCTCGGCCGAAATATTTGACGAGAATCGTAGCCATCGCGAACATTTACATAGCCTACGGGCGTATGCTCGTCTTCGCCGTTACGAAGTTTAGAAAACACTTGGCCGGCACGTACGAATGTTACGATACAATCCTGAAAAAACTTGCTCCACGTAGGATAAACTTTATTATATAATATTTGCCTGCATAATATTAACGACGAGCAAACTAATCGAAAGACGCCGCAGGCTTCTTTCGATCGAACGATCGAGGTCGATGAATCCTAATAAGACGAACGAAAAATTCTCTTTCTCTGACGATGCACGTCCCTGAAACGGCAGGCTGATTCGATTCCCTGCCCCGTTACCAACGATTTCGTGTCTTACAAGAAAGCAACCACGAGCCATTCGTTCGTAGAAAACAGGATTAACGCGGTTGTCGCGCGAGAAAAAGAAAAAGGGCGAGAATAAGAGAAGAAGGACGCCGGTTTTTTCATCGAACACGTTTCGAGCGACTATCGACTAATTTCAAGGTTCGATAATTTGCCAACGCACGGCTCGCCTATGCCTTTCGAAAAGCCGTGTGCCTCGTCGGATAGATCGATCATCGTTCGATCGAATAGCAATGGTAAATAACGAGCGTACGTCGAAACACGCCATCGCGTAATACGTCTGTTATATTCGTTAAGCGCGGAAGTTTCGAACATTCTTCCGCTTAATAACACATTCTACAACTGTCTGGATGCGGCCCACGGTTCAAGGATCATCAATTTGTTAGCCGTACCATGAATGTCCGCCACGTCCTATCCTCGATTAAGCGCCTTCGAATTCTCCTCGATGTTACGTAAAAGTTGAAGAAAAATATCTCTTTTTCGCCGCTGTTCCTTCTACGTTTTCGGCTTGTGCGAAGAAATTATCCGCGGATAAAATCGACGTCGCATCGCTGGTCTATGGACCTCGTGGATCAACGGAAAAAAAAAAAAAAAAAAACAGCATACAAACGGGGATAAAAAAAAAACCCGCTAACGGCCCTTTGTTGGCGGACAAATGATCAAGGCGATTTGCATTCGGCCGAGGCAGAACTAATGAAAACGCTTCGGAGAATGTAGTCGCGCCTCGACTGCCTGTCGAGGAGAAAGCAACACGACGAGTTACGCGGAGGATAGTCGTTCAGGAAAATTGAAACGAACATGGCTAGATGCTTGGAGCGGAGAATGTAAGATTGCCAATTACACGCGGTCACATGTGTGTCGTAGGATGCAGGTTTTCGGTGTTGCGAAACCGCTACGCTAGAAACATTCGTACGGTTCGTTTGTCCGCGCTCTGTTTACGCGAACCAATTAGCCTATTAATAGGATCGTTGCTTGTCCGGAAACTTCTACGATCGCGGCACGTTAATAAAGACAAATCGATTTCGGTTAGGTCGGTTTCAGCCATTACGCGTATAGGTAAATATAATACGATCTGTTTGTAAGAAGAACGAAAGAAAAAGTATCGCATCTTCTTTGTTGGATAATATGCTATAAAAAGCATTCGCTTATCATGATTCGCTTATCAGTCCTCCCACGTGTTCGAATACGCAAGCTTCTATCGCAGATGCGAACGGAATTACCTGGCAGCTGTTTCGTTTGAAATTCGAGTTCGGATCTGAAGCTCGCGGACGTTTGCAATACCCACATTTGAATTTGAAATTTCAATCTGAAATTCGAGTTTCCAGTTGAATTTGAATTTAAGATACGACCGGTTTTCATCGTCTTGAAGAATCGACTCGGGCTATAGGATTCTAAGTAATAAATCTAAAGCGATACCGTAATACGAGTCGTACCGATCGAGATAGCTATTATTTTGTATTGTATAAGCATCGTTAAACGAGCCGCGGCAATTTGTACGAAATGCAACAATGAAATAGAAACGGGAGTGGAAAATTAGTTGGATCGCGGTTTGCCGTTCACCGCGCTGATCATAGAATGGTAACTAAGGTGTAGCCGTAGCCGATCAACGAAAGCGTGACAATATGCGCGGAGTTTAAGGAACGACATTGCGATTGTTTCGATCGATTCCCACAATGGCGATCACGAGTGACGTGATAATGGAAGCTCGCGATTCCGATTTTCACTTACGAAACGACTACTTTTTCCGGTGCTACCGTTAAAAAAGTAATAGAAAACGTAATGTTATTCGAACATGCCCTTGTATCCTACGATAAGAAAGACTATTGTTCGCTTTGACCTAACGAAGTACAAAGTTCGTGAGATTTTATTCAACGTGGTTCAGGTGATCGATTTCAAGGTAATCGTTGATTTTTCATACAATCGTATAAGTTATTATTATCCTACGGAGCTCGAGGAATGTTGTATCGTTCGATGGGGTGGGGGGAAACAAGCGATCGAAGAAATAGATCACTTCGGATTCGTTAAATATGTATTCGTTAAATGAAAACGTTGATAAAATTGCAAACGTTCTTCTCGTTTCCCAAGAATTTTTCATTCGTTTTAAGGTTTTAATGCGCAGTATCGATTTCGTTCGTTTCCTTCTTAACCGGCGTGATGCTGCCATCTAGCGGCAAAAGGTTTAAACAACACCGAGAAAACCGAACTTGGCGCGTAAAATATTTATAAAAAAGAAACCAGCGAATGGGAATGATATTTGTAATTTAACAAATTGTAAAGATTAAGAAAATTTGTGTTACGAAATGCCATTCGAGCATGCATTATATATTAAAATGCATTAACCTGCTGGCTTTTATCGAAATTCGTGTCTTTGTGAACACATCCAAGAAAATAGAACTTGACTAAAAGCTTGTTTCACCTATTTAATGTTACAACTTGTACCTTACTCTCGATATTCCGTATATTTTGGCATATTAAATACATTCTATAGCTTGTTGCACATCCGCGATGCAACAGTAACGCTTACGGCTTACAAAGTATCAATCCCTTTCAATGCTGTACGAATAAAGAAAAATGTTCACTCACCGCAATTGCGTTGTAAAAACAGGAATGCGGTATAGAACGACATGTCTCTTTGCGCGTCAACTCGAACAAATTGAATTATCCACGACCTACGCACAACCGCAAAAAAAACGAAACCAATCTTCACGGCTGACCACTGTGATCTGCAACAAGTTGCAACTTGTAACGGTTTCGATTTCTATTTGTAGTTCGATCGATCGACTGATCGTCGTGTCCGAGCTATCAACTGAATTTAACTTCATGTACTAAAAATAATTTTGTGTCGATAGAAATTATAAAACATATCGAGTATATTTGACTAATTGTAGTTTAAAAGAAATCTATCTAAAATGTTTAAAATATTTAAATACTATATAGTAATTTTATAGTTACGGCAACGAATATAATGTTATGTAGCTGTACTTGCTGCTCGTAAATAGCATCGCAGCATAAAGATGTAATGTTCACCAAACACAGATATTTAAGTATTATACACATTAATTATAATAAATATGTATTCAAGTAATTAAAATAAAGAAATACGTCGTACTACTTACATATAAAAACCAAGATTCAAATCCGCGTAGGACGTAGATCGTTCGAACGACAAATATTTCCCAATGTTGGTAGAACTGAAAATTCGACGATAGAAAATAACGTTGGTCACCTTTCCGGATTTGATCGCTCTTTCAGTATAGCAAGATGGCTGATCAGGTACGTGTGCGATATTATCAATAACAATATGTATCTTTTTTATATTCACCTTCGTTATTTATTAACGATAATTGTTACACAATCAAATTTATCGTCATAGTTAATAATCGGAGCAAAAAGTTGACTTCTTAAAAATATTACGAAAAAGTTCATAGTATAACCGCTGCACGTGGTTAGGCCATTCGAATGCACTTAGTATTCAGGATACTTTGTCATATTCATACGTATGTAATAATGAAATGTGTTTTTGCTTTTAGAGCGAACGTGCGTTTCAGAAGCAACCCACGATCTTTCTTAACCGTAAGAAAGGTCTGGGCCCAAAAAGGAGGAAGCCAATGCGGTATAGCCGCAATGTAGGTCTTGGCTTCAAAACACCACGTGAAGTAACTATCCAATTTAACCGAAAATATAATAGAAACTAATAATATTTAACGAATGCATTATAATTTTTCTTTTATTATTATTCTTTAGGCTCTGGAAGGAACCTACATTGACAAAAAATGTCCATTTACTGGCAACATTTCTATTAGAGGACGCATTCTCACTGGTGTAGTACAAAAAATGAAAATGCAAAGGACCATTGTCATACGTAGGGATTACCTTCATTATATCCGAAAATATAATCGCTTTGAAAAACGTCATCGTAACATGAGTGTTCATCTGAGCCCTTGTTTCAGGTTAGTTCGTATATGTCTCTTGATTATTTTAAAGAAGTTGTTAAAAACATGTGATGATATTGACGACGGTCTTCTGAATTATAATTTGAAGTAGCTTATTCGTCTTCTGAAGAAAAAATGCATGTTGTATTTATCGTATATAAAAGCTTTCTTTTTTATATATTATTGTTGTTGTTTGTTACAGAGACGTTGAAATCGGTGATGTAGTAACAATTGGAGAATGCAGACCTCTCAGTAAGACAGTCAGGTTTAATGTTCTGAAGGTTTCTAAAGGAACAGGATCTAAGAAAAGTTTCAAGAAATTCTAAGATTATAAAACTCATAATCTATGGTCAGTGATGGTATTAAAAAATCTTTTATATGTTATTCAAAAAAAAAAAGTAAAAAGATGTAGAGTGATGAAACTAACGACGGTCTTCTGACTTTATTAAATTGAACGACATTAAATCGTATTCTGAAGATCTTTAAAATACAACTTTGACATACTTTTAAAACAAAAACTCGATGTTTTACACTTATTTTATATCTTACAGGATAGGTTGGCGTTAACAAGAACAGGAGAGAGAGAAGAAATTACCATCTTCATTTGTATCTTATAATGTTACAAATTAATAAATAAAAACATTTCTATACAAGACTTCTTAATTTGCGTAAAATATTATTTTAGTGTTATAAATTTCCAATTAACACGTTTAAAACGTTATAAAGTAAGACGTAAATACGTGTTAAAAAATATATTTTTATAAATTTCAACTAGAAAGACATTTTATCAAAATAATTTTTACACAATTTCAAAGCTGCTTAATAACGCTTATTGTCACAAGAGAACAGAATTATTCTTTATATTGTATACTTACATATAATTATCATTATCAATATACAATATACGAGTGCATCACAATTGTCTCACAATATCAACATTTTTTTTTTAACAGCGTTGATACAAGATAATATCAGAAATATTTTCATATTACATGAATCATCAAACAACAGAACTTAAAAAGGATATATACGATATCCATTAACACTTTTGTACAAGATCATTACAAATAACTTTGGCGATCCCTATTTTTATACGCACGGTGTTTAATACAATATCGGAAAAAATTCACGAATATTACCACAATATTGTATTAAACAGATAATCACAAAGGCACTATATATTGTGCTATTTAATATTATTTCTTGATTTTTTCTTATTTGTATATCATATAATTAAAAAATCTCATTTATACGCTTTAAATATCATAAAATAACATCTTCTTACTTTTTCTTCGTTCAGGATGTGTTTTTGCCAACAATGTAATGACAAAGTTTACTTCTTAATACAATCTCACTTATGTAAAATAACATAGTCAGCTATGATTGTTATTGCAAGTTATAATTACAATTATTGTTGTAAATGTTGCTAGTACAATAAATTATACTTATTGTAACAGCCGCTTATCTGTTAGAAATCTAACTAATGATTAGTAATTGAATGAGTTTTGGATGAAAATTCGGCTATATAAAGTATATATATAATAGGTCCTGCGAAACCTAATAATAAAGAAAAACCAAGAAGTTGTGTCCAGGATAATCCACAATCATCGCCAGAACATCTAAATGTTTCTGTTAAATGAGAGTCTTCTGTGTTACTCTCTGCTGAGGTAAGTAACTGGTCACATTCTGAATTGCTAATTTCTAAAGAGTTACTACTATTGAATGATGACAGAGGTTCACAAACTGAATTTAATATAATTGTATTAATTTCTGCCTTTGGCAATTCGATTACAACAGGATTTTTTATCACATTTAACAATGGACCTTTCGTTACTGCATTTTCTGTCTCTTCGCCAGAACTGGTTATACTTACTTTACTTCTCTCTGCCTGCCCACTTTGGTGCTGTTCTAAAGTCTCGGTCAATAAAGAAAATGGCTGTATAGGTACTTTTATGAACCGTCTTGCATGTATTTCATTCTCTTTGTGAATCTTGTTGATCCTCTTCAATTCAGAGATCTAAAAATAAAACTTCCCACTTGAGTTCGTTGCAATTTATTCTTGATACAGATTTTTTTTTGGTGTCTTTACCGTGCATCTATACCGTAATGCCAATGCTTGTAATGTATCTTCCGATTTAAGTGGAACATTTATAACTTCCACTTTACGTGGTAACGATGTAGGTTTATTACGTTGTTGCAAAGGAATGTTTTCTTCGTCTCCACTATTTTCATCATCCGAATACAAAAAGACATAATGTGGGGAACCATCCCTTTGATTTCCACGTTGATAAACCATTTGTCTGAAAGAAATTACTTTGCCATATACACAAATGTGATTACACGAAGACAAAATGTAACTAAAAAAAATCTTCGAGGGAAATATTATTTGAGTCATCTTCCAATATATAATATATCATATGTGATCTGTCAAACGATAATCTACGATTACAAAAATTGTTTATTACCTCACAGCCTCGCGCTTCTTTCTTTTCTTCAAGCTTTCTTTATTATATTTTATTGCTCGTTATACGTATCCTTCAAATTTGAACAACATTTCAAAACAAGATTGCTATTTAAATCTTGTGTCGATCATACACGAGATGTAACTCCTTGCACAAGTCATGCATATGTCTATACATTATATGTACACGCACATACCATAAAGAGAGGTTAGGGTTTCTGTTACGAATTCTGTAGTAGCATACAGCAACTTCACATGAAATTATTTAATGTTACGTGGCTTACAAAATGATTACATACGTAGAAGAAGGTGAAACTTTAAAAGACAAATCAAAGTGTGCTAACATACGTGCAAGTTTAAAAATGTGTTTGTTGGAAACGGATTGTTGTAAAATAGTGAGTTATTAAACTGTACAATTACAGCTACATTAACCTTCATTTACGGTATATTATAATGGTGGTAAATATGTAGAAAAAAATGCAATTTTCTATAAAATGTGATATGTTTATTTTATTATATTTATTTTATTATATTATAGCAAAGACGAACTCCCAAAGACTGTCTTGCAAGCAGAGATCCGTCTGTCCCTGATGAATGTTACTTATTACGACAAACATTTTTCGATTGCAAACATTCAATTGTAAGTATCATTAATCTTTTCACACTGGGAATTATTTTTTTCATTAAGCAAGATTACGCGTGTTATGTACCCATGTACTTTTTATTTATATTTAGCTGCGTACGTTAATTTAATGAAATATATACAACATGATGTATACCCATGTTGCTTTCACTAGTTGTACCTTACAAGGAATACATATTAGAGTGTGATACAAAGAAAAAATAGATTTTTATAAAATAAACATGTTCCGTACTGAAATTTTCGTTTTTTCAGAAAAATTTAAAATGCACCCACAAAGGTTTAAACAACTCGAATAAACGAATAACTGGTTACCTTGTTTCTTTTTTTTTCTAGATCGATGCCAGACGAAGGTTCAGAGGACCTAAAGGCGTCTAATACTTAGTTATACAAATTTGAAACAAAGAAAAGAAACGAACGCGATATCAGACAGTCTGGAAGATGTAATATTAGAAGTGATTTATTAGTATTCCGTTATTATTCGTTGTACATGATATAATAAACCCTATCATAATTGCAAAGTATCAATGTATCGTACAATCTCACTTTTGTCTGACGAAGCTGTCAGGATCTGGTGATCGGATCCGCGGATAGAACTCGATTTCCTAATACGATCGCAAAGTTACCCTGAAGAGGCGTTACTCCCACGTGGGAGCAAAAGTATTCTCGTAAACAAACTTGTGCAGGCAAAGAATCTTTATTTAACGGTGTTTCTCCTTAATGAGACAAAACCAATCACACCTCGTATAATCGAGACACGCAGTCACACGCGGTCTTTAAGCCGCGTTCAATCGTACATGTATTTTTACGAGTGTATCGTTTCAGTCGCGATACACGTGGGGATCACAGTAAAATCGCGAGTTTTTTTTTTTTATTTCTCGTTTGTTTGTTCCTTCGTCTTATATTTAAAGGGCATCTTGTTCCACATTTTTGTTTCAGCGAGTACGAAGAGACGTATTTGAACAAGTCATACGCCGTCGAATCCTTAAAAATCTACGTTAATAGATCGCGCCTGCGCAATCGTCCTAGCTATTGTCTGTATGCAACAAGCGTATATTGACTATACGTTTTTATCTTTTGTTTTCTCATCTTTTGTACTACAATGCCGAATCACGCTACTCGTCCTCATCCTAAAATTTCTACGGGCACCTAAGAAAGATCTGATATAAGCTTTCCCCGTGTCTTTCGATCGATCTACTTATTTCTCCCAACGAAAAAAAGACGCGGGAGATCTACCCTTCCATCGTTAATAAGAGGAATAAAATACAAATTCAAAGGTTAAACGACGATCTCGTCGATCGATTTCGGTGTTTCAGCTTCGAAGTCATAATTCATTCGTGAATGCTGTCAGTTGCAATCAAAACCCGCGAGTATCGATTATCCAGGCAAGGATATGTAATATCAAAGGTGTGAATGCAATTAGTAGAAGATATATGGAGATTACGTTTACAAAGTGCCCTCGACCCGAAGAGCTTCTACCACGTCGAAGTTTGATTTTTCTTCTCTAACTGATCTCGAAAAAGAGTGTGTAGCATGTTCAAAGAGTATCTTTTTTTATCAAGAAGGATTCGCGACACCTCATTGCGTTCGTTGTGATATATGCGGCAATCGTTCGAATATCACAGTTTTTCGAGTATATATGTATATGATATGTCGTAGTTAGCGATTTAATCGATAGTCGTCGATATAGTAATAAAAGTATCTCGCAAATCTCTATGTTATGTACATGCAAGTTGCGCTCGTTATCGAGCGTTGCGAACGCTCGCATAAAACGCTGGATGAAATATGTAAAGTCGAAAAATACAAACTGGCCAGAGGCGTAGCTAGACGGGTGTGCAGCCCGAAGCGTACAGATTTATCATCGAGATTTCTCTAAAGCGTATACGAACGTGCCTCCTTCTAACAATATTTTTTACCATTTCGTTGCGACCAGAGATCACGAGATAAATAGATCTCCGATTCTTTCCCGTTGGCTGGCCGTCGAACTCTGGTAAAGGAAGGGCTCGTTTCGTAAAATTGCGAGATTCGTAATAACGTTGGCAGTACGGCTCCAGTAAAGTGGCGAGCAGCGCGTTACAGTCACGCGGAACTCGTTACACCACGATGGTAGATGGTGCGATATAAGAAAATAAGTGACTTTATAAAACCGGGAAAATTGATGAAACGATCAGAGTGTATCGTACAGAAAGCGGACTACCAATATCGCAGAGGCTGCTATTACGACTGAACGAAACGAGCCCTGAAAAGCTCCCTCGTTACACGCGCGGTTACGATAAACCTTTACATTTCTATGCCTTTCGCTGATCAAATCAACCCTCTGGTCATACTCGAGATCAAGAAATCCTTATCGGCTGAAGAGTATTGCGTTTAGTGAGTCGACAATCATCGCAAGCCAAGTTACATCGTAAACTCCAGTCGTAGCGCGAACGCAACGTGAACGAATCGACACAGGCCAGCCTTTCGTTTAAAATCTGTCCTTCGGAAACGAACAAATTCACAGAGTGACCCTGCTCTGCTGTACTGTTGTGAGTTTGTCGGCGCGTGGTCAGCGTTTCCTGAGGAATCAGAAACACACCGAGGGTCTGTAGAGACCGGTGTAGCCGCACAAACGGGCGCGTAACGCTGGCAATAATATCGCCGCCGCGGAGAGATTGTCTTGCAGTTGTGAACATTCGCAGATCAGGAGGTACATCTTGTCACCCTGCGACATGGACTTGTGCAGTGTGATTCGTCTCAGACCCACCGATTTCGGCAAATATCGGTACATCATACGAGCACCTAGAATATAGATTTCATTAAGAGTAACGTCATCGACTGACCATGACCGATCTGTAATATGACCGAAATGTAATAGAATTGTAAGAAATATGAACAGAGTACCGGTCCAGTAGAGCCAGTTTTGCTCAAACTTGAGACCGTCGTCGCCCTCGAACACCTTAAAAATCGAGACAATGTAGCCAGTGGACGGAATCGGTGGTCTGACACCAGGTGGTTCCAGCGGTGGCCTCGCTATGGTAGCTACCTCGTTAAACAGATCCAACGTGTGACTGGCTGCATATCGAAGATCTCGAGGATCGAACTTTCTCAATGCAGCGCATTGGACCTCGTTGTAGAAGTCTACGGGATCCGTGTTCTGCTTATTTATTAAGTAATACGTGATGAATGGAAAATCCGCTGAAATCGGCCAAGAATCACGGTTGATTATAATCACGAATTCCTCGAAACTTGACTGATCCATCGTCGTACGGTCAATCGTCAAATTACGTACCGTTTTTTTCCATATTCGTAAGCAGAATACTCTGGGAAGCCGAGGGTGCAATTTCAGCGACCAATTCGGCCGCGGTATCCCGTTGCAGCACCAAGGGCTGAGAAACTGGAGACTCGACCACAGGATCCAGTGGCTCCAGGGGTGTCATGAAATGAGCTAGAACACATTGCTTCGGGTCCTCGACTTCGAGGACCGACAGAGGGCTTCCTGGCCTTTTTTTGTCTGCGATTGGTGCGTGCTGAAACGAGTCAGAATAAATCTGTGATCGAGAATAAGGGTTAATTGCCTGCTTCGTTTAGTTTCCTGGTTTTATTTGCTTTCGCTGTTAACGTTCGATAATAGTTCAAAAAAAAAAAAAAAAAAAATAAAAAAGGAAAGAAAAACAAGGTTCGAAACTTAGCGAGCAAAGAGCAACGCGTAAATCTGTGTTTTTAATGCGTTAGCCGCGTCATTTACGTTAAAGCGATGCGTCGTTCATCAGACATTTGTTGTACTCCGCCTCACTGGGCAAGTTTTTGTCTATTTTTACTCGTTTGAGACCGTGCCAGCAAGGTCGTAACTGCTCCCCGAGACACTAAGGCCAATAACTCGAGTATTCTGGTTTTAACGAGTGCATTCCCGATTAGTGTAGTTTCGTGCGCATCGTTCGAGCGACTTCAAAGTATTCGCTCGACCTTGATACGATCGTTGATACCACGATAGGATTATTTTACCATCCAACTGCAGATTTTGTTTGCCCAGGAACAAACGATCGATGTCTAAACATGTACATTTTAGCAAGCTTCGGTCGGTCGAGTACTGCGTTGTATACAAGCCGTCGATGTTAAACGGACGTAGCGCGAGATGTTTGCATAGCTGCCTGTTACGAAAGATGCTATTGTGAGACGCGAGTGCATGTCAAAACAGGTTTGGACAATCTCGAGGTAACAATGACATAAAAGAAACGACACAGGAGAATCGTGGACGATCGAAGAAAATTCCGTTAGTATCTTCGCAAGCGATAAATTAGTGCTACGCCATCGTGGTATTAATAAACAAATCCCGTACGATCTTTAGTGTAAGCGAGTGAATCTACAGGCGCATCGCATAAAAAATCGAACATTCGTGCGGAAGAAGGTTGTCTGGTGCATTTAATTACGTAGAAATTAATATGACGTACCGGTACTCCCGCTGGTAAAAAACGTTCAAGAGAAGCGAGGGGAATGATGAAACAGTCGCGGTCCAAGGTGGCCAGGGAGATTGGTTCGCCACGCGGAGGACTGTTTCCGGAAACCACCAGGGGCGTGTACGCGCCCGAAGCTCGGTTACCGCTGAAGGAAACCTACAAACGCCATACAATTCGGGATAATTAACTCTGGTGACCTGACGCAGACTCGTGCACGTACATCCGAACGAACTGGCCCGTCTCGTATCAAAAGTTACCTCCAACTGTGTATACGAGCTGCCGCGTTTAAAATACGGCTTCTTGTTTCGAAGCTTGAGCATTTTGTACATGCAGCCACTGCGTAAGCGAGTTATCGTTGGAGGGAAAGCCGCGTCTCCGTTATTGCTAACCGATAAAACAAAATTTACCGCGAGAACAATCCGCTGCCGAAAGGCTCGACATTCTCGGCGACGAGCAAAGCAATAGCTGCATTCCGTCCTTTTCCATTTTCATCTCCTTCGATCTTTCTCACCGCGAGATCAAACACGCAATCGAGCAAACGTAATGATCCTTCCGCTTTCGATGCCGAAGCAGCATCGCCGTTGTCATACTCGTTCCGTACCGATCGTAAATAGCGATAGTGGCAACACGATCTCGTGTTTATCCGTGCTTCCACCTTAAGCTCGAGTCGATTGCATTTTTAACGGGAGCGTATCCACGGAACAGCACCCTCGAGTAACGAGTGAATGTTAAAGTTGCTGCCGATGTCGTCGCACGATGTAGGTTAACGCGATTTCTTTCGTAACCTCTCCGTGATTTATGGCGACAAGCGAAACACCAGTAACCGGTCCCGACATTTTCGACGACGGCACGACATTTTCAACGGAACGAACGCTTTTGGCCGATATTAAGGAGAGTCGAGCAAGCTGGGCAAATAGAAAGGTGTCGTGGTTGCTACTTGTGTTATTAATACTACGCAACGTTAACCGTTATCGAACATCATTGAATTTCAGAGAAACGATGAGTAGGAATTTAGCTCCTTACGACTATAGACTAATCTAGTTCTATCTTCTTGTACTTACATCGTATCGAGTCCTTGTATCTAGAAAATGTTGGCGAAAGCCGATATCTCATAGTCGTATAGCGATCTGCAATAATTCGTCCAGATCTTGCGTCGTTAATTAACGACCGATCATCGATGATTCATACAGAAACGTTACACGAAGTGAGAAATTCTTCTCTCCTGCTATCAAGTAATAACGTTGTTGTCTTTATTTGTTGGTTGGTCGTGTCGGGTCCTCGTGCAAATTGCAGTGAAACCAACTGGCCAAGACGTTTGCGATAATTGAAATTATTTCACGGCAACGAGCCACGCAGTCGAAACGTAAAATGTATAATTAAAGTTCAAGATCGAGGCCGGGCTATCGATCGGGGCACGCGGAGACTGAAAATTTTTAGTAGTAGCTGAGAAGTTACGAGGCGAGAAGGCGATTCGTGGTTTTTTCGGAATCTCCGCTGTTCCCATTGATTTTAGAGGATTTCGGTGGAAATTGATTCCGATATACTGGTAGCCGTTGCGGCTAAGAATCTTCATTAGAGGGATTTAACGACACGGCAAAGTATCTTTTCCTCCGGGAAACTTCAAAATATTTTTTAAAACGTTACGCAGAAACGAAGAACGAATTGTAAAAAAATGGGAATATGGATTATGCGAAGATACGAATGATCTCGTTCGACGAAGCGTCCGTTTGCCAGATAAATTTCTGCCGACACGTAAAAAGCATTTTGTCCCGCACGGTTCGCGTATTTCGCTTTTCGAAGGAAGACAGCGCAGTTACGGATGTACATTTACATTCACGGGTGGAAACCGAGCCAAGTTCCGACGCAACGTTATATTCCTGTTGTACGCGTATCGACTTCGCGTCCCGTTCCATCGAAGACGTTGTAAAAGTCTGTCCAAAGGATGACAAGCCGCTTTACGTTCCACGGGGGTGAACTTCCAGCCGAGAATTTCGAAATTTTCCCGAGCGCAGTCGTAAAACTCGCTGCACTTGCTCGCGGCCGAACGTCTATGAAAACCAACCGCAACGCGCCTTTAAGTGGACCGTATTGTAATCTATTAAGCTTTCCTTTTTTTATTTCTTTAGCTTAAAGGAATTTAGGCGCGCCGCTTTTCTAAATCGAGTATATCTTACACACCGGCTAACCTTATTCATCCTCTAGATTACAGATAGACCCGTGTCTGCCCCCAACCGCGTCGATCGAGTCAACGCGTCGCAGACATCTCCGTACGTCTCTCAGTCGCTCGTTGGGCTGTCTTAAAAAACAATTCGGGTCCGATCGAGAAGGGTTCGGGCGGAACGAGCACGATGAGCACAGGATATCGAACAGAGTTGGCTGCGGCTCGCAGGAAATTTATGGTACGTCGCGAGGATCCGCCTTGGCGTGCAATAAGATAGCGAGTTTGCGTGCCGGACAGGAGGATAGCGTAGGTGTAAGTTTATGCGGGTCGTTCCGTGCATGGCCCCCTCGTTTCCCCGGTAATTCCACCGGGTCGCGAAACTATCACGCGTGTGCTTCGGTCCGGACTGCCCCGTACTCTCCGCGTGTCCGTATGCATTCAGCTCGGGGCGTGTACTTTCCATTGAAATATCGTCACGAGTGTCCGGGCCGGCCATGTTTCAAGGTAGCCACTCGTCGATAGCGATACTCCGAGTCTCTGTTTCGTTCGTGCAACGGGTTACAAGCGTGTAATTTGCAACGGAACAACACCGTCCAGCTCTCGACGATGCTCGTTTAAGAGGAAACAAAAAGTTGCGCTCGCGCCGCGAAGCTGCTTCCGTGGCTGAACGTTTTATGTCGAGTCTGTCCTCGAACGCGAGCAACAAGCTTCAATGGAGCGCGATAACGCTACGTATCGTGGCCCCGATTCTTCATCGAACCGCGCATCTATACGTGGACGAGGCGAAACAAGATTTACGATTTCCACCGGCATTCGTTTTATAAGGATTCGGGATTCTTAGCGAGACGCGGCGACGTTCGATCCTCGCTCAGTCGGTCGATGTTTTCTCGTTGGGAAAATCGACACAGTTGATATACGCCGTTCGAAATGCTCTGTTCCGCCGTGAAATCGTCGTCCGCGCAGTGGCCATTGATCGGAATTAGGTTTCTGCGATTGCCACGGATCTTTGCTCGTTGCAGGTAGTAGTTGGCCGGCTCGAGAGGGCGGTTGATTAAATTTAACCTACATTGCTGACACCTGAACCGAAATATTTGATTAGACACGAACGAACGATCACAGGTCCGGCCAAGGCGCATCGATCTTCTGGATCGCATCGACGCGGCGACCGTGCGTTAAAATTCCGTCATATCGGAGAACGACGAGATCGCAGGAGTACCTCGAGTCACAGAGCCGTCTTCGACGATCGTTAATATCGCATCCGGTCGTGTGTTTTACCTCGTAAATCATTGTCAAATCTAAGATGTAGGTAAACGTCAACCTAGCGACGCGCGAACGCGTGGAAATACATCAAGGAGAAAATAAATCTCTGACGAAAAGTCTCACCTACCTGTCTAGAAGCGGTTGGCGTCGAGGGTTCCGAGGAATCCTTTTGCTGCGAGGTCTGAGTCTGTTTTCTTCTAGCCTGTGCCCCGGCTCCGGATCCCTGTCCCGATCCACCGCCTCCGCCACCTCCTCCTCCGCCGCCCCATTTGATCACATGAGGTCCGGAATTCTTCCGAGGCGGTGGACCTAGCCTCTCGGTGGGTTCCTCGGGGGGCGAACCGAGGGCACCGCCTGTCGGTGGCGTTAGAAACAGATGAGTCCGGTAACCGAAGCCCTGGTGCTCGTGATCGCCCATCGAGGGAAAGTAGCCGAACTCTTTACTGCGTCGGATCGGTGCGCGCGTGCCGACGGCCGATTGGCCGGTACCGCGCACCACGCCGAATCGAGTCCCCGTGTACCCCAAATTCGTCGGCCCGCAAACGGAGCCGAGGGTCGTTCGACCCTCCAGGCCTCCTCCTCCTCCTCCACCACCACCGAATCCCTTCTCGCCGAAGTTCTTGCGGAACATAAGATTCATGACTGACGAGTGTGTGAAACAGACAGGTACAGTGTGACAAAAACAAGTAACGAACAGGGAGGAACGTCTGGTTCTGGAGGGCGTGTCTTTCCGCTACTTTCTTTTGTTCTCGTTTCTTTGTTTTCGTTTAAATTTTGTTATTCTTATCTGTTTTTTGTTCACCGTGGCACGTGGTGGCCGAGCGACGTGATCGTTTCGAGATGTTTTCAAGTCCAAGGGTAGTTGGTTTTTTGCGGCTTTACAGCGCATGGAAAGCAGCGCCGGTGGTGGTGGTGACGGTGCTCGACGATCACGAAAGCGTCCCTAGGCAGCTTCCCTACCTTTAACCGTGTTTCTTCTCTTACGTACGCGATTCCCGTTTCTTCCGTCTTTCCCTTCCGACGATTTTTCCGTTTACACGTTCACTTTTTACGAGAGAACGAAACGAGCGCAGAGCCGCACGTTCTCATCGATATTCTTCCGATAAGTCGAAGAACCATGACGTCGAGCTTCGGTCGCGAGAGCAACGGTCGATCCGAACGATTACGCTTGTTCGTCGAACCTTCGATTTCGAAAACTTCCCGCGAGCAAAGGCGATTAATTGGGAAAGGACCGAATTTTGGAGGAATTCGACGCATCCTGACGCGTTCGTGCCATTTCGTTTGTCGAGAGTCTCGATCTTTGCATCGGAGGAATAGATTCGCTTTGCCGCCGCTTTCGTCCTTCTCCCAGCGAACTCCGAAAACGAGGATTTCTCGCGTCTAACCAATCGCCAGCAGAAGGTAAACTTTTATTCGTGCCACTTTACCCGTCCTTCGGAATTACCCACTGGCGTCATACGCGGCTTTTCTTCTACTTTTCTTTCGACGCGGCAGCCACGCGACAACTTCGTCTCGAGTTTCGTCGCTGAAAGAAACGCGATCACATCGACTCTGTTTATACGCGCCACGAATCCCGTTTTATCGAAGGCCCTACCCTACTCGCTTGGCGTGCTCCAAGATAACTAATTTCTCGATCTCTTTCTCCGTCCGCTTGGCGAGTTACCATCGTACGTGCACCTGAATCTAGCATTTCTCGCCCTCGTCCAAGTATCGTCCGGTCATAGGCGAAAAAAGCGCAGCATCATGCGGAACGAGACGACGAGGAGAACGCAACGATTTATAAAGTTGGTCGAGCCAACCTGTGCCGCGAAGACGATCTAACCACGCTCGATTTAGCTCGCCAACAAACCTCAAGGTCTAGAATTATAATTACACCTCGGAAATAACGGATCGCGTGTCACGCGAGAATCGCGGATCCTCGTTTACGTTCGAATAAAGACGCGTTGCCCGCGTTGAATCCAACGGCGACCCTTCGACCCTGCTTTGCCTATCGAAACTCGTCCGAAAGTCCCGCGATCCGTTTCACGCGTCATTGGACCAGCACCCAATTGTTCGCGACTCGCACGAAATTCCCGCTATCGCGAAACGACGATTTCCAAACGAACCGAGAGACGAGTTCCCACGGACGAACCGAATCGTCACGCGTTCACGGCCGCGGTCGGATTTCCTGATACCGCGATGTATCCGCGGCACGAAAACGCTACGTCGCGTCGCGTGGCGACCCGTGACGTCGACGCACAGGCAACGCGGACGTGCCCTCCGCGCTAGCGGACGACTGTTTGCCCGGCCCTGCGACGCTGACTTTAATACTCCGGCCTTTCGATTGATCTGCCGCAGCCGCGAGCAGGACTGTCTTGTCACGATAGCGTTCGGTGTTTACGGCGCAGTCGGTGAAACGGGAAACGGCGTTCCAGGGCTCGATACCTGCGGCTCGACCTGCGACGTCGATCGCAGTCGCGCGGACCTGCCTCCTACAATATTCGTTAACAGGTTCGACCCGTTGCAGCTGTTTGAATAATTTGCGTCGATCGTTTGAGGCCTCGATCTGTTCGAAACGAAGACGCTCGGGACGAGCAATGGACGAACTCGAGTCGAAGACACTGGTGGACGTTTCCCGAAAGCTGCGGCGGATAGGGACGAGGAAGTTGTGTCGTTGTGGAAGATTCAAAGTTTGTTATTCGAGTTTGAACGTCGAATCCTCCGTACGGGGAATTCTTTTCGCCTACGAGAGAACATTTTTTGCTTTGCCTTTGAATATGCTAATCGTGACAGACAAAAGGTTGTTCAGTTTTTGCGAGAACCTACGTTAGTTCGGGTTGCGCTCGGCCAACTACGCGTTTAAACGCTGTCGTACTTCGTACTGTCCTACAAACTGCACGCGACTGCTGCCATTGCAAATAGGTTAAAGGATATACGGCGAACGACCCTTACGAGACAACTATCCGTGCGGCAACTTGTACCTTTTAGTCGAGACATTCAGCTCCCTGAAGAGCGGCAAATCTTCGTCCCTTTCCCTTTGACTTTCCAACAACGAAGTTACAGTCTCGCTAGCGAATCTTTCGTCGCGCGAAGAAGAGAATCCAGTCCCTTTCTTCGCGAAACGCGTATTCCGTACGCTCCATCGGACAAAATACCTTTGACATCGCGAGCTAGTTACCTTTTGCGCGTACAAAGCAGGAGCATTGAAACGCGCGATTACGCTCGATCCTACAATTCCGTACAACTGGCACGGAATTAACGAGCATCTCGAACGAAGGACCTTCTTCTTTCTAGAACTTGGCGCGACGATTTACGAACTGGTCCGCGGTCGATGGATAACGGTTCGGTACTTTGCGGTGCAACGTTAGGCCGGGGAGAGTGGCGAGGCAAAACGAGCCGTGTTTTTTCGTAGAAGTCGAGAGTTAACGAGGGACCGCGTCTTAAATCGAGATTGTTGGAGCTGGACGCTTCGCTATGAGTAAAAAGGTACACGACCGTACGATCGCGATCGTAACGAACAGCCACCTCCGGTTGCTTTCGTTTGTCTGTCGAAGAGAAACACACCGTGCGAATACACGTCGGACTTCTCAACATGGAAAGCGAACAGCAAGCAACAGTTATCGGTTATCGGCTACGAAGAACGATCGTTAACACGTTCAGCGCCGCAATACATGGTCCACGCTGAACCTTCCAACAGTTACACTCAACGCAGTCAAATAACGTAGAGGATGAGCCACCAGGACGAGCTTACTGACGTTAATCCTACTGCTATTTGG
Source organism: Bombus confusus (assembly GCA_014737475.1). Lineage (NCBI taxonomy): Eukaryota > Metazoa > Arthropoda > Insecta > Hymenoptera > Apidae > Bombus > Bombus confusus. The sequence continues at coordinate 943,217 of JACXIV010000031.1, read as the reverse complement.
TTCTACGTCTACTGAAAAATACAGAGCGAAGCGTGTAAAAACAGTGAACCACAAGGATAAGATTCCTGGCAATCGGTACTTTGTTAACGTATTGTGGTAAACACGAAAGAAGAATAGTCGAGCGGATGATCGTGAAACTCGATGATACATGTAATCGAACGTACGTATAGGTATATACGAGGATTTCGAGGTAAAGTAGGAACGGAAGCGTCGAATGGCTGTCCAGGTACGGATCTACTTCACTGCGGTCTATAGGGATTGGAACACAGCGGAACAGATGCACGAGCACGTTTACGAGCCGAGAGTGGCACCGTTAATCGTTCGTTCGACCATAATAATTGCACGCCACAATTCACAAAACATGAACAACGAGGAACACACGATGCATGTATGCGTTGCGCAAAAGACAGCACAAGAGTCAACGAATCGATGGTCTCGCAAAATCCGTAATTCGCGATCCAACGATCACACCGACGAGATACTCGGTTGGTGAACTTGTCCTCGCGAGGTAGTACCTGCTGATTAGTCCGCTGCGTGGTTGACGGACAGGCGACACACAGGTAAACCGACAGTTGCGGAGTTACAAATCAAACGGAGAAGTCAGAGGCAGAGAGACGCGATCGCGAGACACACGTGTGTCGGCTATGCGCTAGATCGATGTGGTATTGAAATATTCACGGGTGGGCGGGTGTGCTGGTGTGCTGGTGTGTGTGTGTGTGTGTGTGTGTGTGTGTGTGTGTGTGTGTGTGTGTGTGTGTGTGTGTGCCGCGCAGCGTCAAGGCCTTTGTCAGCCAACGCTCGTTATCTCCGACCCTCGTCACCGTGATTCTTCCTCGCCGTGCACGTATGCACACCGTGTTGCCTCAGCCTTTGTTTCCGTTGAAGCTCGATCACGGATGGGATCGATCGATTTGACGTGCAACCCACGTGTCCTCGTCGACTAACTTGCCGGAGAGCGAGGGTAGCTTTGCCACGCGACCGACAGCCTCGCACTGAGCGTGCACGAGGCGTCGCGACGCTGACCAGGCCCGATGACGTTGCGTCGGCTTGCCCGCTCCACCGACTTCCCTTTTGCGCCACTTTCGTTAGCCGATGCTCGAGCAAATGCACCGAAATTTTCGATCAGCCGCAATCGTACACGTTCGGTGCTTCGATCGGTTCCGACGCTTTACGCGATACTACAAATTCGATCGCGTCTTATTTCTCGAAGACTACTCGACGTTGCCTGTAAACGCGAGGAGACCATGTAGCGTCGATAGCGTTTGTATATTATTTTTATCGTATGCGTTCTGACATAGTTGACGCGTCGTTGACTGCGTGAATCGGGTCTAAAACGTTCTTAAATTTAAACGCTTGCGACGCGTTAATATTATCGATCCTTTTAGCGACAATCGCGCGTATAAAGTTATTCTCGTGGGTTTTCAAGCGTCCGTGGATATCGAGTTTACGTTCCTTGCGAGGTATCGGAGTCCGAATCGCTTTCGGTTGGCACTGGTTCGCGAGCACGAGGCGTCGCGACGCGCGCCAGGACTGCGAATAACCGAGGTTCTTGACGCGCCTGAGCAACGTTGCGAGCTCGTTGCGCGAATGCTTCTACGGTTCTTTTTCTCGATGGCAAAATGGGCGCGGGTTTTCATCGAAAAGTCGAACGCAGGCGAATCTTGAGAAAAATCGATAATACGCGCCAAGGGAAGCTCTTTTCGCTCGTTATTTTCACCTTTTATAAAAAAAAACACGTCGAAAGTTTAGGCACGAGAGAAACAATTTTTTTGGAGCTCTGCCACTTCGAAAAATTAACCAACCTCGTTACGTGAATATTATTAGAATCTACTTAGCGTCGTCGGGGGAAAAAGTCGAAGGATTTCGTCGAAGGTTTCTTTGTTACGAACTACCAACTGCGAGAACTAACACGATCACGCGAAATGGTAATAATTCCTTTGCACCGACGAACATGGCGAACTTTCTAACTATCGCGACTCCTCCTGAGACGCGATACCAATTTTAAGCACGGAAAATGGTACGTGACATGGTTCCATTGAGAATGTAAAACGTTCCCTCGGTGCTCAACGTTTTTGATGGTACATGTTCGAAATGCGCGATAATCGTTGGAAGAACGTGGCGATCGTAAACATGGAAATTTGTTTCAGGCGACAAACGTGCCTCATCGGAGCAGAACGACGTGAGAAATAACTGTTATTGCGGAGTCGCTGTGTCTCCAGCTGTACAAAGAGGAAGGGAAGGGAAAATAGTCGATACGTGTATCGAAGAAAAGCGTTTGTCGAAGTTATGAGTGGAATTTTGCTCGCTTATAAGAGAAACCACGTTAACTGGAGAGAAACGTGGAATTAAAAGATCAACAAGTGTTCCATATAAATTCAGTCGCTCGCAGGACGATATACGATAACGAAAAAAATTGGCAGCTCAAAACACGACCAATTTCCGAACTCCAAATCCGCGATTCTCTCTCCGAGTTCGATCGATCCTGGTTAACGTACGAATTTCACGAATGCACGAAGCTGCGTTAGAAGTAATCGAACTGCCGACGAAAGTCGTTCCCCCTCGCGAGATTTACGATGACAGAATGTCGCTATAATTCAGAATATTGAGCGTGACTGCACGACTCCGAATAAAAGAGCGGGATTTCGATAGCGACGAAACTCGCGGCCGTCGCATTTTTGGCAACAGTCCTTTCGTCCGTCTTCGAATCTCGATTTACGAGTCGGTGAACACGACGAAAAACGACATGTACAGCTAAAATTTGGAATCGCCTCCTAGTCGAACTCAAACCGAATTAAACCGAAATTATCTCCTCGATTAATAGACCAGTTTTTCAAGAAATTTACGAACTAGTTTCCAAAATGGCAACGCTTTATGCGCCGATAAAGAATCACCAGCAGATTTATCGGTACTTGAAGAGCCGGCCGCGGATTATACCGGCCATTATACCCTCGTTACCTAATTTCCAGCGCGACCCATCCCCAGGGAACAGTTTTACCACGGAAGATCGAATGGCTGATAGCAACTGATCGTCGATTACGAAGGCGTTTCCGTGAAACGGATTTTGTATGTACAGAGAAGAGAATCGCTCGATCGAACCTCCGGACCTGGCTTCGAAGTCGCACTTTCGATTTGCCGGATGGCTACCTCGCCAATTGACTTATACGAATTGTCGACAGATTTCACTTTCGTCGAGATTATGGCCTTCCAAAGAAACCAACTGTCCTCCGTTTTCGCGTTGTACATTTTAAGATTCCCTGCGATGTTCGAAGGATTTCTAGCGAAACTTGAAACTTGATCGTAAACGATCGATGATCCATAAGAGGGACCTTTCTTCTTGCAAATAAACGGCAAGGCAAAACGGGAGTGGAAGAAACGAAAGACGACGTTGGAGAGGAAAACGAGAAATTTCATAGTCGTTACCGTTCGATTAGTTCTATTCACGGATGATGGAGTATCGCTTTTCTTGACGGAGAAATGCCGGGTCGCGCTACTGGTCCGACTACCGACGTATTCTACTGCGAGCCACTAACGAGCAACGCCCTTATTTGTAATTAACAGGACAGCCTTGAACGCATTTCGCGTTTCTTGAAATTCTCCTGCCACGTTTTATTCTCACGATCGTTCCTTTCCTTTTCCACGACATTCCCTGCGAAATAATTTGCGCCAATTATTCTCTGTAGGATTTTTTTTAGTAATCAAGGAATATACGAAAACGAAACGCAAGATGACAGCGATATTCGCTCGCGGCAAACGGAAAAAGCAAGTGGTCGATCAGGTAGCTGTTATTTACATCGCGTGGTCGGCGAAGCTTATTCTTGGCATTCGTTGCGAGACTAACGTTAACGTATTAACAGCGCGTTGGCGGTACGACAAAAACTATGAATACCTCAAGGCGGCTAATTTAGGGGAACCGGCGAACTGCGCAAGAGATTGGCAAACGGAGAATCGGAGGAATCAGCGTCGATCCGGCAATGTCACGGCGATCGATCCTCGACCTTGATCTGAAGGCTCATCGAAACGAAACGACTTCGCTAATCTTTGCGATCGGTGGTCGTTCCACGCATATTTCAACGATCGCGGTTCTTTCGGAAGAAGTAGAAGAGGAATTGAAGTAAGCAGTGTCTTCTTCACCAGCCTAGACCCTCTGCTGCAGACATGTATTTCATATGCCAATAAAGTTTCTTTCCTTACGACTATCCTTCGCAGCCAATAATATCTCTAGCGTTTAGGCGACAATTGGAAGAAAGATTCCGCGTCGTTAGCGCGTTCTTCTGTTAAAAATCGATGCCTCCGAGGGCTCGCGAGTGCGTTTCTCCACGGGATATTAACCCGGCGGAAACGCGGCTCTAAGTGGCTCGACAGCGGCGACCGCGAGGAGTTCGCAACTTCACGTAACTTCGCGGCGCTCGACATTCTACTTAGGCGAAAGCGGAACGGGTGCATTAAACTTGAACCTTGAGATTCAAGCGCGTGGTTCGACGGTTATCCTTTGCTAATTTTATCGCGTAACGCAGTTTCAACGAGGTTAACGAATTTCTAACGCGATCTACCGTCTTCTTCTGTCGTTTCATTTCCCAGAACTTTGAATTCATTCCTGCGACCTTCGCGACTATCCGCTGTTACTCCTTCGCGATCTTCTAAGTGATCCACGTTTGTCGAATCGCACAAGGCGGTAATAACTTTTTGCAAGTATTTCCTATCTTCCCGTAACTTTGTAATCGAAGATAAAATACGAGACGATCGAGTTATTTTTGCCCGGCGAGTTATTTGATAGGAAACGTACAGCTGTTTCTGTACGAGCAAAGGGCAGGCCGTTCGTGGTCATCGATGGTCACGAAACTGCCACGAAGTTCAAGTATTCATTGACTGCACGCCCACTGTACACAAAATTCAGCGTTTTGTGCGCGCGTTGCCGTGTATTGCAAATACGCGTTCCACTAGCGAGGCATAAAATGCCGTTGTCCAGCAGTTTGTTCGAACGAATTGCCCGACGAATTTCAAACGAGTTGGCGTTTACGAAAGCCACGTCTGCGCGTAAAACGGCAGAAGAAACGCCTTTTATAAACGACATCGAAACATTAGGTTGTCGGAAAAGCGTCTCTCTTTTACGGACACGCGTTTCAAAACGATGCGTCTTTGTACAAACGTGAAAGCTAATCTGTCGAACGTTGTGATCTTTATGTTGATAGAACAAAATAGATCATACGCGATTCGATAAAATAATATAAAACGACCAATGTCGTGCGTCCATTATTTCCTTATAAAACGAAAGAAACCTATCGGACGACCTAATGGTATCGCGGAACGTAATAACAGAGCGAAAACGAAAATGAGATGAAAAGTAGCGACGGGAGAACTTGGAAGGAACAGCGAGTGACGTTTGCTCTGTCAAGAAAAGACGAGCACGGAGACATTACGTTTTTACGTCAACACGGAGCCAGTCGACTTCCGACAGAAAATACGACATAACGTTCGAAGGTTTTCTAAGACGATGTGGAATTATTTTAGGGCATCCTAGAAAAATCAGATCGTAGAAGATATTTGTAAACGTCCGACGAGGGGCGCGCGATCGATGGTTCAAAAGGTTGCCGAAGGTTCAAAAAGTCGTAGGACTGAATGCTTGAAATATAATAAAATATCCGAGGCTCCATTCGACGAATCTTTAGATACTTCGTCTGACTTTTTAATCCGATGCGAAATTTAGTCCGTAGTCCGTATTGGATGTTTCTACAAGCCAATGCACTTATAATTCTACTCGCAAAGCCTTTTAAAAGCCTTTTAAAAAGGGAATTTTACCAAATTCTTAAAGCAGAAGTTGGAAGGATATCTTGGTTATTAATCACATTTCTTACACTCGCGCAACTATTAATCTTTCTTAGAAAAATCTACCAGTCACGAAAGACGTAAAATAGCGAAAAGATGATATATCAAATTTTCAGAATCTCTATGGGAAGAAAGGCAAAAGCAGGGAAACCACGTGAAAAAGCATTATCGACATTCCAAGTACAAATTAACGAGGAAACTTTACTATAGAAGCGAAATATTCAAATATCACGAGAACGATTGATAAAAGCGATACCTTCGGGGGAATATAGTCGCGCGTATCTCCAAATATTTCTCCCCTGTTACCGATCAATTGCTTCTAGATCTCCAGATCCGGCAATAACCTATTCATTTTTACGTGATCATTGGTTGACGTTAGTTGCTTAATATCCATTTTATATTCCTTCTCTGTATTCCACAGCACGTTGTAACGCAGCATCCAACTAACGTGTAACATACTTTCTCTTCTCCTCAAACTTCTGCGCGAAGCACGAAACGCCTGCATCAAAGGAGCGCCGTTGAAAAGGAACTCGTACCAGCTCGTACGTAAAATTCGATTTGTTTTCGCGAAAGCAGCGAGTACAGTTGGACAGTACACGGTGCAACAGCAACGAATCGATACGGCAACAGTTCGCGAAACCAACTCCGATCGATTCCGCTCCCCTACGCTTCGAAACGCTCGACGAGAAAAAATTGCAACGCAAATACCTCCACCTGCGTACTTTATCCGCATTCCGATAGCGCGCGTTCGACCTTCGCCGTCGCGAAGTTCACGTCGCGCTGCTTCCACGACCGCGTGCTATTTTCAGAGCCGAGTCCAACCCGTGAATCGAGACGCTCCCGCGCCTCCTTTTGCAATTTTGCATCCAGCCCCGTCACGTGCAAGGCGAACGATCAACTTGTTTGTCGAACAACACGCCGCGTATCCTCCAATCTATCTGCTTGCCGAACCGTTCGATCTGCTCGCGACTGTTTGTTCTTTCAAGGCGGTTTTATTCGTCCAACTCGCGGTTACGTCGTTTCGTCCGATTTCCGTGCGATGAGAGTAACACGATGTTACGACAGATTCGTGTTTCGAACTTTTTATCGTTACGGACTACTCTGCTACAGGATATTTGCGATAGAATATTTGGCTGCACGTGGCAAAGATCGTTAGGAAGACGCGAAAGAGTCGATGTTTGGAAAAATTAGCGATAGATCAAGGTGAAGAGATTACAAGGAAAATTAGAAGGAACTCTCCTTTCGCTTAACGGAGAACGAGTAAAGTCGAGCTTCGCGGTATAACGACAGCGTGTATGTATAATTGTACGCCATCTACACTCGGTAAACACAATACGGTTCTGCTAGATAAACTTCCATCATAACGAGGAACGTTCTCAATTTGTACCGTCGACGATGATTCCTGTCCGGGACGCGTAAAACGAGACACGAGCGAAGCATTGTCTCAGGCGCTCGATAAAAAATCACGGTTATTGTTGAAAGAACGTACGCGGCAAATAACATGCCCGGAATAATTCACGATCTCTGGAAATTCAGGAATATAGCACAAGCTTGTATAGAAACGACGCGTTTCCTCGTTATTCCTCTGGACTCTAAATGGCGAGATAAAATAGCGAGATTCTTCGGAACGAAAGAAGGATTTACCTTTGGGCGAAGTTGCGTCTGCTCGTTGCTCTAAATCGCGATCTCCCAGCAATGAATCTCGGGCGAAGCTCCGTACGATATGGCAATTTTGGAAAATTCCGAGTTTCAAGCGCGTAGGTTTGAATGTCGCGAGGACGCGGCCAAGAATGCAACACGGGAACGTAAACTTGGTGGAAAGAGCAAAGCCATCCCCGACTGTTTCGATACGGTCGTTTGCTCGGTTCAACAAGTAGTCATAAAACAGACGAGAGCTTAACAGGACTCTGAATTACGACCCTGCGTTTATCGTCTGCCAGATATTTGGAGACCAGATGGTTTCCGGTTTTCTGCCAGCCATCCGAACTCCGTTATTCTTCTCTTCGAGCTATCTAATTGAAAAAACGAATGTTATCTAAATAGAATCAAAACCGAGTCTTCGAACCAAACTCCCTAAGCTTTTCGTTCGGACTTTCACAGTTTTAGGCTATAAAATTTATCTTTGTGAAAGGGTTTTCAATTTTAAATGGAAATACGGTGATCCGAAATTTCACTTCGCTCTTTCCTTCGCTTCCTTTCGAAACCTTCGAAATACCTAGGACTCCGCATCGATCCAGAGCTTCGACACTTCAAACAGCGTAAAGAGTTATGGCTCTCGGTTGGATTTCTAATATATTCGATCGAGCGTATCATTTTTTTTCGGCAACGAACCGTGAAGCGTTGCACGCGAACGATGACAAGAGCCAAAGCCGTTAACCTCGATATCGATCAACTTCGCATATCGGTCTGTTACGTTCACAATCGTATATCACGTCGATAGATATTGGGTGCCTACAATTTTCATCCATTTCACGCAATGCTGCTGCCGAGTGAAAATTCTCCTAAAAAATCCGCTGTAAACAAATAAATAATCCTCGATCATCTCTGCTCCGTTCGTTCATTTATCAGCGCTAATCTGACGACTACGAGATTCGTTAAACAGGTGCGATCGAACGGATTAAGTAGAATAAATCGTCGTCGCGTACTGGTTTCCGTGACCAGAACCGTGACCAGTTCTTTTATCCTCGATCGCTTATTTAACCAGTCGAGGAAAATCGACGAGGGCCAATGTCGCGCGATATCCAGTACCGTTTCTTCTCCCCTTCGCCGTTCAGAAAACTACGCAGCGCACGAGCTGCGTGCTTGAGGAGAAGACAAATAGCATCTGCTAAAAGGCGGACGAGATTTATCAATGCTCCTAAAGGTTGGCAGCGTACAAATGAAAGAGGTCTCTCGATAAATCGTGGAACGTTGGAAGTTAAGACATTCTACGTACGCGATTGAACCATCGTTGGCATGAAAATTAGCTTTTCGTGGCACGTATCGGAAGAGAAACGTTTTTGGTAACACGTATCTCCTATTGCGGAGGCCAATTTACGAGTTGCAAATCGCATTTCGGAATCCATCGCGTTTAAAAGACACATCGTCACGCCGTTTTAACTATCGATTAATTATAATTATCACCTCGTTCCACAAGGATGGCTCGATATACTTTGTTCAGATCTAATCGGAATTGTACATCGCACGCAAGGTTTGAAATCTCGCATCGAACGAATCTGTTCCTCGAAATAAAGCGTCTATCGTGGTCTGTCACGAAAACATGGCCGTCAGACGAGCGTTTCGACGCTCGTCCACGGACGAGTTAGACAATCGATCGCACACCTTCACGCGCTCGTGCAAATTTCTTTCTCTCCTTGATGTGTATGCGAGCCGACGTGTAATCCTCGTCGCGATAACCTTGACTTCCTTACGGCCCGAGCTCGCACTCAGTCTCTAAAGCTAATTCGCAGTTCCTCCAGGGGTTGGCCTCGCGTTCCTACCACCGGAATTATTTACCTTCCTGCATTCTAGCTACTTTCAGGAAAAAGATCGGAGGACGACGATTTTTCTATCGACTGCAACTACTCGACGCTGCTACGATTCGGACTTTTAATATAGGTGATTGATCTTGAGAACGTGCAGCGAAGTTTTTCCGCTTCCAAGGATGGAATCGAGACGATTCATCTTTGTTCTTCAAATGTTCTTTCAACACGCTTTTTACTTTTCCGCAGCAAAATAGGGTGGCGTAGAAATCGAGAGAGGAAGATATCGGCACTGCTAATCGTGTACAAGATTTTCTGTTTTATCGCGAGATTAGAAATCCTGCCATTAAAACCGAACCCGCGTTCGATCATTATACCACCGTATACCATCTATCACGAGGCATTTCAGAGTTGCAAAATTCCATTTCCTGTGAAATCTACGTACGCGAGTCTACGCGTCGTAATACAAAGCCTTGTTGCTTACGAAACGCGAGGAGAGAGATTTTCGTTTAAAACTTCGATCGACCTACCATTCGTGAAACAGTGACTCGTTAACGTTAGCTCGCGCAAGCTTCTTTTCCGAGCGCGTAAGCACGACGTTCGACGAAGCTCTGAAAGAAAAAAAATACTTTACAGCGACTTTGCAATTTCGAAAAAGCAAACCGCGATCGCAGAATATCGAATTTCTCGGTTCGATTCCTCGCCACGCATTGCAACGTGATTCACGATAATCTGGTTTACAGCTAGCAAAGGCGATTCAGCAAATTCTTTGATCCCCGTGTACATAGTTGCATGCACAATTAACCACGATCGATTACCGATATTTTACTTTCTACTTTATACGCCTTCCTTGATATCGAATTATCGAAACAGAGGAAAAAGTGAGTCGTCGAAGCGACTGCCGTTGAAAATGATTGTTCAGAAGCACGCGAATCGGTGGTTGAACGAGCAACTCGCAACAATTCCATCGAGGCGTGGAGAACTTTACTTATCCTCGTTCGAGTTCGATGTTTGCTCGAGCTGTAACGCGCATTTGTTTAACTCGCGTCAAAAATCCTTTCCGCGATTCTTTTTATTTCGTACGTGTTTTCGCTAGAATTAACGCCTACGAAATGGCATTTTAAATGCATTGTATAAAACATTACGAAACGAGAGTCGAAGACCGTATGTTCGAAAGCGTTCGATCTTTCGTTTCAAGTTTACTCGATGGCAAATATTTGGACACGGTGACGAGCCGCTTTTATAGTCACTCTGTTCTCGGTTAAATAGTTTTATCTGCGTTCGATAGTTGAGCGAAACCTATCTGGCGCGGCGCGACCAATAGTTGACTTACTTGGCGAGCGCGATAACTAATGGACCCTGTTCCTGAACCGATAGTTTCCTTAATTAGACTATTCTCGGACTATTTCTCCGATGTTCATCGAACGAAACACATCTGCCGAGTGAACGCGATGGCGATCTCACTGCAGCGTTTGTTCAAATAACCTGCCTCACGATTAGCGTTACTCTCGATGCTGAGAGATGCTGCACACTCGAATCTTTGATTCTAAGCGCGGAATAAGTCGCGCGGCCTAACGATCTTAGATTCGAGGAGTATTAGGTTGTGCGAAAAGTGTCTTTCTTTTACTGACACGTCTTCTACAACGATGCATCTTTATACAAACGTGAAACCGAAAAGAGGTAGTTACATAGAGAGATAGACATAGAAAAGAGATTAGTTAGATATAAGAGCAGAGATAATAAGCAGATAACGCCAAAGATCGATATATGTCAAACGAGATGTAAAACCGAGAAGCTCGTCCAAAGCCGAAAGGCACGGACTAAGTAATGATAAATAAGATAGAAAATAATACAGGCGTGAAACCTAACCTGTAGAACGTTGTGATCTAATCTCGATAGAAGAAAATGGATCGTACGTAATTCGATAAAATAATGTAAAACGACAAATACCGTGCATCCGTTATTTCCCTGTAAAACGAAAGAAACTTTCTCGACGACCTAATATATCGCTTCAAACCGAAAGCTCGCTATAATTTTTCCTACTGTAAAGTTTATCACGAGAGCCTTCCCATTCGAATAAAACTGATCCTTAAATCGCAAGCAACTGATAAAGTTTGGAAAACGCACACCTCGAATGGCGATGGTTTCACGATTGCAAGGAAGTTTCATTTATTTCATATTCGTCAAACTTTCTACCTTTAAACGCTATTAAGAAGATCCCATCTAGATCAACCTCCCTGCGAATATGTACATTACTCCCAACACAAGAGCTAACTATACTTCTAAAGTCTCGTAAAGGTCCAGTCCCGCTATACTAAACCCTGCTATAACCCTAAATCTACCTAAACTAACGACTTTTCGATCCCCCCGTACGACGTTCGAGGCAAAGCTTTATATTTTTGCATTCCGTTCGATCATACGAACCGAGCGACAAAGCGTGCTCGACCATTTTAACCCTCTCCGGCCAGAATCTCGATTTCTTGCAGCGAGAAAGATCGCAATAACGAGCACAAAGTCCTAAACATTTTTCTGCACCGGCAGGTATGCGATTTCCATATCACGCGGTGATACGAAGAAATACGAAGTAAGCTAAAAGGACTTGAATTCGCAGGCGTTCGGAATCGGGTTTTTATTGGTGACGGTGTTAGTCACATCGTCTACGGGTGTGTCGCGAGGCGACGGAAATTGCAATTAATCCGGGAACACGTGGGCACGTGGCCTCGCTAACCACCGCGTTGCATAATGAAACGGATGGTGAATGAAACATGAAGCGACACGAATCGTTCTAAATCGCCAGCATCACGAGATAGTCGGTTCCCTTCGGAGGGAAACTTGTCGAGTAACAACACGAAACTGCGTTACCTCTACCCTAAGCTTCGATATTATTCAACTTTGCCAACTTTGTACTCCAGAGAGCACGTGGAAAATTCACGCGCTGCTAATATTTTCTAATATCACCTGCATTCTCGTAAACTGTTGTTCCTGAGGAAGAAAGGCTGCCTCGAGTCCTATGTATAGCGAAACGTTGATCGGTAATATGCATCAGTCGAATAACGTTGAATCGAATGTTCTTTTAGAAACTGAAGAAATACGTTTCGACGTAGGCGCGACGAGCGTTGATAATCGGTGATAATAGCGTTACGATTCGCTGGACATCGGTTTGATAACTAAAGGCAAGGCGTGCAAAATCGAATGTTCTATGGAGCGAAGGGATCTGCCCGGTTGAAACGAGACGGTGCGGTGGTCTCTTTGCGCGGCTGACCGCGCATCGATCAAACGTGTATCTTTGGATCTGGTTTAAGTTTACCTTGCCGATCCTGTACGCAGAGTATGTTGACTTAACAGGTATCCTGGAATAGGTAACAACGAAGTCCATTATTCCATGTATATAACCAAATTCGACAAACTATAGCCAATCATTCTCGAGCATGACATATCGCCTGAAATCCATCTGGTTCAACCAACATTGAGAATTTACCAACCAGAGGGAAAGAGTGAAATATGTCGTGTCGTTGATCAGAAGCTTTTCGATTAACTATCATCGAGCTAGTAGTGTCGGTACTTTTTTAATAACGCCTTGGTACTGGCAACGCGTGACTGGAATGTCGTAAACGAAACGATAGCAAGACCTCGCCATCGCTTTTCCTACCCTATCTCTTAGGCTCTGTTGTAAATTCCGCTTCGACACTAGGGGATCGTTCGTCATACGTGGCGAACTTGCACGCACTAGTTTCGACACAGAATGTCGTCGCTGCTCTGTGGTCACGTCGTGTCATTTACGTCCCGAGACCAAAGTTTCGGTCAAATTTGCAATTGGGCGGCGTGTTCATTGTCGCGCGAGTCACGCTGATAGATCACGAGCACCCAGGGTTATTGTTCGTCGCATTAATTAATTTCCAGGCATAATTGACCGCATTCGAGTAGATTTGGCGCATGCAACAATGTTGTCTCTAAGAAGAAACGTTTCAAGAGGATGATGTTCATTGAAGAAGACTTTCTACCATAAACCTTTGAACAAACTGACTGTTCTTTTGCAGTTTTCTTAAGAAACTTGATACGTAAGTCCACGATATAACAGGGTTAATAAGAGAAGTTTGTTCGAAACGCGAGGAATTTATTGGCAATCGACTCCTCGGAGTTCGCTAATACCTTGCATCGGTTATTTTCGTATTTGCGTAAATATGGATGCATGTGAGTTTATTTTAGTCGAAATAAAGCCCGTGCGGGTAATCATGTGACAAATACTCTTATACCGTACGGTCGGAAAATGAAAGGAAAACTGCAGTGAAAGATGCGTGCGAGTGGTTTCGCGGACTCGGCGCACTTAGCTAGGAAACTTCGTAGTTTTGTTATTCAAATGAGCCGTGTGTACGTAGAAGGAGTTACATAAGCGCGCCTTAAAATGCAGTAAAAAGATTTGATAAATATTGACGATGACAGTAATGCGCAGATTAATCGCTTAATTTATGTGGAATCGTAAATTCCGCTACCGACGCGGCACAGCGTCGAGTAAAGTATCGTTCTTAAACGAATAAATTTCGCGAACCTAGTTTACAGGATAATTCAAAGGTTCTGAACATAAATTATCGAGTCGAGTGAAAGGTTTCTGCACTTCTGTCAGATTAAATGCCGCTATGTTGCGATGAATAACATTTCACGCTCCGCAAATTTGCTTGCATAGAGAGTGTATTGTTTAAACGTAAAATAATTTTTAACACAACGTTGACGTAACTCTGTAATGATCTGGATAAGCGATAACGTTATGAGAATAGGAGAATAACTTTAATAAAAAACTTTTTGCCCAATTCGATAATTTCTTCCTTCTGAACTTCGTCCCCAATCTTTTTCCATTCTTCATATTTTTTTTTTCTTACATCTTATTCTTTTCCGCCTCCACCTTTCTCGTTTCTTTTGCTCATCCCTTCGATACGAAAAATCCAACGATCGTTTTCGCCGCAACGAACGCGAAAGAAACGACGATCTATTTAAAAGTTGGAGATGAAGCTTATTTATTAGTCAGCCTTTGTTAAACCGAACGACATTTAGATACAAAGTAACTGGAGGATCTCGCGGAAAGGCCACCACGGCCGAAGTGCTCGTTCCGATTCGACCGTCTGAAACTTTATTCCTTCGCTATAGAAATCCAATTTCCTTTATTACGAACCCCTGGCAGACAACTTTCAGGAATCGACGGGGAAATCTCATAGAAACCGCGGTCTCTTACTCTGTTTGCATTCCAACGGCAAATAATAAGTAAGTGGAACAGCAGTCGTATGGAGCCTGCGGGAACGACGGTCGTAGAGAGATCAGAAATCTTCCTTGTGCATTTCGCGAATTTTTATCGCATTACGCATCCTGGCTGCACGATTTTCCCTTGTTCGAACAAACGAGAGCCCGAACAAGCGCACCGGATATCGGTCATTTGAATTTCTCCACGAGAGAAAAATAACATATCGAAACTACGAAGTTTCCTGATTAATTGTTCAAAACCATTCAAAGAGAATAAATGTATACTTTCTAACAAGTTTTAACTGCCATAATGGTCTAAGTCTTCTAGAATAATTAAAATAAAAGAAATTGCATCGATTATAATTTTGAACGGTATAAGTAATATCGTTATGTCGTTAAACGGAAAGCATTGGAAACAAAAGAAATGGTTAACTCACCGGTGTCGTAGAGCGGACAGGGCATGTACGCATACCGCTGTTCCGGATGTACTACAGACTTGTTCCTCTGTCCGCTGGTCATGGTCGCGAATTTGGTCACGTATTGCAGGAACTTGTCATAGAAAAGGAGGAAGGTTGTTCGGATTATCGTTAAGACGGTATGGTAGTCCTTGGTTCACCGGATTCGGCCCGATCCGGGGGAAGTAAAATAAGAAAAGAGCAGGAAGATTATTCCAAGATGGCCAGAGGTAAGTGCATCCTGCGATAGTCGAGCGTGCCGTGACGCATGGGTTCCCGAGCCTCTTCGCAAATTAACCAATTAAGATGGCCGTGTTGTTTCTGTGCCAATTAGGCACCGCTCCTGATGACCATGTATGCGCGCGTCTATGCGAGGCGTCGTCACTTAATTAACACCGAAATAACTGACTTCTTCTCTTTGTGGACTTGGTTTTCCTCCTGGCTGCACCGCGACTTCACCTTCGCAAAAGACATACAGGTAAAGAATGATACTTAACGTTTGCCGATCATTTGTTTCTAGTCACGCGAATGTCGCGATTCTATTCACTTCGAAAGCGCGGGAAAATGGCGTGTCTCATCGATCGTTGTATCGATACGAAGGTAATACGTTGCGTGGTGTAGTTAAAATAGAAACACACGATTTGTCCACATATCGCGAATAGAAAAGATATTATTACGGACACGAAATCGATCAAACGTTAAATGCTTATATGCTTCGAGAACTCTAGCAGTGAGTTGATACGTCTAGAGAAAGATAAGAAGTTCGGGACCTCTGTAACATAGAATTTGGAAAGGGAATTCTACGAGACACAATCTGCTACTTTCACACCAGACACATATACGTATTAGAAAGAAATTCGACGATTAATTCACAAGTGACTTTTCTAGCTTCAAGCTCCGAATGCGTCGATCGGTGTCGTCGATTAATATTGTGATTTAAGAGTTCGCTATATATTTTCCACCATGTATACAACATTCGTCGCCGTAACTATCTAAATCCTTACACGAGTGATACTTGCGTTTCTTCGTTTCGTTCGGTACCGCCAAGATCAGTGACAGCCACCGACCACTGAGTTTGCTAATAGATTACAAACCTATTAGCGGGTCTAAAGTTTCCCCGCGGCACGCCCCCTTTCCCGTTTTCGTGAATTCCGAACTTCTTTCGATATACTAAAAGGGGGCGCCACCAGTTTAATATTAACATAAACAGCTAAAGATCGTTGATCAAGTGCATCACACGTTTCGCGGGAAATAAGGTGCGTGTCTTACGTGTAAAACGTTGCGTTTCCGTGTCAAATTCGTCGTGAAAGGTACGAAACTAAGCGAATTACCACCTAAGTTTATATCTTTATCTACAGCGGTATATCTTTAATATGTAAATAAGCGGGGATTATCGCCGGGTAATTCGCGGAGTGATAAAAGTTGCACGGTCACCGAGAAAATCGTCGCATCTACGCTGTTATCGAAAACGGAAGTAGTAGATCATCGTGATAAATTACCGGTGTTGTTTTCTATGCTACCACGGTATATGTGATCGGTGCTTGAATCGAGTGCCTCTTCGTAGCAGTACGTTTAAGCCGACTCGGTAACTTTATCGACGTTTGTACGTGAAAATCACAGGAGAAATTGTAGTTGCAAGATCGTGATAACTTTGTCGAGTGTTACTCGTTCGATGTCTCGTTACACCGCCATAACGAACCCAGCTGCGATATAGCCAATCAACAATGGAATTAACGATGTTAATAAAATCAGAAAGTGTATTAATTATGGTGTTACCAGTACAAATAGCCGATTCTCTAAAGATTTAGAAGAATTAACCCATTATCCGAGGACTCTTGGGACACGCTTGGATGAACATTAATGCTGCATTTTACTTTCTACGAACTCGCAAACTGCACAATGGTCTCGTCGGTTAACACACCAGGTATGAACGATGAGTTTAAAGTGACAAACGATCCTCCGTTCTTTGTTTAGATCCTCTTTCCTCGCCATTTATTCGCCATGTTCATTTACGCGGAATAATGTTTGAAGTAAAAAAATTCGCGGATGCGATGCCAACATTAAAGAACGGATATGAATCTCGCGGGAAATTCTGGCTTCTGACGCGTGGTTAATTATTTTCTAATTTAGAAGCGTTTATCGCGACATAAATAAAGCTGTAACGCGCACGCGTTAGTCGACTACGACAATATGACCGAACATGTAATTTACGATACTGGTCACTGACTTCAACTGTAACAAATCGTTATCGCTGAAACGCGTATTATACGGTATTGCGGGGTTTCTTACGTGACCAATCGAATCGTGAAATGTGCAAGACGAATGAAACAATTTCTTGGAACGTAGCAAACGGGCCATTACGTATGAAACATCTCGTATAATTTGTGGAAGAGGTGTAACGAGATCGTGAATTAAAACATTAATCGGCGACACACTCGAAGTCGTATGTATCTTGATGGCTCTCGTGCCATTTATCAGTTTATATATACAATTTCTTTACGAAATTGCAGATTATGTACTTACAAAATCCATTTCCAATTTATACAGTATATCGATATTTGGCTTACTGTCCGCCATACGTACGTCTAAAATTACTGTTTTGACTCTGAAAGCGTAAACTTTAACACCTGACCGATATTACAACCTTAATTAATATATCTCGATCACAGTACATTCACCACGACATACATATACCACAACGTAAAATCGATAAATGTTAATCTTTCGTGCGATATTAAATTAAGTGGTCTGTATGGAAAAAGAATAACAAAGAGCTGGAGGAGAAACGCCAAACCTCGAAGCTTTATACGGCTTAAAAACCATTCACCAATCGCGAGCGGGAATTTTAATTTGATTAATGCTGGCGGAAAGGAAAGAGGTTAGGAACACCGGGGCCGGTTATTGTCGAATGGCCGTTGAAAGGCTTATAATTGGATTCTTTTGTGAGAAGGGAATCAAGCCTGACGCGATTTAGTTTCATTCAGATCCGATGTCGGTCGATTAACTTCCATCGAATCGCGCACCTCCTAGATGGCGATAGCCATTAATTTCGATATTTATCGTTGCTGCGCAAACAAGCATAGATCGTCCGGCTCGATTTTGCTTCAGTTGCTGGAAAACCGAACACGAGGAAACGTTTCTCGCTCTGCTAGCCGTGAAACGCGATAACATTCGATTCTTTGGCTTGTTCCATTCTCGTATTTCACCGAAAATGAAATTCGTGCGACGCGTTACACGACAAAAAGATCATTCGAAATTTTTCTGCGTAAATTATTTGACCTTTCGATCTATAATATTTAATCTTCGCTTACGCATTACTTGATATTATATTACGTGATAAATATAAAAAAGGAGCGTTCGAATAGGTCAATGCTGCATGCATAGTGATAACTCGTGCGATCCACGAAAGTATTAGAAAATTTTGACCGTTTACTGATGACGAAAAAATTTGTTTTTTTTTTTTTGGTAAAGGGAATCCTTTGACACCGATAAACATCGTTTAAAATTTGTATCGCGCGAAACAAACACGTTCAGGATTCAAAGTGGCCGTAGAATCAAGTAGCCAGGTGCTTGTTACGATTTAGGATTCGCGGCACGTGGACCGGGATAGCTGATTTTCAATCAGAGTGCACGCAAGCGAATTTCGATCGCGTCTGATCAGAATACGTAGAACGCTAAGCGAACCGATGACGCGTGTTTGCAACGTGTCGAAGAGTTACGGAAGGGTCTGCTTCCGGTCCTCTTAGAAGCCCTCTCTTTTACACCAAATCGCGTGCTACATGGCGCGTCTTTAAGAAGGAGTCAAAGAAATTGGGAAAGGAATTTCATCGCTAGGAAGAAAATTCGCGAGAAATGTTTTCTCTCGACGCGATACAGCTTCTCCGTTTTTTTTCTCTCTCTTTTTTTCGTATTTTGGGCGTTGCGGTGGAAAGGTCGAAGAGAGTGGAGCTTAATAAGCTGAGAAGCTTCTCCTCTCGACTTGTTAAGAATAGCGTAAACTAGGTCTGCTTATTTGGCTGCTTTGGGGGAATAGCGTGTTCGAATTGAAAAATTAGTTGGCATCTTAAAAAGAGAAGAGAAAGAGAATATTCTGCTCGTTGCTCCAACCACTGCTCGAGAGCGCTACAAACGGCAACGAACAAAATATTTTATCTACATTTCATGTTTTCGAACGTGCTGCTTGAAACACGAATATCCAACATTTCGTTCCAATGGTATATTTTGCACGAAACTTGAAAACCATTGTTCAAAAGAAGAAAAGAAAAAGGAAAAGAGGCAAATTAAACGATATACAAGAATACCACGTCCGATATTTTCACACGAGCTACGAGTATCGTTCCCTTGTTCAAACGCGAAACATGTGACCGTATTAGATAAACAACCAATAACAGTACACTTTCGAACCCTTTCCACCCTTCCCAGTGAGAGCACCCCTTCTACCTTTCACGTCAACACCACGTGGATTCCGGTTGCTGGCTTCTACACTGGGTCTCGCCACTCGCTGTCCAGCCGGCCGATAGAATCTCCTCTTATGCCCGACTCTTCTTAAATCCTGTCGTGATCTACGTAGGTGGTTTTTGCGTGGAAGCCGGCTGTCGAGTCGCGCGCGTTCCTACCAGCCGAATGGACGATCGGATCGTCACGCAGCCGTCGTGCGAACGAGCCACGAGGCGAAGTGCACGGTTCACGGGCCGACACTCGACTGGACCGCGGTGGTTTGAGTCGGGGGGTGAAATGGAGAAAGGCAGAAACAGCGAGACAGAAAGAGAGAAGGGTCGTAAGGGGTGAAGGAGAGAGCGTGATGCCGGGCGCGTGGAAAATAGAAGGCACGCTAAACGCGGAAGAGGAGGATCGGCGAGGAGGAGGAGGAGAAGGACGGAATGAAAGTTGACCGGGTGGAAGAGAGAGGAAGGGACGAAAGAGGGAAAGAAGGAGGAGGGTGGACGACGAGACGAAGGAGTAGGAAGGGGATGCGAAGAAAGAAAACTAGAGAGAGAAAGGGCTGGAGAAGGACAGAGAGGACAGAGAGGACAGAGAGGGAGGATGCTGCGGATGCGGAGCAGAAACTCAGTCCGTCTCCGTCTGGCTTCGCCGCAGCGCGTCGCGGCGCATTTCATCCCCTTTCGAGCCCCGAGCAACCCACCACCCTCGTCGCTGGTCCCTTCGCCCCTCTCGCGCCACCACGAAACCCCCTACACTAACCCCCGGTTCTATGTCGCAATGTATCCGCAGTCGGAAGCAGAGACCCCGCTATGCCTTCGAGACACCATCGTGGAAAGCCGGTCCTCGTTTCTTCACGGTTAATACCCTACCTTTCTCGCGTTCGCCAGCCACCATCGTCTTCTTTTCTCTTCTCTCCTTCTTCCGACCCTCGTGCTTCCTCGCTTTCTGTTCTACCCTCGCGAGAGACGAGAACTCGCTCCGCTGCCTCTTTTTTGCCGATCCACCCCCCGAGAGCTGTTACTCCGTCTGCCCTTGTGAAGAGGATAGAAACGCGCGAGGGACAAGTCTATAGGAGAAACGGGACCGTCTCGATGCACGGAAAAGGTTACTCGAGGGACGGTTTAAAGAGCGGTTTACTCTGTCTTAAGGGGAAAGGTAATTGCTGCACGTTGAAGAAGGGGCTGTTGTTGCGTCGAGGATGCTGTTCCGGAGATTCGACGACGCGGGGATACTTGACGAAGAAATCGGTCGTTTCGGAATATCGATGATTCCGTTGGCAGGCTGGTCTTCGAGTATTTCATTGATAATTCGATCTGCGAATCGTCCAAAGAATATTAATAAATAGATCGCGGGCTTAAATCAACGTGCGCTGTAGAAGAGTATAATAAAAATATCCAATCAATACCGCTTGCAGATAAAACGCAACCGCGTGCTTCCGTTCTTGCCAAAAGACAAATCATACGTCGCGCTGTATCGTCGATCTTCGCCGATCCTTATCTCTCGTGAGAGCAGTTATCCGAGGAGCGAATATCGAGGCAAAACATCGTATCTACGACGAGGGTCGATTTTAAACCGCTCTACTCGACGCTTGAAAAAGACGGCCAGCACGGAGGCAGAAGAATTCTTAATCGACTTCCGTCCTGGATCGTTGCTTTGCCTTCGCGTTCAACGAACGGAAGAGATCAGTTCGATCGATCTTATCGAGAGACTGCTCGTACGAGCTCCAACGGGAAAGGCGTATAAAAAATGCAAGCTCAGGACGATTAACCGGTTTTATTTGGAAAGTAACGCCAAGTATGCCGCGATAGTAAGCAGATAACCAGAAACGACATTGTAACCCCAGTAGCCGGGAACGAAATTGCTACGGTTCGAAGGAAATCCCCGCGGATCTCGCGGTTTAACGGCTGCGCCGCATTTTTTTCAATCACCCGTTCGCAGCGGAGTGTGGCAATAGCCAGTTCGAAAAAGAGCAATTCGGACGGACGCGAGCAGGGCCCTCGGACCGTAAAAGCGAATTGCCAGCCTTTTCCGGTATTTATGAGTTCGCTCGCTGGCTTGCCTGCTGGTCGAAGTCGACGCGGCAAGAAGAGCACAACGAGATTTTTCCTCGCGCGGCCCTGCCCGGGCATAAATTATTGCCGTTCGTTAAACACGTTCCTCCTCTCCTCGTCGCGCGACCTTCTTCTTTGAACTTATGCCTCGACAGAACCTTTGACCACGACTGCTGCGACACCGTGACCAAATTTCTCGACGAGAATCTTCAAGTTCGCGTTGGAAAAAAATCTGCAACGAATAGGTGGAAACCCGGGCAGTAATTTAACGCTCGATAGGAATTCTCGGAGGAACGACGGAGATGCGATTTTCAATTTGGCCGATTCGTTGGAAGATTAGGAAATTCTCTGGTTGGTTTGACCAGCGAGAATTATCCGTTTCTCCGGAAGTTTCGCCGCGTTGTTTCAATACGCACTGACGAGGATAATATCGATCTCGTGCACGCGAAACTCTGCTCTGCCTTATAACGTATCATAGTATTTCCACGCGTTCCAGTTACATATGTATCTCTTAAAGAACATTCGTTAAAAACGAATAAAATACGGGACAGAAAAGAAAAAAAGAGATCGAAGATTAAAAGACGCCATTAAGAGAAGATTCCTGTTCTTCGACGATCTTTAACGCTTCTCGTAGACGACGAAAAAAGTTACCTGTCCCCTTGAAACGGTTCGTCGTCTTTCGGTCTGGATCGTAAAACCGAAGAACTCACGGAGAAGACAACGTCGTGGAGAATCCTCGCTCTCGTTAAAACGAGAAAACACGCACGGCCGAAGAAAAAGACAATTCCAGGTTGCGTTAACGAATGGCCTCGCAAAACATTATGGATCGAGCGCGATAAAGGTAACGCGAAAAGTGATATAAATCCTATGCCGGATTTGCAGCTCGTAATTGGCAATAAAGAACAGGAAAACCACGCATACGATCAAATACAAGGAACGTTTCAACGATCGTACGTATACACGCTGATAAATAATTTATAACATTTACGAGCGAT
Organism: Bombus confusus; assembly: GCA_014737475.1. Classification (NCBI taxonomy): domain Eukaryota; kingdom Metazoa; phylum Arthropoda; class Insecta; order Hymenoptera; family Apidae; genus Bombus; species Bombus confusus. The sequence continues at coordinate 920,760 of JACXIV010000031.1, read as the reverse complement.
GTTGCGTCGTACGTTGGAGACAGTAGGAGTGGCAGAACAGAAGGAACGTACAAGGCAGGGCGAACCGCATTGAAAATTCAAGTTTCAGGCGTTCCTCCTTTTTCATCTCTTTTCTTTTCGTAGTCTTGATATTTAATTACACATTTACATATTTGTGTGACAACATCGTTTCGCTATCAATCAGCAAGTATGCGACGCGTATCACGCGGCGACCATCCTCCTGACACGCGATCAAGTATAAGTCTGAAAACGAGTTCGTACGATCTATTTCCACGAGACTCGATTACCTATCGAAACGAACGTCGTGCCGTCTAATGGAATATCGCATATGGCACGTGTCGCTCTTTAATACGACGTATCGAGGCTCGTGTAGAAAACGGTTTGGCAAAGAGAGAGGGTGGTTTAGAAAGTTTAGGGAAAATATCGCGATAGGAAAATACATCCGTGCAGGTTTCTCTCCTTTTCCGATATTTTCTTTTCTCATTTTTTCGTATTGCTTTTTGTACCGCGCGTTCGATTCGGATCACTGGCATCGCGCGCGTCGTACGCGCTCTGAACAATATCGACTTTTCGTTCGTGCTTCGTAGACTGGAAAAGGGGTGTGTATCGTAACAGGTGAGACGGTCTTTAGTTTAAAAGTGGATTACGCTTTTTTCGACTGTATTTCGAAATGCTGGCTGCGACTGAATTTTTTCACACGTTTCTTAGATGAGAAACAGATGCTGCGGTACAGTACTTCAGTACTTTCCTACCCTTTTGGACGAACGTTGTTTCTTGGGGCACTGTTGAATAAATTCTCAAGTAATGAAATTATCAATCCTCCGCGGAACGACGCAACGCTATATCGTCACGAAGCACATCGAATAATTCTAAGGAAAGAAAAACAAAGAAAGAAACGCAAAGAAAAATGCTATAGTATAGATAATTCATTAGGAACAATAGGAACGGATTTCATTTTTGAGCAAATCCTTAAACACCTAGGGGTGGGCCGAACATCCGGAACCACGCTGCCGGATGAAGGTTTAGTGATTAATTAACTTTATAAATAGCATTGCACCAGAACGGATGCACGATCTATCTAGATTACGCGTACTCGTTTATGCAAGTACATACGCCTTCGCGTGTAATAGTGTGCTGCTTATTCATTATAGAAACGCGTTTTATAAGATATTCCCGGAAGTGGAAGGCGTGATCGATCTATTTAACGAGAATATTCACTTCGCCTTCGCGCGCCAATCTTCCTAGACACATAAACGTTCCATGCGCATTCCTCTCGAAACGATGCAAGATGTACGATAGATAAAGCAGCGTAATTATTCCCGTCTTGCAGTATCGCAATAAGGAAATACGTGTATACGATCGTATTTAAGATATCGCGCTATAAATAAGATTTTTGACAGTGTAGGATCGTAGCGAAGCTGAATCAAATAGAACGTACATCGGAGTAAAGCGATAATCTGTTCGTTCGGAGGCGTGTGTCGGTATACGAACGTCTTGCTTACATTCTAAAATCCTTGCAATCCCCGTAAATTAACACGAGATCGGCGAGTTATCAACGATGAAGCATCCCGATGAATAACGTGGGAACCTTCGAGTAAAATCTCTTTGTGAAAACGCAAGGCACGTAACAAGGAACACATATCTTCCGTCATCGAACGATCTAGAAAAATATCTCACGACTCCCGACCATCCGTTCTGAGGCACGAGAAGGCACGTCGGTGATTAAAACAGCGTAAAAGCTGACAGTGAGTTCGCGACAGGTTCGCGCGCTACTCGGAATACGAAAAGTGTGCGATCCGACGTTTCATGGGAATGCGAAGCCTCGACCTTAGATTTGGACAGAATCTTTATACTCTGGACGGTATTCCTCTCGGCATGGAATCGTCTGCTGCACTCGTCTGAACGTCCGATAGGCCGTTTTAGTTGCAAAGATCGCCCGAGTTCGAAGCTGGAACACGAACGAACCCCTTTGCCACATGTTCTCATAGCTGCGATGATCACGCTGGTCCTGCTGCCACCACGGATTAATTATCGATTCGAGCAGTCGTGTTATAAATTATTTACGCGTAGTATGTACAAACACACACGGCGGCCGACAACGAGAATACGTGATAGACTTCAGTCTACGGCGTTCTGTCTTGCGCTCGACGTCGGCCAGGACTAGGATGGATCGTCGCTGCACTTGTCGCCGTTCTTTTTCGTCTCCCACACGTTGATTCGCTTCAAGGGGTAACAGATCACAGCCGACAGAAAGATCAGGCTACCAGACAGGTAAAACGAAGCGTCGTAGCTTCCGGTTGCATCCATGAAGATACCTAAATCAACGAACCAAGTGATATTAGAATTCTATTACGAATTGACGCACGTTAAAACACTGGATATTGCTTACACTCGTAAAAATGGATCAAACGACTTTCAAGTATCTACTTATCTGCTTATCTATCGTCGTCCTATCTTATCTGTATTCTCAATTTATAAAAGTATCTCGCGAAATTTATTCCCCGATCCGTATCTCGCCTCGAGATCGATGCTAATTAATTACATGATCGAAACGGCATTAGTTACCGGTGACTTTTGATTCAACGTTCAAACGTATCGCGATCGATCATTCTATCGTAAAGTGTAATAATATGGAACGTTGGTGATTGATATCGCCGTTGCACAACAACCAACGTTCCGATATATTGTCGCGTAACATCCCCGCTGGGCATGAGAATCGATATTTTCTAATCACCTGCAAGAGGCGCGCCTACGGCAGCTGCCACGCCTTGAAACAAAAGAAGCAATCCGAAAGCGTTGGTCAGTTTCTCCAGTCCCAGGAGATCTACCACCAGGATCGATCGCAGCGAGGCGAAGACAGCTGCAACGATAGAAATTCCAACTTAATATCCAGGAATTCGAAACACCGGAAACGATATCTTCGAGCTTATTAACCACGATATACTCACATATGCTAATACCAAAACCGGCAGCGTAAAAAAACTGGTAGCCTTTGCTGAGCGATAATCCGGAGAAAATGGTGAAAAGGCCAGCGGCGCTGATGAATATATTGTTGACGATCAACGCGTTAACTCCTGGCAAGCTGCTAGCCAATCCACACACGACACGGCCAATGGTGTTGCCGATACCGATCACGGAGACGAGGAACATAGCGGTGGAGGCCTCGATGCCTGCCAATTGGGCTCGATCTGCAGAACAGAATCGACCACGCTGGTTTTTTTTTTCATCTTTTTGGCGCACAGTCGATTTTTAAAATGGGGCACTTGGTCAGATAAGATCGAGGCGATATCCTTCGAATTTTCTTCTCTTTTCCTTGGCGAATTCGAGATTTTCGAAGTGCCGCGAGGATGATGGGGCAAAAATGGGATACTTTTGTCGGGAGCTTTCGAAGATGAGAAAGAAACGATTTGATGAAACGTGATACGATACCTGGGACGTACATGAAGGGTGTATAGAAGCCCATCATTGTAAGTCCGCCGGATATAGCCAGGATCAAGAAAGATGGACTCTTGAGAAGGCTTAAATCGAGCATTGTCGTCAAGATTCGACGTACGCTCTCTGGACAGATGTAACAGCTTCCACTTTCCTCTTCGGCGACGTCCGTCGCAGTAGGCAGACGCGTGACAGACATGTGATAGCCAACGGACGATTGCTGTGCAAATGGTGGTTAAAAAATGTATGAATCGTTGGAGAGTAGTCGTGTCTACGCAAGAACATCCATCATTTGCTGTTACAATTTGGAGACATCGTAAATTCGCGTTATTCGTAAGAAGAATTTCTACGAATACCAACTTGAAGCATTCGACGGTATTTCTTTCGTCGGACGAAGCTGATTTCGCAATGTAAAATAATTATCCCGCTTTCGTTTCGTTTTTTACCTGCGATTTGTAATGCGGCAGTCTGTTCAGGGAACCGCCGTAAAAGATATCGTCCCTGTAAAACGGTCTCTGCGGATCCTTGCTGAATGGGTTTCGCCTGTTGCCCATCTTCAACGATTTCTGGCTGCAGTCCGAGTCCGCGCGCAGTCTTCTGCCGCTGATCGTGTGCCTGCGAATCTGCCAACAATTTCCTCTACTTACTTAACCAGGACGTACTGTTATCGCGGCTAAACGAGTGCTGCTGGCACAGCGACTGCCATAAAAGTGCCATAAAAGTTCAATAGTGGCCGCAAACTACATGCATCGCCACGAGTATCCTAGCATAACCAATTGTTGATCTTTCTACAATTTGCGTCTTTTTCTACGAATCGTAAAGCATCGTCCATCTTTTGGAATTCTCGCGGAGCTTCCGCAGGGCGGTAGCTTGGCTCTGCACAACGATAAACAATTATTTATTTGCCACTATTAGCTCGGCCCGAGACAACCGATAGCAACGTAGAACGGTGGAAACGGGTTTTGACTGCTTTAAAACTTAGAATAACGCGAGATGAGTGCTTTACGCTCACCGTGGGCACTTTGCCATTCAGTCTCTCCACATCTCCACCGAGGAGATTGTTCTCCTCTTCGACCATCTTGTCGTCCATGTTCACGTCCAACTCGGGATAGATCGGCACGGACAGCCGCTTCTCCGAGCTACTCAACTTCCTTTCCAGAGTTCGCAGCTCCGCGTGAATCTTATGAAGGGAGTGCAACGACTTGGAGGCGCTGCAATAAGAAGTTTGTCAAATCAGCACCCACTGTCTGAAACCCAGTCCCTTTCCTCCTTCTTCTTCGTAGCTTAACGCTTCTTGTATCTTTACGAGTTTGTCGACTTACGACTTGGTTATCGCGTCGATTCGAGCGCGTTCAACTACTACTTTTGTTCTAAGTCTAGCGTGCAACTCGCAGCGCGCTTTACGCCTTAAACAAGAGACTCTGTAATCTCTACAAGCGAAACTTGTACGAAGTTGCCAATTCCTATTTCTCCGAGTATTCCCCTCGAATTTATCGCAATTCTTGCTTCGAATGAAAATTTCAAAGTACGTAGATACAGGATTTTTTTTTAGCTTTAAGATCGCAGTACTTTCGAAGTTGAAAATGAACGGAGATTTAAGTATTACTTTACTATGTTGGGGTTGCTTCCAAGCAGCTCAGCAGCCGTGGGATAATCGGTATTGTTATTGGTTCCAAAGAAACCGCTTCTCTCTGGCTGCACACAATGCAACGACGCCGTGGACACTCCCCTTGCCATCAAACTGCTTTTTACTTCTAAACCCGCGTTTTCCGGGCTGGATTTCACCTTAATCCGCGTTGACTTCAATGGACGGAACATGGCACCGAAAATGGCACAATTTAACAGCATTCCTGTGACATTTCAAGCGACGTTGTGGAAATGTTCTAACGTAAAATACTTGTTTGTTATATATATATATATATATATATATATATATATATATATATAAAATCTTTTTTTTTAACCAGTTGACTACGTTCGACGTGTATACGCGTCATTGGTAGATTTTAACCACGTAAAAAGGGGATTTTTGAAACCGAACTCGGCAGTTAACGGGTTAATATCGCGAAATTGAAACTTTCGACCAGTCCTGGGTTGAAACTGGTGTTTCGACTTCTAGTAGAGAAAATAAAGAAACGTTAAAGCGAGTGGAAAATTTCATCGGCGACATTGGGCAAGCGTAAATGTTTGAACAACGCTGTGTGGAAATACGATGCTAAAGTTTCCACTGTTTGCTCGAAAACAGAGTGTCGAATGACAAAACAATGGAACGCTTGACAAACATCCCATACGACGATACCATTGATACTATCTTATTGACGAATCGCCGAGTCATTGATATCGTCGTTAAAGAAAATTAAAATTGAGGAAAATTCTGCGCCAGTCGATCGAAGACTGGTCTTGCGATGTCGAAGGTGGATCAACCGGATGTTTTATCGATTACCTGCTTGGAAGAGCAAGGCGCCCCTCCAACCGAATTGCTTCACCAGTATGTCTGAGATAGGCGCGAGCATGAAAGCGCCGATTCCGGATCCGCAGACCGCGATCCCGGTAGCCAGCGCTCGCCATCTTTCAAAATAAAATCCGGTAGTTATGACAGCCGGCACGTAAATCAGGCCTGCCCCGATACCTCCTAACAATGCAAGACACAAAGAGCACGTGAAACGGGAGAAGTAGAAACGATGAATCGCGCAATGGAATTTTTCCTTTGAATCGTCGCTGCTCTACTTGGGGCTCGCGTTGCCACGATCGCGCGACAGGAATTTTTTCCGGTTTCTCTTTACTTCGAGAGCTTTCGGTTCTTTCGATATCAAAGCTAACATCGATCGAGTGCGTCCTTTTATCGCGCGAAAGGAATCTTAACGAATTCTCCGGTTGCGATAATTTCAGTGTCGAAGTTAACGTTGGTCTTAGGTGCATGGAAATTTCGATCGCGCGAACACGAGCAATGGAAAGTGACGTCGTTCACGTGCCTCGAAAGGGCAACGTTCTTTGCATGCAAAATGTAACGCCAGGATAAAAGGGAAACTTTTCCGTCGAGGCGGCGGAAACTTGGCGCGGAACAAGCGTATACAGGGTGGTATGTCCGAAGGAAACGTACCCGAATGTTTGTGCAGCTTCCAAGACGTTACGTAGGTGATAGCAAAGACAAAGATGCGTCGAAGAATATGCAAATGCCTCGAAGTCGTGCAAACTTGTCCAACATTGAAATTTGAACAACATTCGCAGCTTCCAAGAGGCAAAACGTAATATTTCAGTACACTCTTGGACGCTGTACCCTGTATATTGGATAAGAACTTACCGAGCACGCCGTAAGAGATATAGAGGAACTCGATGGAGGTGCTGAAGTACGACAGGACGAAAGCGCCGCAACTTATCACGCTTCCAAGGATCGCTACCAGACGAAAACCGTACCTGTTGGCCAATGCTGACACGAATGGTCCTGCGAATACAGCAACAGCGATGAACATTAAAAAAAAAAAAAATGAATTTCCACGTAAAAGCGAACGATGTTGCGCGTCGAAAAGGTAAATGTCGTATTTATAATGCTGTGCAATCGGAATTTTGCTATCAAGTTGTACGACGTTATGGAGAAAAGCTAATTATACTATATGAAGCTATTACGTTGACAGCTAGTTAAGAAGATACTTTAAAAATATACGAGACAAGTCACGGGATAAAAAGCTGAAAGAATTAAGAAGAAAAAGTAATTCGACGTTCGATACGTAAAATGTATTTTTCAATTATCGCGCCGCCTATCGGACGATTTATATTTATACGCTCTTTTTTTGTCACTGACCAGCCATAAGATAAAATCCAGACTGCAACGAACCAACCAGCGCCACTCTCGCCTTCGACACTGCGAAAGCTGCGGAAATATCGTTGAGAAAGACGCCGAAGCTAAAAATGATGCCGTCCACGAAGAGGTTGCACATGAAGGAGGCTGCGACGATCACCCAACCCCATCCACCATCCGGTGGCACAACCATCTCCACCTCGATGCTCTGTCAACACCAACGACAAAAAGTTTTCACGTGCATGGAAATGTACTTCTGCCAGAAGTTTCCTGCTTTCCTTGAAACTTTCCTTCGATTACCATACTAATAGGCAACCAAAGACGAGCTAGAACACGATGCAGCATCGGTTTGTCGTTTCTTGCGGCTCGATTTTCGTTAGGTCGTCGTTTCAAGTTTCCGAGGTACTTTCACGGGCCAACAAGGAACATCTGGCAGTTCGTGGAAACAAGAAGGAGGTTCGAAAATTGAGAGCAGGAAAGATCGTGTGGCTCGGTGGACGGCCAGCGACGAACGTTTCAACACCGACATTCGTGGAAATTCACAAGGTGCTCGAGATCAAGGCTAAAGAACGTCTGAAGGCGTGCAAGCCGGCGACTTTCGCGTTTTGCTAGACAGCGCGTGACCCAAAACTCTGACGTGTTATCGAACCGACGACCGCGACCGCGACCGCGCCATGTGACGCTGATACCGATTCACTTTAACGGAGAACTCGATTTATGAATTACTACGGCCAGTATTTTTAGTCTCGTGCAACCATATCGCCGACGATTGTTGCTAATCTCTTCGCAGAGCATCGGAGCAGCCCCGCGTTTCGCAAGTCTCGCCGCTGTTCCACCATCGTTGGAACTTTTCTCTCGCGCACGCTGAACCGAAGCTGACCGCTCCTCTCGGGAAAACGAATACGTAAACCGCGTAGAGTAACGTTCGCAGACTCTAAATATCTCATATACGCGTAGCTCGCCTCTCACGGCTCGTATCTCGCAAGCTTCTTCCCTCTTAGCTTTCTTACGCTGGAGAATTTATGAAAGTAACCGAGCAGTCACCGAAAGTACATCGCTTGGAAAACGCGTCAAAGATTGGCCACGCGTGGTCCGCGTCGAGACTACGATTATCGAGACGTCGTATTCTACGATTAACGATCCGAACGAACCGATCCCCGTCGTTTCGACGGTCCGCGCGACCACCGAAGCGCGATGGAGATACGTTCTGATCAATCCTGCAGCGTGTTACCTCGTTGTTGTTATCTCGAATGTCTTCCAGCTGCAGTTCCTCGTTCCTGCAGTTGCCTCCATTCTGCTGCGGTACCTTGCTGACTTGTTCAGCCGCTTTATTCTCCAACGACGCCATCATCGTCCACGGTTGTCTGGAACAGAGGATGGACCGTTGCAAAGACCGTGTGATAGATGGTAAAAATAGAAAGAAAGAGATAAATCGAAAGGAAGGCAAACGCGACGAAGATAAGATCGCAAAGCAAACGACTACGATTCGTACGTGTCGTAATTTGTATATCATTATCTATCAGCGAGTAACTTAATTAAGTATTTGTTTGCATCGTGCTGGATCCGCGCTCCGACTCGCCGTACTCGTCGTGCACGTCGCTGCACAAAGTAAATACGCGTGTATCATCATACCTATAAATTATGCACGTGCACGCGGTGCAGCGAGGCGGCAGAGGAATCAACGACGAGACTTTCCTTCTCTCCGCGACCTTTCTTTCCTTTACGACGAACGAACCCTGTCCAACGAAGGGCTGTGGTATCGAGGATATCAATGGGATATAACGAGCACAAAGTCACGAAGTGCACATTGTGTAACAGGCGAATGTTGCGATCGACGAGATGGATCGCGAAAGAAATCGCGAAAGCGTCCACACACGGATTGGCTTCACTCGCGGACAACTGGAATCTTCAACTGGAAGTGTGCTACTGTGCAGCAGTCTGTGTGAATCATAGATGTTGTACCCAGTTTCATGTAGCGTACAATATGTCGTAAACGTGGCGATGGGAGCCAACAGTGGCCGGTATCAGGAAGAAGGTGACGTCTCGATAAACGTCCGAAGAGCGGGCAGAATTACGGACGGATATCGACGAAGAAAATAACGTTCTGATCGAGCCTCGTGCGATTCCAGACTTCCGTCTTTCATTGTTTCATCAGCAGCCGCGTTTCGTAACGTTGGTCGAGTTTGATACGATTACGGCTAGTATGAGATGAGGTAGGTCGAGGGCGATGCGACTCGATAATATCAACTTACCAACACGGAACTAGCACAAGCTATTAGCGAAAAAGGAATCGTCATCTAGGTTCGTTCGACGAGCCACTATGGCGAATCGAAAGGAAAAATTCGATCGAAACGTGACGCCGAGCAAAAACAACGCGAATCGCGCTAATTCTGAATCACTGGAACGAAGACACGCGTACTTCGACCATTGACCGTGGTGTTCTCAACGTACAACGAAGAACTCGATTAAGGACGAAGTTTCCGCTGAGAAAATTTCTCACAGCTGATACGGCCACGTACACGAAGTACAATCCCACGGGCAAAAGAGCAATCAGCTCGTTAAATTGCCACACGAACAATCGACCATGCCGATCCCAAACGGGTTGATAGTTCGCGTCATGTGCCGATTGTTCGGTATGTTCGGCCGGCCTTGACCTTTCTCAATGTTCTTCGTGACCGACCTTCAGCCGAGAACGAACTTCCACGTTGCAGGCATGTGCTCCGCCGGAGCAACCTTTTGAAAATCTTGAATTGTCGCAGCGTTACAAACCGACGCAACTTGCGTATATCGCGGTTGCGTAAATAATCGCGATACTCTTGAAATGAGTTTTAACAAGATATTGGAAAAACCGATCGATATAAATGTTTAATAAAAAAAATAGAAGCTCTAGAAAGATAAAAGTAATAAATGAAATGTCCTTACGTACCATGGGTCTAGGACTTTGCGCACGAACAAAAGTAACTTTCGACACAACGCTGAAGTGTTTGAAAGCAAACGAGTAACTTCGAACGCTTGTACACGGGCTGTGAAGTCGACCAAAAACTGGTCCACCTAGAGACCGTCTGTTGTTCGTGAAACACCGGAGGATGGTCTGTCGTCGATGGTTCGACGTGTAGGACCATGGACAATTGATCGGGCGAGGACGGGCCGCTGCTCTAATAAACTGGCGTGTTCGTATGTCGTATTCTGTAAATGATAAGATACGACCTATGTTAGACAATTTCGCGTCGTTTGCATATCAAACGAAACGCATCTCTGAAAACACGGTAAATCGTTTTAATCTCTGTTTACTATGTACTCTCTTGCAACGCTCACAAATCTTTCAGAGCATCGTGATATCGTTGATGGAAGAACGAAAGGAAAGTAAATTCCCAGATTTCGGACGAATAATATTTCTCTTGGAATTACATCGCTCGCTACCGCTTTCTAAATTACAACGCGGTTATCTTGGCGTCACTGTCGGCTCCCTAAACACACGAAAGTCGAGCTATCGTGGAACAAGTGACGCATTCTAGAATCACCGAGACAATAATCCTCACCAACTAATATCGCACCCCACATTCGAGTCCAAATTACCGCAGCAACTCGCTAGATAAGCTTACCAACATTTTGATAAACGCAACATCGTCTCTCGTACTAGCGAGAGATTAAAATTATGATTAAAAGATCTAAGCGACGATTATTCCATACTTTGGATGATCTCTCGATTCGATCGATCTTGTTTGCCAGCCTGTCCATAGGATCGCGACCATCGTTAATCCAGATAACGCATAGAGACGATAATAAACGTACACCTATGTACAGAGCAAAGATTTAATCGAATCGAAAAAACCTTTCCCCGTTACGTTCTTCGTCACAAGTTTCATTCACGATCATTCTACCAACGTCCCATATTTCTCGTACGAGCGTGGAAATTACTTGGATCAGAAAATCCCCGAAGATGGTTCGGGTCAACGTTCCCTGCGTGTCCCTGTCGCCTGTTGTCCCTTCTGGTCGACGTTGGACGCAAGATCGTGACATATATAAATACGAATAACCACGGATAATCTGCTACGATATGTAGCCCAGAAGACAGAAGGGAAGAGAACGAAGAAAAGGACGACGCAGAGATTTCGACACTGGCTGGCTAACGCCAAATGAAACGGTCCAGGGCCCTGTTGGTCCACGTGTAACGGCGACGCTCTCTGACGAAGCCGTATCGTTGCACGGTTTGACGAGTATTGTGCAAATAGGATTGTGTAAACTCAGCCTGCTGATAAGGGGAGCGCTTATTTTTAGTAAGTCGCGGCTAACTCTCGCTCCGCAGCTTCCTACGAACCTTTAAATCACCCGAACGCGCCAGATATCGCTACGTTGTCCAACGATCGCGCGAGTTTTGTTAGAAAAGCAACGAATTCGTAGCCAAATCGAACGCTTATCGATTCTCGGTCCTGGAACAACTGGGGTGTGCTCAGGGTTTCGAACGGTCAGGCTGCTATTGAAACGGTGATAATTGACGCTCTAATTAATTGATAACCACGAGCCGCAATGGCACTCGTTGTAGGGTTAATTACCTACTACGGCGATGAAATTGAGAATAGGCATTTTCTGTCCATGATAGCCACGTTCTCAGAACGTATTACGAAAATTCGAATGGCCAACGTCAATTTGCCTGGAATTTGCCACGTCTGAGCTGTGTAGGGTCCGGTCGAGACGCGTAATCGATTACACGTAAACGATTACGGTCTAGTCGATAGCTGTGGTCCAGAGCAACATTCGGAATTAAGTGAATTACCTACTGCGGCGAGCAAACTGAGAACACGAACATTCTCGTTCGGAGGCCGTGTTGTAGAAATTAAAGCGGACAACGTGGAGACCAGTTTTCGTATTTACACAGCGTGCAGAGCTGTCGCCTGCTAGTCGTAGGTGCTTCTGTCGTCCTGAAAGCCGAGTTGCACAAAATTTCAATTTAACGAGCAGATTGCGACAAGACTATTCAACTTTCTGCACGGCTAATATTACGCTCTACCTTCATACTGTTCATCTACGTGTGGCAAACTTGACGATAGTTTAGCTTCGATCTGACGGTAGATTTACTTTGTCGCTTGCCTACGTTAGCACGCTTTCAGCGGCACTTCGGACATCCTCAACACAGTCGAGGTATCCCGATAAGATTCTCCGGATAATGAGAGGATCGTGGAGATTCAACTTCCGAATCTTGAGGCTCGGCTACGCACCGATATCGATTTACCTCTAATAATAATGGCAAAATTGTAGATCCAAACGCACGGGAAAAGTTTCGACAACCGGAAAAACGATCATCGCCGTCCCCGTTTCGACACTCCGCTACGTATAAACTACTCGCCCAGAGATATTTATCCCTGGGGAAGTTAACTAAGGACGAGAGTCTATAAATGCGAGGGAGCGCAATTTCGAAAGCTTTCGAGGGACCGAAAAAGAAACATCCAGTTCTTGCTTTGCACTGAAAAAGGCTTGCAGTAGCGTGCCCAACATCGAGAAAATAGCCGGATACACGGAAGCAAGCAACGGTATATCGAACCGACACCGGCGAAGATATTTTCTCGAAATAATCGCCCGGTTCCATGGCGCGCGCTCTGAGAATAGAGGCAGGCTCGCCTAATAATAGCGATATAAAAAGAAGGCCCATCGAAGCAGTTGTGTCGGGAGAGCGGAGCGCGGAAAAGGAAATCGAAAGGATGCCGATCGGCGAGCAATCGGTGCTCCAAAAACCAGAAGAAGCAATTATCGGTGGAAAGCGCAGAGATGATCGTTATCGCGTTGCACTGGACACAATGCGCTGGCCCGTTTATTCGAGGATTCGTTCCTGGCTCGATACCAAACGCATCGCATTCTGTCTTTTTCTTTTCTCCGCGTTGTTCATTCTTCGCTGTCGTAGACAAGCAACGCGACGACGAAACGAGGCGAATACCTACGACAAACCGGCCAACCATCTACCCGAATCGTCTTTCATCGCTTGGTTCCATAAACAAATTGCCTTTACGTGGCAACGATAGAGACGACGGTTGTGTCCGTAGTAAGATGCGCTACCGTGCACGGTAATCGTCAGTTTTCTAAATTTTTGTTTCGATCGGTTTAAAGTCGAGAGCGGGACGACGGGATCCGTTGAAAGACGTAATTTTTACGACGTTACTAGCCACGTTTGTTTCAGACAGTCAGACCGATTGTAAAAGTTCCGTTAGTTATGTTTCTCGGAATGTGTCTATTCCGGCGTGAAACTTTTCCAATCAACGTTTGAAAAGTTTTGTTGCTCTCGCTGGTCTCTTGCTCGTGTCGCTCGAGATACAGATAAAATATATAGTCGAAGAATTCGATCCTTTTATTATTCCAAATTGTGCGAAATAAATCGAACGATTGCCGTTTCGCTAACGACGGAACGATTTTTCAAGAGCAACTAGTTCGCTTTCGAAATTCTTTTATTTGGAATTTTAGTGTTCTACGAAGAATCGAATCTCTGCAACTTCGACGCGAATCCATCGACGACGGTGCAAATAAACGTGGTTCTGGCCAGGAAATGCAAACGTTGCACGACAAGCCGAAGAAATAATCTATTTAGTCGTCGCAAACGAATAAGACCCGACGAAGTAGATTTCACGGTAGCTGCGGCTGTATTCAACGCGTCTTCCTGGAAACGCCGCGGAAACAAACTATTCGTTTTGATGGCGGGAAAGGAGCCGTCGTTAGGGGCTCGTTCAATTCCATTTAAGCGGCATATTGTGCCTAATTGGAAAATTGTCAGGTTTTCAATTGAATTTTCATGCAACGCTCGCTTTAATTATCGCCGACCGGTAACAGGATGCTCTTTCCAACGAAGACGCGGTCGATCTCTCGTGACGACTCGTAGAATCCAAGTTGCGAACGCTGCTATCGTTCTCCTACACGATTCTCTTTTCGATATCGAACATCGCGATATTGCATCTACTTCCGTTGCCTCGTACTTTTCAATATACTTTTCCGTCATTATTGTCTCGAGAAAACTTTTATTCGCGTCTCTGATGTTGGGGAATCGTCGATAGCCGAGCAAAGAGGAAACTCTTTTGCCGCCTTATCTCGCGCAACTTCGACACTTGGAATAATAGTCGAATGGAAAATTATATGCGCGGTGCGAGTCGATATCGTGTATAAATATTGAAACAAACGGCAGTATGTACTTCGGGGTATACACCGGAATGGAGGACGTGCGCGCATCGCTTTCTGGCCCGATAAATCCAACGACGATCGTAACGATATTTGCACGTTTCCATATAACGATCGGCGATGTGCGAGTTAATGCATTATCGTAACGAACAAATCTTAACGATCATCGTCAAGACGCTTTTATCCGCGGCTTTCGTAAATACTCGACACAACTAAATTATCTGTGTTTCTACATGTATCGACATGGAAAATAAATAGAAGCGCGTATCTCGAGCTGTGTCTTCACGGAGATCGTATCTCTAAGAAACTTTCGACTTTACATCTTCGATATCCCGTAAAGTTCTGATACGTGAAACTCGAGCGATCGGTATCTATTTTGTATTTTTATCTATTTTTCTAGGGTATCGAAAGATGAGACGAACGATCGTGACTTATTCAAGATTTCCGTGTTTACGAAACTTTTTAATTTCCCGCCTATCGAGATCGATCGCCGATTAGATAAATCGACGAGATGTTCGTCGAACGCAATAACCGATAACCAATCGACGAAATAATCTCTCGCGTTACAGGTATTTCGAACACCGTGAACGTCTCGTTTATCTGGAGCACACGACTCGTTCAAAATGTAAAGTTGATTATCGTACGAGTAAATCTGTTCGTATCTCGTTTAGATAATGTAATTAGCGCGATTACTATCTGTTTTTCTCCGTGTCGCGGCTGTTCTAAGGAAATCGACATCGAAGGTGCCGTGTAATTTGCTACTCGTCGCGATATCGGTGCTTCGGTATCCAACTTATCTAAATTTTTCGCTGGTCCAGTGGAAAAGCGTGCCGCGTAAACGATACGGAGCTACCGGAGTAGCTGGAAGAAGATTCGTTTCGATGATTCGTCGGACTCGAGTAATTTGAAAAGAAAGCCAGTTATCGGGCGAATTCTCGAAGCCGCGTCGATTCAACGCAGGAAGATCTTCGAATATGCACGAGGCACAGTGCCGAGTTTCGCTTGAAAGCCAATGTAGATCAAACGTTGGGTGGAAAAATCGCGAAAGAGGAAGTCTATTGAACGGTAGCGCGATTTAGTTCCGCTGCGGGCCTGGTTGCCCGCCCCTCTCGAGAAATTGATTAGGGCGAAACTCGTGGGCCAGCTCCCATTCACTCGGACCGTCAACGTGAATGACTGGACCACTGAAAAGGCACCGGTAATACAATGAACGATTCTACACGTAGTATGTACCTACGAATCGTGTGGCCGAGTGAGCGATCTTCTTCTCGAGGCCACGTGCTGAGGCCAAAGTTCGACGGGACTTATCTTTCAGATTCTTCGCGCACGTTTATTTACCAACATTATCCGCGATTCAACGCTGAATCGGCGATGGACAACGTTTCAGGAATAGGCCTAAAACGAGCTAATAAAGCCGACATTCCTGTTGCAGACCACTCGACCCAACCCACGCGTCTTTGTCTCTGCGCGTTTCTCGCTGTGCTTTTTTCTCTCTCATCTTGAAAACTTTGCCCAGGTCAGGGGAAACACAGAAACGCAGTATCGTGTCTGCTTACCATTAAGCGTCAACACGTGATTAACACGCGCTGCTCTCTATGTTTTTACATCTCTTACCGAAGGAGAAACGAACCGAGGCGGAAATTCAATAGAACGACGATCGACGAAATATTCGAGACACTCGAGAGACAGAAACACCGCCTACTAAATGATAATAAAGCGATCGTCGATGATCATAGGCTTGTTTGCGCGACACCGCAATGATTTCATTCTGCTCGTTGTAATTGCTCGTTATTCACGAACGAGGACGCGAAAGATAATTATTATACGGGTTTTTCAACGCGATCGTGGAAAGAAAAATACTGATCGAGGAACAACGATCCGATTGACCTTTTTTTTTTTCGAAGGAGAAAAAGAAACGGTGTTTTTATGCATGGACCGAGGGGCACGTATCGGTTTCCGAGTTGGGAAGCGGATCGAGAGATAAGCCGCAAAGGGAATGGAAGAAGAAATTAACGCAGGCGATTTTCATACGCGAGACAAGGTCGATTCGCCGAGCCGCTCTCATTACGGATTCGGAATTAATATTCCGATCTGGTCGGTCGAGTAGCGCGCATGCGCGTGCTGCGCGCATACGATCCTTACCGTATGGAAATTTCGGAAACGACGCTATTTCGTCCGATCGAACGTCATCGGTGTCGCAGATAAGTTACGTTTTCGCTATCGAACTGGACGGAAAAAAGGCAAACGTCTTGGTTCAGCTTGCCGTCGATAGCTATAGTCTCGTAGACTGGATCGACGATAAGCGAGAAAATGTATGCACGCAGGCGTGAAAGATGATACGCGTGTCGGAAAAGCGAGAAGAACGTAGAAAGACGCGTGTGCAACTTATCGTTCCACCTTTCGCGATTAATAACGATAACAACGAGGAACACGTAAAACGAGCTTACGTGTGTGCACGACCACGTGCAAAGGGACGCTGCGCAGCGCGCATGCGCGAACCTCGAGGCGGGAAGTGCGCGTAAGCGTTGATGGAATACGAAACACGACAGAACACATAGACGACGTATACATAGACGCGATCGCACGCGTGTACTCCTACATGTGCACTACACACGCGTTTACACTACTATCGTAGACTGAAAGCGACAGAAGACACGAGCGAGAACTTTTTCGTATGTCCGTACACACGCGCACACGTGTAAACGGTTACTGCGTACACCGTGACGAGAGATACGTGTGGCTAAACCCGAAACTGTTAAGACCGGTTGATTACCTTTCCTCGTCAAGCCACTGTCACCGACTGCCGAAATTCCAGGGAGCGGGTGCGAAGGAAAGAGGCCAGAGAGGAACGCGCGCGTGTTCGTGGCCGCGTCGTGCGCGTGTACTAAGACGGTACGCGCGATGTGCCCGAGAGTAAGCGCGATCCGTGTATCCCGTCGGGTGTACACGGCTTCCATCGGTCACCGATAACAACCGAATGCCAGATTGGTCCGTTTCGAGCTCACAGGATCGTCTCGTTGGACACATGCTCCGACTCACACCGCCGGATGATCTGCTGCCGGAACGAAGCGTGACGTAACAAGCGTAGAAAGTTACGATTATGTTAAATACGAAGGTTTCTTCGAAGTTTGCCAGTAATCGAATCGCCGTTTCCCTCGATCTTCGTCTTCTTCGCGTTTGTCCGCGAATCGAGCTTCTTCCACGCAGTTTCGAGATCGAGATCTCGATCGAGATGACGGAACCTGACTCGCAAACAGTAAAGCGAAATTCTCACGATCGTTGGTCGATCGCCGATGGATCGCGATCGATGGTTAGCTAGATAGTTAGTTGAATCTAGTCGAGACTGACGGTCGACGTTCGTTCGATGCGAGACGGATCGAGACGGCCGCGATTCGCGTCCGTTCGATCGACGATCGAAATCGATACACGCCACCCTCTTAGTTGCGAGATCGAACGGTCGCACTTAGAAGCGCTAACGAGCCGCGGTTAGAACGGTCGATACGCGGCGCCGCGAGTTCCGTTGATCGTCGATAAGGACTCCGGAGGCGACTGTCCGATAACCCGAATCAGTGGAGATTGTGTGACCACCGAGAACCACTCGGCAACCCGTTTCGACGTTTCCAACCACGAGACGCGGTGATAGTGAACTCGATGACGTAATTAATGGCGAAAAGGTTTACTATGCAAGTGGCTAGCCGCACGCGTCCTTGCCTCCCGTTCGTTTCGTGCTAATGCTCGTATATTAAACAAAATGCATAGACTATTATTACGATTGGACGTCGGAAAAAAATGTTGGTTCGACGTATTCCAAGTACGGCCTGCTCTTTACGTTCGATTCGTTTACCGTGATATCGATTTCGTTCGGACGCCACTTTTGTTCGTAGCGAGGTTATCGGTCGTAATTTGACAATTCCATAATTCGAACGCCGATAACTTGGGAAAAATTTCACACGGCGACGATGCGTCGCCCGGTATCCGTGAACAATCTAGAAGCAGCGATTTGCCAACAAAATCTGCCCGTTCCATAGGAAAAACACGATACGTTTCTATCATCCCGACGCGCTTGTGCGCTTTCAGTATAACCAAAGTTATACCACGACTCGTCAATTGATAAGTCGGATGATTAAAACTGGTTGGCGTACAAGTTTCGCTGGTTCCCGCGTGAAAAAGGGCGGCGTGCAGTGCCGACGCACGACTACACGTGCCACGAACAGGCAGTATCGCGTCGTGTGGCGCGAACTCGCACGGCGCAGAAATACACACCAGCTCTCTTTTTGCTCGATCGTGCGTTCGACAGCTCTAAGAATACGTATATTTAGTTCTGTGGACGGTGCGCGCAGATAAATCGTTGTTTTCGATCTTCTCTAGAAGCGTCTCGAACGCGGTCTTAATTACCGTGTACGCGAACAGCTCGCGAGATAATTTTCTTTTACAGGAATTTATTTACGCTGCTCGTTGCGTTCTTCTTGCTATCGAGCATTAGAGTTATTCCCGTGAATCGATCGCGATTCATCGTCGTTGCTTCCCGCGATGTATGTATATATATATATATTCACCACCGAGATAAACTTCACAGAAACGAACGGCAATCCACGTGTACCCACATGTCCCGCGAACGCCGCGTATATCATCGATCGTGTACCGAAATGCACTCACGTATGCGTCATGATTGTCGTCAACGAAGCACGAACTTCGGATGTCACACTCGCGCAAGTCGTATCCTGGTGTCGACTGCTTCGCTCGAAGAAGAAGTGAGAACAGACCGAGGGGACGAGTGCCATAAAAATCGGCAGTAGTGTTGAAGTTCGAGACCGTATGCGAAAAAGATAGAAGATAGAGCGAGGATGAGAGAGAGAGAGAGAGAGAGAGAGAGAGAGAGAGCGAGAGAAAGAGAGAGAGCGAGAGAAAGGGAGAAACAAGAGGAGAAGGAAAAGAGACGAAGGAGAAGAACGGGAAAGAGGCGAAAGGCACGCGGTAAACTGGTGGAAAAAGTACGAGGAAGTCGCGATAAACGACGACGAGCCACTTGCAATTCTCGCGCGACAGAACGGAGGCGGCGTTTCGCCAAACCTCCGCTCGTTTTCCTGCGTTTCGCCCCTCCTGTTGCACGGTGGCGCTTAAACGAAAGTGTAAGTTTACTTAAGGTAGGTCGCGCCAAGAATATACGCCTATTGCACGACGAACTCTCGTACCGTTCCTTCGGAACGAATGGAGGGAGGCAGATGGAAAAGAGATCACTCCAAAGCGACGACGTTCGACGATTCACCACAGCATTTGCGCGTTCCTGTTCTTTTTTTTTCTTTTTTATGTATCTGTGTCTTATAAAAGAACAGAGAAACCATCAGCCGAGTGCGAAAACGTTTCTACAATTTCGTGTTTGCCACGTACGAGCCTTCGAATTTTTTGGCTTGGCCTTTCACTACACGCTGATTTGATCCTTGATATTCAAACGTGCCGCCTTCGCAGACCTTATAAACATATATATATATGTATAATATTACATTAACTTGTTCCAAAGAAGCGCTGAAAATTGCACTCCGACAGTTTTAGTATTAAGGAGAAATAAGTGGGAAATGTTGGTTCAATGTTTGCTATAACGTAGACGTATTTATTCCTTTTGTTTTCATGTGGACGGTAAATCGCAAAGTTTCAATGGCAACGTTTCGTTGCGAATACGTAATATTTACGATATGCGGTAGATTGGGAAGAAGAGTCGAATCGTCGTTAAGGGTTCGATGCCGACGAACCATCGTTACGATCGCTGACAATAATGCAACCTGGTTGACGTATTACAATATTTTATTGCTAATAATTTACTGCGTATTCGTGATTTACATGCGGCAAGGAAAATAACGTGAGAACGCACGGAGAATAGTCTGCGAACCAAAACAACGTACGATTTAAAAAAGCGAGCGGGGACGCGCGGATACTCGTACTTGAGCGCGAGCATCGTTCGTGGGAACTATGGGGAAATATGTACGTATCATTAATAAATAAACAAGTCAACGCAATATTTCAGTAATAAAAATTCATAATTCCTCTTCAATTTCAATAAACGTCACCTAATACATTTGTCCTTCTTTGTACCATAGCATATATACTTCACTTTTTTTTTTCTTTTATTGTTTTCCTTTTTTAACGTATGCACAGGATTACGTCGTGCGCGTGTGTGTTGAAACGCTCGTGTATATATGTATATATACATATATACACGCATATATATACATATATGTATATATATATATATGCATCTATTATGCACACACGACACAACACATACTTTGCGTATCTCTACTAGAATCCCGCCTGCTCTTACTAACATACATACATACGAACATGCGCATGCGAAATGTCACATGAACACGCGCGTCGATATTATATATACTCTATATATGTGTAAGTGTAACTGGTAGCACTTTTGCCGCGGCGACACGCGTGCACACATATACCTTTTCGACTGAATAACATGTATACATTATATTCCAATTCAAATCACAAAAACACGGTCTCCTGTACGACAATCGTGAGAATAAAAATAAGTGTCGCGATAGTTGTACTAATTAATATAGTATAATAGTAGTAGTAATAGTAGTAGTAATAGTAATGGCAATAATGATAGCAGTAGCAGTGATGATAATAGCACTGTTGGTATATTTCTTTAACTTTTGCCTTTTATCCATAATAACGGTTCTTTCCTCCTATTTTTTTTCTTTTTTTTTTTTTAAATCTTCCGAGTCTTATATGTACGTATGGATAATTAATCACCGTAGCCGCTTTATCGATAATCACTGTATATACAATGTACATACAAGTATAACATTTGTTGTATGCCGTTTAACAAGATTTACAATTATCTCCTTTTGTATTTTCGTTATATGTATATAAATATATAAATTTATACGGTCTTACATAAATTTATATATTTATACTGGTCATAGGCGTGTATGCGTTTGTGAATAAAAAGTATTATATTTATGTAATTGAATAACGTTCTCTCTACTCTCGATAATCAATATTTAATTAGTTACTTATATGTGTAAGTGACACGACAAACTACAGCTGTCGAGACTCGCAGAGGCGAGAATCGAACAGCGCGTGTATTAGTCGAGAATTAGTTTGTGTTAATTAATATGCAACCATCGTTTCACATTTCTTCCCGACGGTAAATTCTCGGTCAACTAAAAAAAACTATTAATTTACACAAACTAGATGCATCGGACGAGTTGCGTCCTTTTATACATTGAGTAAAATAAACATTCTAGCTGAATATCATTAATATATTTAACTAGTCTCTACCTAACGTGTTATTTGTTCATATAGTTAATATATTAATACAGGGACATACGGTAATGAGGTCCCGAAACAGAAATCATCTTCTATTTGCCTAGTTTCGAAATTCGTTATACACTATTTTACAATTGCCTATATAATTATTTACAATTCTTTCCGCAATAGCGAATCTATCTGTATGTCATCTAATCCACAGTTTCTTCGCTTATTATATGTATATACATTTGTTGTGTATGCAAGAAAAATATTTCTCTGAATGTAATTTAATTGGAATTATACATATCTTTGGATCGTGACCAAAAATAGATTTAAGTAACAACTTGTAGGTGGGGTATTCTCGATTAAGAATGGTCAATCATTGCGTGAATTGTCCACGTGTGCAACCTTAAAAGTCAAATGCGATACGCGCTAACGTAAATAACACGATAAGTCGACATAGTATAACAAACGTTTCTTTCGTTGTGTTCGACAAGTAAAACGTAGCTCAAAAAGTAGAACGCGGCTAAGTATCCTTAAAAAGTACTATAATGAAGATAAACAAGCTTAAAGGAGAGAGCCAGTCGCAAAATATTGAGATTGACCATTCTTATTCTAAATCATAATATTTATCACTTACGACGAAGATTAATATTCTTTCAACATTACTTCGATATGCAAGTGCAAAAGCATTTTTTTCACTTTTTCATTATTTTTTATACTGATCATTCTATACTGATTAAGTTAATAAATTCTTCTATCTATTATCTACTATTGACATAGGCAAATGAAGTTTTCCACCTGATGGCATTTTTTATATTGTTACGTGTGTGTGTGTGTGTGTGTGTGTGTGTGTGTTTTTGCACGCGCTCGCACGCATACGTGTGTAAAATTTATATTTATATTTATATATTAGTTTCATAAAAAAAATTAGGTATATAATTGCAAAAATTCTAAGTACGTCAAAAATACCATCAGGCTGTACTCATTACTTTGTGCTTTATCCATTAGAATGTATAACGAAGAAGTACCTTTTTCAGACCTTTTAGAAGCAACAGCCCTATCACAGTGTGGCTCGGAGATGAAGGCTATTTCTTTCTCCTTATGCGGACCAGACTTTATAAAACAGACTCTATTTGTTTAATTTCCTTCTCGGGTGGTTCTTGCGGAGATGGTGCGGTTTCTACGATTTCTGGAATATCTTCTTCGTTCTCTTCTTCGATATCTTCATCAATTGGAGTCAATGTATCTAATATCACAGGCTGAGTCTGTAATAGAATTATTCCTTCTCGTTAATTTACAGTACTCTAAATAATGTTTATTACTTCTTACTACGGTATATCTACCTGCGGCGTTGTGCACCGTTTCATAACTGGCGCCATGAAACTAGTAACTGTGCTTATAAGGAAGAAAAATCCTGCCATAAAGAATGGGATACTGTAGCTTTGTGTTGCGTCGTAAACGGCACCCGCCAAAGGTGAACCAATGATAGCTGCAGCTCCTCTAAATAAGATTAAAAGACCAAATGCATTGGTCAATTTGTCTAGCCCTAAGAGATCTACCAAAATAATCGACGTCAAAGAAATGTATCCAGCTGAAATATTACACAAACATATAATATCCAAGCGAACAATGAAATCCACAATAATATTCATTAATTTCAATACTTACATATAGCTATACCGAAAAGAATACTCATAATGATATAAGCAGGATAAGAATGGCAGAATGGTATCGCAGCTACAGCAACTGTCGATATAATTAAGCAGATGTTGTTCAATAATAGTGAATCTACTTGTGGAAAATCCGCGATATATCCACAAGCTACACGGCCCAGAGTATTAGTAATTCCAATTATAGATACTAAATATGACGCAAGAGTCTTGTCAATATTCTAAAAACAATTAACATTGAAAAACTAATCATACAACAAACAATATGTAGTAAAAAGAATATCCTATAATCTTTAACTTACATCTAAGACCGCAGCGTCTAACAAATATACAAACGGCACGTATAATCCAGCCATTCCAAATACATTACTGATACCGATTAAAAGAAACACTGGATTCTTTAGTAAAGATAGATCCATCATCGTTGACAAAGCTTCTTTAAACGATTCAGGCAATACCAAACAGGGACATAGAGGTTCTGTAACATTTACTATGTTTTAATATATGTTTATGAATTGTTATATTTGTATTTTTTAAAATTACTCACGTTGAGGTGCCTTTTCAATGTCCGTATCTTTAACATCTCCACGTACGGATTTTGATAATGAAATAACACTTTGACGATAATTTGCAAGCGATTTTTGACTCTGATATTCCGGTAAATTAACCACACTACCGCTGTAAAATATATCCTTTCGTGATAGTGGTCGAATAATTAGTGGTTTCTCTTTTGGTATACTAGATTTGCTGGTAGTAAAAGTAATACTTTCGCCATCCTGTAAAACGTATCATTTATGGTATAGCTTAATAGTTTTTTTTCTTTTTTTTTTTTTAAATTAAGTATATTTTTAAAAACTCATGCTAAAACGCGCACTACCTCTATATCTGCATTATTATTCCGAGAACCCATAACGCTGCTCGTAGAAAGTCTCAAGTGCAAACTCTTTCTAATATCGCCATTAGAATTCAATGTTGTTCTAGAGTTCTTAATCGCACTAAGACTTGGTTTATATCTCTCGCTAGTGCTAGTTTTACGGATTCGATCGAAAAAGGGTACAGAGCCATTTTTAGGTAAACCTTGTACATGAGTTGTAAAAGCAGGTTGAGAAGCATTTCTAGGAATTATCGGTTTGAATTCGCTTTCAGACTTTTCTGACGTATCTTTTGTATCTTTGGTATCATCAATATTTTTTCTGCTTTTTGATTTAGTAGAAATACTCTTTAAATCCATACTGCCACTATTACTAGTTGCTCCACTGGAAGAGTGTTCTTGTACTTTCACTTCGGATATAGTGGGCAGGGTTGGCACCGTTGGAACTGGTGTTAAAGGAGTTCCTTTAATATTATAAATAAATGAAGTACATCGTAAAACACGGTGGCGTTTGATCATCAATATAGTTAATTTTAAGACAGATTTTCTTACCAGGTACTAATTGGTCTAAATTGAAACTGGAATGAACACCAGGATCAATATTAATAGGCATTTTCATTCTTTTCTCCATAGATCCATCAGGCAATTGTACCATAAAATAAGAACCTCCGATACTTCCACGTTCCATTTGAAATCTTTTCTCTTCCGCCATTCTTTGTAATAATGGTTTAACTGAAGAAGCTTTCGGATATTCTAACGGTCTCATCATTGCACCAAAAACCTGTAATTTTCCTGTTGTTGTTATCAAACATACGATTTATGTTCCAGAATGTCTTAGAAAGCTCACAACTACACTTACAGCACAATTTAAAATAAGACCAGCTAGAATTAAATTTGCTCCTTTCCAATTATACGCTTCCAGTAACATTGTTACAAGAGGTGGAAATGCAAATGTGCCAAATCCTGAACCACATACAGCAATGCCTGTAGCTAGAGATCGTTTAGTTTCAAAATAATAACCTACGCAAACTACTGCTGGTAAATATATTAGACCAAATCCAACTCCTGAAACAGCACAATTATTATAGCATAATCAACGCATAAGTAAATCAGATTATAATCCAAAATATTATACACACCTCCCATAACGCCATAAGTCATCATAAGCATATTTACACTGGTCGAAAATGTTGAAAGTACAAATGCTGCTGCACCTAAAAAACTTCCTGCCATACATACTGCCCTACATCCATACTTATTTGTTAAAGCACTGACAACAGGTCCTAAAAATAGATTGAATCTTCTTAACCAAGGCATTATTACGATTTAAAGAAAGGTGATATTTATAATAAAGAAATTTACCAGCACTGAGGTACATGCCAGATAACAACGAGCCAACCCATGCAGTTTTTCCTTTTCCTTCCCCAAAATATGTAACAAATTCTCCCAGAAAAACACCAAATGTATAAGCAATACCATCTACTATCATGTTACACATGAATGATGCAAATACCACCACCCATCCGTATCCACCATCAGGTGGAGGTGGTATATCATGGTATTCGCACAATGAACCCCCTTCATCTTCTGGAGACGCCTCATCACTAGCTCCATCAGTGGCAGTTAATCTTGCATGCTCTTCTACAGAATATTCACTTTCCGTCTGTAAAAAGGTACGACAAAATTGATAAATTTGTAACTGATATACATAAAGTGTTAAAACTTTCATATTTTTCTAAATTCTCTCAAACATTATTCCAACAAAATAATTCACCCTTCTTAGAAAATTCGAACGAATATTTGTTTTTAAATCTAGTTACATTGTAACATTGATATTTGTGTTTGCCTTGAGTAAAGTAGTGGTAGTTTACCTTGAATACTCCAAGAAAAGCTTTGTTTCATGCCAATGCGTAAATACATAGGCACATTACAGATATTTCTATACATGCCTGATTAAAAGATTGTTAAATAGGAATACTCATAGATTTCAGAAAATCATGCAGCTTTAACTACGATTTTATGACATCGTTTTTACGAGTGTAAATTACTTTCCTCCGTTGGAAATAAAATGGAATTATGAGAATGAAATGAAATAAATCGAAAAGCACGCTACTGCGGGAGATATCTTTTGGAGCGTAATGTGAGAACGCGCGGCCGTATTATAAGATGATCTCATAACGCAAACGTAAGCATAGATATGGCTACTGTGACTTAACCATTCCCTAAGGCTACGTTTATCCAAGGTAAAATAGCGTTTCCTTTGAATCTAATAAAGAGAAAGCGATATTGATCACGGGATAAAACGATCGTAACGAATCGTTTAACGAAAATTCCTTAAAATAAGGAAATTTTAAGAATACCAGAGAAGAAGATAATACAGATCATACAAGTGAGTGTAATTTCATGCTTCCTTAACACTGCTGTATTCTTCGAGTCATTTTCGACTCAATCGTGTCCTTCTATCGTTTCTTCACCTCGAGGAAAACATCAAAAAGTCGTCAATGGTCTGTATTTTTAAAACAGCTCCTTCAAGATATTTTAAGTCCTTCAACATGAGTGAAATTGGGATATAAGAATTCGAGAATCGCAGCAACGTTATAAGAGGAAATGTTTGTAAAGAATTTTTTTATAGAAATTTCGAAGGATCGAAGCAGTTCCGTACAATGACCTAGAGTATGTTAAACTTATTAAACGAATTTAAATACAGCGCTAGAGCATAGGACACGCATATCGATAAGCTTAATAGTGACTTAGCTTAGCGGAATGGAAGGTCAGTCCAATCAGCTGATCCACTGTCATTAGAATTGGTAAAGCGTGCGCCACCTAACGTCAAGGCAAACGAAGCTCGACGAGATTATTGTTTTCGACCTTGTTTCCGTGGCGGTCGGTGTCACATTCGCAACGGGTGCAAATCGTGCACACAGCCATGCAGTGGGTACATGGCTGTGCTGACAACGTATACATATGCGTGTATGGTGTGCCAGCCGTACTCGGTTCGCGTTCGTCAGAACCTTCTGTGCGAAAGTGTAATTTATGTTGATTGTCAAGGCTAAGTCACGTGTCGTCCCCGAACCAAACTGAACGAACAAACGAAGCAATTACGACGAGAAACGATGCAGAACGGAACGGAACGAAACGAAACGAAACGAGAGAAAGAGAGTGCCTCGAAACTCGAGGCGAATCAGCCAAGAATGAAGAAATCGAATCACGCAAGAGGCGCGTAAACGTGATAGCACGCGCTTTACCAAATAGAGACAAATCTTCGAAACGTACCGTACTGATCTTCCGCACGCGACGCGAGCCGTATTGGCTGTACTGCGACTTGTTGAGCGACACGCGCGACATTCTACGATCGCTTTAATGTCACACTTCACTCGTTTCGCCGTTGGCCTCCGCACACTTATGCAAAGTTCTATTTTCGTAGAAGTGCGCGCAGCTGCGCGTTGTATATTCTTTCTTTCCCGTGACTTTATCCCGTGGCAAGGTTTTACCACGCTACGTCTCTTACGCGCGGCTTTAACACACTCCCCCTGTTAGCGAATAACAGGAGTAGTAGTATCAGTATCACTCGTCAAAATCCGCTGCCATGTCTTTTACACTCGCACGCTACCGTGTCAACTCTCTATTGTACTGCCATATCGCACGCCTTAGACCAATTAACGGATTGACGGTTATTCAACGGAAAGAACAGTGCGCAGCGGCCCCTTCAGAAAAGTGCACTATTTTTGCAAAGATTGAAAGTTCACGTTCTATCTTGTCCCTCGTTGCAGCACACGACAACTGCATACACAACGTATATACGCGCGAGGTGACGCGTCTCAGCCAAGCTCAGATCATCAACAAGGTCTAGCCACGAGACATTGAATGCACGCGAACCAAATGACACCGTATACCTCGCAAATACGGCACGCGCAAATTGTCATGACAACTTTGCCGGTAGAAACGACTGGCTTCTACTATTCGACGTATAACTATTGCGTATCACTACGCACTACGATGAATCTATTTATATACAAACACCGTAATTATAGCCTTTCTTCCTCCAACGTCCACGAACAAAGTAACTTTGTTCTCTACGCGTACAACGTTCGCGTACTTTTCTCTGTCATCATGAATGGCTTTGACAAATGATCTTTGGTGTAGTGTAAAAATATGTAATGCTGGATGCGACGGAACAGCATGCAACGGTGTGTCAATAATACGATCACTCGATCGTCGATTTGGCGATTATGAACACGCGTGCAGTGCAAATGCAAATGCACCGTTCTGTTTACCACTGTTCTGTTCTAGGCGAAGTCACGATGCACCAATAACTAAACAGCACAAATCTTCGTTGAAAATTTAAGTACCCGCCGGACAAAAGAGCTGCTTACGACAACGAAAGAACAGGGACCTCTCGTTGAAGCGGTAAGCGGTACTGATCGGTTGTGCGCGAAAAGTTAACCTATAAATGCGAGGCGTCTCACACACGTCCCCTCCCTATCTCACAATTACGTGGCGCGACAACCAGACGACACTCGAATTTGCATCGTTCATGATTCTAAAAGACGCCTTGAATTTTCACACGTACGCAGTTTTTGCCTATCGCGATTTGTTTTAATTAAGGCAAAATGCCTAATTTACATATTCTACGGTATAGGAAGTGCGCTCTATACAAGGCGCAACGGTTCGATACAAAATCCGCCTAAAGGAGAAAAAATCAATACGAAAACGGTTAGAGTATTTAAAACGACCAAATTACATACCAGATTATAAACTTTCTCCTTGTTTCTCTCCATGTTGCAAATAGCCGTACTAGCAATTGATGCAATCGTAAACGATATAGAGTTGAGGAAAATACGTTATATTTGAGGAGGACAAAGAAAAAACGGACAATAAAATGGCAGAGAATCGATTTAAAAATTTCAACGGTCATTTCCATATACCTATAGCATGGACAAGCGTATTTGATATAAAATGATTTATGTCCTTACGAAAGTGTTACATAAATGAAAGCTATAAAGCATTAAGAAGCTGTGATCATGATGTAAACAGTACTAATCTATTGTTTCATTTGTTTTTATGCCTATAGCAGTCTTTCGTAGAAATGTCGTAAAAAAAGAATATTCAAAATATTTATAACATAAAACATTTCAAATTGAACTGAAACAAATTTTAAATTTTTTCTAGCCAAAAAATTACTCTAACCACGCATCTTTGTGATTGACAAAAAAACTCGTCAAGTGCTGCATTCCATTCACAAAGTCGAGATATGCTTGGTCGACAAAGGAGCACAAAAATAAGCAGCTCTGTGACACTGCGCTCCGCGCGAGGCCAAAAACCTTTTCGTTGTTCATATCCGTCCAACGAGGCAATGTTTGTATCAAGAGCTACTTGGTGCATTATTGGAGGAATTGCAACTCCGGCTAACCAACACGTCGCAGCTCAATGTCACTCAGCTCTGCGCGGATGATTCACATTTGGCATAATAATGCAGAAATCGACATGTTATTTCCTCTAACGTGCAACTACAGTAGCAGCGTTTGAACTTACGTTTAATGTTTCGACATATCGTTCCACGCTAGCCATTAGTCCGTACTTAATCTTGTAAGCCACGCGCTGTAGTAGCTTTTTTCAATATCAGGGGTAGAGGGACAAGCCTACCTCGTCACCCGAGGTTTATGCAATTTTTAGAATTAGTCGTTTCGAGACGTTACCTCACTAAACAAATATTTGCTGGCAACGATCTCGTACTTTAGGAAGAAAGTGACAGTTCCCGGTGGTGTGTAATTATTTGGTGGCTTCGAGAAATCATGTTCATGGTCGAGCGGCGGAATACAGTAGCGTCGCGTTAACTGGTCAGAATTTTGCTGACCATTGTTATCCCTGGCCAATTCTTCAAACTGATTTCGTCGTGCGACTCTCTGGACTCTCTTGCGCAATAATTTACAGACTAATAATATTAGTTAGTAATATTAGTGAATCGACAATTTTCAAATTGCAAATTATATATACATATGTGTGTGTCTGTCTGTCTGTCTCTCTCTCTCTCTCTGTGTGTTGTGTGTGTGTGTGTGTGTGTGTGTGTGTGTGTGTGTGTGTGTGTGTGTGTGTGTGTGTGTGTGTGTACTCCTTATTTATATTATTAAACTAAACTTGTAAGAGTTTATTTGGTTTACGAGGAAGTATTACCAAGGTCTTTGGAATTTTATTTGAAATAGTACGCTATGTGAAAAATTACTTAAACAATTTGATTCTCTTGAATTCTATCTTTTCTTTGTTTCAAACATCTGTTCGAAAATATCTCGCACTCAACGAGGAAGAGAGATACTCGAGATTTCGTAAAAATATACCTCCCTCAATAACTGGACAGATAAGGTCCCAACCCGTGGCCAGTTAGCGAAGCACTACTGTAGCCATACGGGAAACATCGTACATCGTAAAGTGACCATCATATCGTAGCGTGACGCGTGCACTAATAATCTAAGTCGATGCTTACACTGGCATGAAATTAATCTTGCACGCAAAGGAGGTTACCAAAATATATATCGTATGTCGTGTTTTCAAGATTATCGACAATGTACATGAAATCTCGATTAATCGATTGCCATTTAATGATGGCCGTCTCCACGAAAATCACCAAACAATCGAATTATAGCGAACACAAATGAGAGAGCTGGCGAAAGGAGGCGGGGCGATGAGGCAGGAGGGCACTAAGTAAACATTCTGAAGATGATCTCGAGTCGATGTATAACAGTGGTGGAAACACTCGAAGAATCAGCACCGATAAAAGGGATAGGTAGATGGGAGGAGAATGGTACCACTGGTATATAACGTCGATCACGCGAGAGTTACTGCTGCGACATGCTGCATTCCACTGGGTGTTCTCTGTGCTCGCCTCTACGCACGAGTACGTTTATGAATTAATTAGATAATAACCAACGACAATTAGTGTTGAAGGCACGACACATGAAAACACCATCTGCTTCTGATCTCCGCGGAAAAATTAACAGGCAGAAGCAACGGCACGATACCGTCTTATAAAATACAATCAATTCGTAATATTTGACGAAATAATAGCGACGGAAGAATTCTATCTATTGGAATAAAATATGTATTAAACGAATGATTTGTTTGAATATCCGACGAGTACTATCGTAATTTCTTTATCTCGACCTAAAATAAGCTTGAGTTCGAAATAACTACGAATCAATCGATTTGAGCAACAACAATCGTGCATCTTTCTTTCGAACTTCCGATTATAAAGCTTTCGAAAGCGTCACGAAACGTGCAGAAACGCAGATAACATCAATAATTTAAAATAATCGCGAGAACATCTGGTCCTCGTCTTCTCGGAAACGTTAACGGCAGCAGTAGCTTAAAATGACTCAGAAACCATAAATGAGAGCTACATCATGATATTTTCTCGATTTGCAACAGGCCATTGTTTACGACGATGCTAGCCCCTTCTTCGTTGTCTCAGTTTGCTTAGGACCGCGAGATACCAGGAGTTGCGATAAACGCATGAACATAATAATCGAGAAAGGAAGAGCATGTTCCCTTTGCTGAATGAATCACATCGTCTGACAAGAGTATACGCTTTAAATTATCATAACCTCACCGGATTGATATTTTTTCTCTCCTTTTATCCGCGCGTATTTATTATGTCGCGATAAACTGTTCGGAAAATTTATTGAAAAGATTAGAGCGCTGTAGAACTGCTGTTCAGCAGTTCTTGCGAATTCGAGGAGCCGATAAATCATTGATATTACAAACGATGCGATCGAACCTAATCGTACTTACTTAATCGACTCGAGGGAAATAGGGAAATTAGCTACTGTTCGTAATCGCGATTGTTAATTGCCTATTTGTTCTGTCTATGATCATAAAGATTAACTGTCGCGATTATGTTCATCGATCTTTTTAATCGCTCTTAGCAAATTAATAATAAAGGCCGAGTGTGAGAAATTCGTTTATCATTTATCGAGAGCAACTTATTCGTGGCGATTACAGTGACTCACGAAAGTATTTAGTCGCTTATCATAGAAAACTTTTACGAATACATCATACGTGCTATACAAGAGCTTTTGAAACTTCATTGACACTGACACGAGACATAGCATACGGTAAGACATTGTATTTGGTACAATAAGACATCATTAAAGAACGAGATTTATTAATGTATGTAATCTATAATCAACTATTCAAATATGTTCGTAACCTCTGTGATGTGTACGTTTAGAATAAATATCTTATAACCTGTATGTATGTATATTTTGTCATAATCGACATAATCATAATGACATACTCATGACTTACGACAGTGCTAGTAAAGTTTCAAAATGTTTTGTAATATAATAATATACGTAACATATTCGTAAAAGATTTTAGTAGTTATTTTGAAATATATTCGTGAGACAGAGTATGTTCGTTTAAACAAGAGGGCGTTCGGTAGAAGCAATCAGATTCATGGACACGTTTTCCTACTTACGACCTAACGCTCTTGGGCCGAATAGCCCAAGGATAAGGGAAATACTCGACATCGATACAGTACGATAACGAATTCAACAAACACTCAAAAGATAAGATGTTCGCACGTAATAAAATACATCTTAATCCATGGCTCGACACCAATCCATTGTAAACTGGCACGTGATACGGTCTATGTCTGCAAAAAAAGTAATAACATCCACAGACTACACCCAAACGTAAAATCTCGTACGCGAAATCTATCTCTGTAATGTTACCGGCGATATAATAACGCAAATGTGTATTATCGGTGTCTCAACTAGAGAATAGAGACCACTTTCACTTGTGCGTTCCGTGATTAACTCGATCGCGTCGTATATTTCGTCGCTTGATTTCAAATTCTCCATAATCGGTGGTAATCACGATCAACGATATTTGCGGAAAATATAACGCCCCATGAGACTTGCCACTTAAAGATTTGTATACACGCGAAGAAGAGAACACGTTCACCAATCTGTCGCCGCCGTTCCGCTATTTATTTCAATTGAATTTCGCGTTAAACCGACAAAACAATCGATTAGTATTGCTTCGACCTTCCCTAAGTTAGGCCACGTGCTGATACATCATGGTATACCGTTTACATTGAAATTCGATAGTTTAGATTCAAGGACAAGGAAATTACGATTACCGTTTATCCGCCATCGATGCATTGCAAGCGTAATTGAACTTCGATTAGATATATTTGTTTATCTCGGTGTGCAACAAACGACAACGAGGCGACGTCTACAGTTACGACTAACAAAATACGGTACAAATAACGAGGACGATAAAACGAACACTTTTGCAGACAATCATTTCGTTAAAAGACGAATCAATCTTACATACCTTATTCTTAGGCGACATCGCGAGATGCTGGCAGCAATGTCCTATTTAAATGAAGATGAATACACCCCCGCCGTGAATGAGAAAGCGAGTGAGAAAGAGAAAGAGAAAGAGAGATGGCGGGTCTTACGCCACCTGAGTGGACAGCGTCCAGCTGCGGTATGGGAAACAAGCGATATGAAAATGCGCGCTGCTCAACCACCGGCTGACTTATCGCATCGCAGTCGTCAAGTCCGTCCGATTCCCCACTCTATGAAATATCCATCTCACTCCATTTCGCTTGCCAACTGTTCTCCGTGTATACTATCATCTCGATTTGTTGGATGCCTCCCTCTTTGTTTTTACAATTTATTCCTCCATACGCTTATCCTTTTCTCATTCTCTTTGTTGCACTCGAAACCGACCGTCTTCCTTCCGCTACCAGATTTCCACACATCTCGCGATGCGAATACAGAACGCGCTGCTGCTGCTACCGATCTATCGATATGTACAAAATTCTGGCTATGTGTACGCCCCGATATTCCAAATATGCACAAGATATCGTGGTTGGATGAACATCTCCCATGTAATAGCCACGATATTACAAACTTTCAAAACGGTGCGATATCAGCAAACGATATCGTGCGATTTAACTATGCGAATAACGCTACAGTAGAAGGATAAAAAAAAAAACCGGTACCACAGGAAGAGAAGATCCCGCGTAAAAGAACAGAGGAAAGGCTTAAAATCTCGTTTACCGCGAAATTTTCGTGGAATTCGATACGATCAAGCGGAGGTTATTTTCTAAATTAAACAGTTCCGTGTGTTTCGTCACGAAAGGAGTTCTAGCGCAGATGCGCGAATACGTCTCTGTTTTATGACGAAAATAGAGTAGCAAATCGTAGCGTTCGGCTCACCCATTTCACGTGTTTTAAACACCGCTTCGGTTCCTTCGAGCTTTTTCTACGATGATTCTTCCACTGTCTTACTATACGGATACGAGTTGAGTCATGACACAAAGACTAAAAAATTAGGAAGCAAGCACGTGAAAAGGAAAACGATAGATAAGAAGATGAAAGAGACTTACGACGTTATTGGCCATAGGTTTCGCCTTGATCTGCAGGCCATCATCGTCACCGATCTGCTCCCCGATCTGTTCACGGCTGCTGGCGGGGCCCATCTCGGCGCCGCGGCGCCCACCCTAAAGTTAGTTGTCACTATCTTCAACGAAATTGAAACAATCACAGCTTCGCGATCCCGTGTCCCCGTGTATGAGGAACGAGATCAGTGCTATTACCAGTCGGATGACACCTCCTTCGGGCGGTCCGGTGCGCCCCCTTTCGAATTATAAGCTCTCCATTGGCGTTGCATGAACAATCCTGGAAGTCATAG
The DNA here is from genome assembly GCA_014737475.1 of Bombus confusus. NCBI lineage: Eukaryota > Metazoa > Arthropoda > Insecta > Hymenoptera > Apidae > Bombus > Bombus confusus. Next base: position 885,866 of record JACXIV010000031.1, on the reverse strand, counting down.
CTGCTCGGTGACAGCTTCTTCCGGACGATCACCGCGATCTTCTTTCTCTTCTTCCTTCCTCCGAGTCAGTCCATCGGTCTTCTAATACACAATTATACTCTGAAGATAAGAGACACGGATCTTGCTCTTGTCGGAGGGAACGGTCGTCGAAGGATAATAGGTTGTTTCTTCGGTGTACGGTTAAACGACGGTCATACGTCACCGGTCGTTTCTTTTCCCGGTGCTCCTCGTTACGACCAATTTGGCGAAACAGCGACACGACCGCCACCAATAGCACCAATTCCAGATCGACGACGACGACGACGAGGACGTAGCTTACACCCCGCGCACGACCTAGTCCACGAAATTTCGATCCACCTTCCAGGAACTTACTACGTGCCGCCTCCCCCGATCCGTTTCGTTCAATCCTTCGCGTTCCGATGTAAAATTGCGAGAAAAAATTAACAACCACTCTGTCACCGTCCTCGCTGTCGTTCGCGTAAGTATATTCACAGTACAACTAGATGATAGAGAACGTGAAAATTCTGTTGGAGAGAATTTTCTCGTAGACGATCCCGCCGCGGGTGGGTAGCGCCGCGGCGCCCCGGGATCAATAAAACGACCGCCCGGCCGTCGCCTTTCCTAGGTCCTGCCTGCCTGCCTGCCGTGATCTCCCGTTTACGCGACGCTGGACGTCGCGACGCGTACCCCCCCGCTGCTCTTCATACCGCGGTCGCAAACGCGCCGGACCAATGCGTAACACGCATGCGCGATCTCCTGTCGCGCACGCCCCCACGTGGTCTCTCCCCACGAGCTTGCGCAGCTCGATTATCGACGCGACAGTTGGTCGGTATTGCATGCACCTATATCTAGTCCTTTCGTCCTAGCTCTGTCCTCCTTTTTCCTATTCTTTTCCAATTTTGCCTATCTCTTCATGCGGGATAATGAAACATTCAGATTTTTCCGAGTTACTATTTCTGTTAGTGCCGCGTCTTTTTTATTTCTCACGGGAATCAATGAATAAGATTTTCGTTCTCGCGAATCATAACTCACATCAACATTTCGTTTTATGACAGTTAATTCGATGCAACAGTTTACCAATGTTTCTCTTTAGTATAAAGTAGAAGTAAAGAATCGCGCTTATTTTCAAAGATTCATTCATATACTCGTCGGATTCAAGAAATTTTTTAATGAAAATATAAAAGAAATCGGTCGGAGTCGAAGGATGTAGCAAGGTTAACGACGAAGATAGTTTATTTTCTGCTTCTTGGTAAAATTGGATTTTTATTTTGATATTTAGACTAATTTATTTACAAACGTATAACGCGATTCACATCTTACTATACGTATTGATCTTGTCATATATCGATCCTACATGGTTGGTAGAAAGTTGCAGGTACATACTTACCTACTTTTAAACTATTCTATAGTTACAATTTATAGCGTTCGTGTAATTATTTGATTTATTGGAACAGAAGTCCATATACGAGTTCAAAGCGTTCAAAGTTTGTCTCTTAGAAATCAGATAACTGCAGTTTTATCGCAACTTTTGGAGTTGAAGGCTGTGGATGCTCAATGAAATTTAGAATAGCATGTTTACCAATTATGTACCAATTATTTGCGTTAAATAAGCTTAACTCTGATATTTTCAATGAAATCTTTAATTTAAAAAAACTTACTTTGCGTTTAACCATCGTTTTTTTCGAGGTATAAATCCATAAAATAAATAAACGTCGTGTCTATTCTATTAAAAACTACTTGTGTAATTATTTTAATTACTGAGAAAATACTTGTGCGTTCGATTACGTTTTACTACTCAATCGTGTACATAATCGATTTTGTACTATTCCGTATGTTATTCCGCACAATTGCTTTTATTTTGTAGCTGTATAAGGCAGATCGATATTCGACAGTTTTCAGACTAGTCACGAACATGTTCTAAAGATACATTCTGTTGTTTGATAGCAACGCAATTGTAAAACAGAATCTTTTAATTCCCGTTAATCTAAAAGATTAGTTACATGAACAAAAATTCCTTTGTTATTAACAAATTTCAACTTGAGCTTATCGAATGGAGAAGAAAATCCTGATAGTCACGCGCTCAATTCATACGAATAAATTTCTGTGAATCTCGCAACTGTTTTATCACTTGTTTCGCGACTGTACTCATTTCATTTTTGTTCGAAATAGCGATATCTTCTATTTTGCTGATCGGTAGGGTGGTGATTAAGTCTTGAATGTATTTGGGATTCGTTAAACCATATGTCATCGACCGCAACACGCGCAGACAGAGGAACTGTGTCTCATCTGGTAGCGAATTGTTCCTCAAATAACAATTTAACACGTCGCTTACTCGTGACTCGAAAAGATACTGCAGCCCGGTTTTATTCATACTGACATTATAAAATATCATCAGCATCAATCTGCGAGAGACACGGCACGATTAAAAGCACGAATGAATTGTTAATTTGCCGGTATTTGCAAAATTACCTCTTTAGTGATAAGGAGCCTTGCGAAAGTGGCAAGGTGGGCATGAGTTTCACCATTTTTTGCACAAAAGCTCTACCATTCGGATCAGTAATTAAAAATTCACGTCCCTCGGGTGTTGCAGATATATTTGTTACGATGCCTAACAAGCCAATTATAAACCGATATTCGACGTTGCATGTGGGAGGAAAAGCATTTCGATAAGTGTTTATGAACGCGACGAAACTTCCGTCTGTTATCGATAAAAATTCGCCGATCATGTGCTGAAACTGTAATGAACCAATTGATGCGAAATTGTATTGTCCGATGAATTCCGGAATTAAAAGTATTTACCCCAGAAAGCCAAACGTCAACAATTTCTGGAAGGCGAGATGCACGCCATGTTAAATTGCCTAAAACTGCCCCCAAAGTTGCACAGTATGTACTTTGATTCAATATCTAGAGAGAGAGAGAGAGAGAGAGAGAGAGGGAGATAATAAACATATCTGTTAACATAATGAATGTTGATGAATATTTCGTAAATTAAATTATAGCCGAATCACTTGTTCTCTTAGGTATTCTATTTCTTCCTGTGCCTTTTTGTTTCTGTCCAGTTGCTGCTGCAATTGACTGTGCAACTGTTCACACTTTAGTTCTACAGCTGAAATTTTCTCTTTCTCTTCTACAAACAACGAAATCATTAAAAAATGAAACGTTGTTATTTTCTTTTGAACAAAAAGCAAACAGTACCCTTATTTACTCGATCGGTGAGTGATTTTGGAAATGAAGAAATAAGATCCTGAATATCTTGACCATCTTCTATATTTAGTTTCTTTAAATCTAAATCTAATCCAGAATTAACGAGTGCTTGAGGGACGTCTGTTACAAACTTATGGATGCTTTCTTTGACAGTATTTAGAGTATCCTCCACAGAAATCTGAAAAATTTAAATATGCTTATATTACGCGGATGCACAGTTCCTTTAGTATCACTTCCTTTTAGCAGGCTTTCATATTCTACAAATCTCAACATAGATATAAAAGGACCGATGTTAATCGTTCTTTAAACATCAAAGAAATATGAAACCAATGTGAATTTACCAAAAATTGTTTTTCATCTCCTAAATTTGTTTGTCTTTCTTCATCATCCTTGTCCATGATTGTTTAACTGAATTTTGTGTTGATGCAAGTAATTTTCATGTATGTTTAACGGATTGATATCAATGAAAATACTTTCAGCATGTTGACAACTGTCGTAACCTGCATGAAACATAAATTTTTACAGAAAGTGGGAAAATTCAAACATCAGCGCGGTACAATTTAAAACATATAATAGGTTTAGATATAGTTGATTAATATATGTATTTTATAACAGATGATTCTTCCATTACTTATAAATTATTTTCGATTGTAATGCCTCTTTCTCACAAACGACAAAAAAAATTAAAACTTTGTTTCTTTGATTATAATTTCTTCAAATAAAAAAGGGATAAAAAATTTAATATTACATATTACTAATTTCAGTCAACATCTAGCTAAAATAAATTTTGTACATGAGCGTACTCAAGGAAGCGACATATTTGATGAAAAATATTATATTGATAATAAAATAGAAATGAAGATTCTGTTTTTTAAAATTCTGAAATTGATATAAATATTTATTTTAAAAACATCTTTGTTTGAGAATAGGAATCGAGTTTGAGTTTGAATTTTATTTTTCGTTCGATACATTAGTGTTACATCAATATTGCTTACTGTATGAAACATGCTTAAATCTTATCTTCTTTGTGAGGCCACCATAAGCCCTTACCGACGCGACGGATGTAAGCATATATTTAGCCTCGCGTGGCCTGCATTTTATGCATCTTGGAACGCTATAGCGTGTGTGCGTCTTCGTGTTATGATGCAAAAAAAAAGCGTTAATTATAACCTTACGATTAGGAGTTCTCTTATTTTTAATCTAACTCGGATCTCATTAGAAGATATTGCTGTACTCTGAGTAAAACTGCATGTAAGTTGTAAAACTGTATTGATTAACATCTTTATATGTTAGAACTTAATTCATAAATTGTTATTATACGCCAATTTTTGATCGTAAGAATTGCGATCATAATTTTATTTACTGTACAATGTGAACAATAGCACAGTGTTTGCATCTTTTCCTTTTTTGTAGAAACAGTTATGCTATATAAAATTAGAAGTTGAACAACATATTTAATGCATTTAGCTATTATATAACGTAACGATGTTTTACAGATCATTATTAATTTTTAGACACAATATGAAGTTTTCAGAAGGAGAAGAAGTACTTGTTAAACATCCAAGTACTGATAGATACCACAAATGTAAAATATTAAGTATGAGAGGTGAACGGTATAAAGTACAATTTGAAACAGGCATTGAACAGTATGTTCATTCAACTGATATTAAGGTATCTGTTTTGTTAAATTTAAACTATTTTATATATTTTATATATTTAAATTTTCACTACCTTTTTTCTCTTTTATTATTTTTATTCTTTCTGTATAACTTCCTCAAAATTTTAGATGAATAGGCCATCAAGAAGTACAACAAGAGCTAGTAGTAGAAGTAGAAAAAGTCCTATTAGATATTCATCACTCAGAAAATCTCCACGCAGACGTTCACCCGGAAGATCGCCATCTGTAAATAGACAGTCCACAAGGACTCAAAAATTTGCAAAAATTTCTCTACCACGAATAGAAATACCTAAGGGTAAATATATTGTTACAAATAATCTGCTATTTTTTTAACAATATTATTAAATGAATTGACATTTTCCTGCATAAAATGTATAGATATGCAGGATAATGGCAATACTGACATTAAAAAGAATATAAACGATGATGAACATTCTGTTGAATCAATGCCTCTTCAATCGCGATTGAAAGAACTAGGAACAGTGACTCGTAGATCAATGAGATTGTTATCTGGTACGCTAAAACCTGAATCAGATCATAAAATGGTTTTATTAACGAGAAATATTAATCGAGCTGTCTCACTTCCTATAGAAAGGAAGAGTCAAATGCATGATTTTAGCATTGACATAAAGGAAAGGGGACATTCAGTACAAAGAGATCAAGTAAGATTTTTGTGTATTGATTATTGTATATTAAGATAAACATTCTATGTACATTTATTAATGTTTCACTTCAGGATTTATTAAAAACTATAAATTATAAAGAAGATGTAGATATAAATCCACAAGTAATAGAAAAACGAAAGAAAGAAATCAGCATGGTTAGTGAACCACAAGAATGGGGAGGATGGTTTGGAACCCTTCTTCTTATAGCTTTATCACCCGCGATAATGATACTACCGCAATTAATGTGTACAAAAGATGAATGTATACTTGGATATCCGAAGATACTAACAGACATAACGTTATACGTAGATCTTAGAATTTTTACTGCATATTTAGGTCTCTTTTTATTTGTAATAATTTTTTCGACTATACCGATTGGACGAGAAATTGATGGACTACAAAATAGAATTGGAAGATTACAGTATCGTCTAAATGGTGGCTATTCAATATTTAAATTATTTATTTTAAAGAAAAATTATATGAATGAAATTATTATTTTGTATACTTTTTTTTAGGTTTTTTATGCAGCCTTTTATCGGTAATCATATTTGCTGCGTGTATATATAAAGAACTAGAACTCACTGATCTCATTATACAAAATTCTGTACAATTTTCAATCAGTGGTTGGATTCTTGGAACAATTTTATCATTATTATTATTTGTAAAGGGAGGAAAAGCTCCTGTAGCTAATCTAAACATGCATGGCTCTACTAACAGTGTGATATATAATTTTTGGCAAGGAAGGGAAATAAATCCACGAATTGGTCCTGTGGATATCAAAATAAATCTTTTTCGGACTTCCATGATAACAATAGTAATAATCTTTTAAAGAGCTTCCTCGTCTTTAAAAATGTATAAGATATGCACAATTTTATTCGAATTACAGATTCTCATAAATTTGTCCATTGTGATGAAAACAATTGAAGAAACGGAAACGTATAGTTTAGAGCAGCTTAATATAGGTGTTATGTTAGGAACTTTATTGCAGATAATTTATGCGATGGACGCACTCTTCTTTGAATCTGCAATACTAACGACTTTTGAAATAATGTATGAAGGAACTGGTTACATGTTATGTACCGGTTATATGATATATCCATTTTTATCGGCTGTTACAACAAAGTACATGTTATATCACAAGTAAGTACTATGAATAAAAAATAACAGTACATCATTCCATAATGAAATTTTATTGAAACGTATTTCTTAAATTTTAGAACACAATTCACTTATCTGTTTGTCTTTCCTGTACTTGCATTTATAATTGGATACTTGCTATATAGAATTAGCAATTTACAAAAGAATGAGTTCAGAAGAAATCCTTTATCTCCATCATTAATGCGTAAATACAAAATCGTCTTACATTTAAATCAATATTAACATTACAAAATTAATTTTTTATATTATTTGTACATTTATTTTGTAGACTTAGAAACCATACCAACTATGCGTGGTAAGAAGCTTATAGTATCCGGATTATGGGGTCACGTAAGACATCCAAATTATTTAGGTGATATAATAATGTGGTGGTCAATATCGTGTATAAGTTTGGCATATAATATTTTGCCTTATTATCATGCAATTATATGTACAGGATTGTTGATACACAGAGCAAGAAGAGATAATGAACGTTGTAAAATGCGTTATGGTTTAGCTTGGGAAAAATACACATCACGTGTTAAGTACATGATTTTATATCGTATTTTTTAGAATATAATGTGTAGAGAATATTAGCAAAGGTACCTTTAGATACCAAAATATGTTATAAAATTGTACCTTTAAAAACTGCAATGCTCATTATTTCATAGAATATTTTAGTCATATTGGAATCGTTATATAGATTCCATATACACACGCAACAAACGCGTGAAACAACGGATAGGGTCCAAATCTATGGAGTGTAAAACCAAACGAAATGATTGTATAACATTAAGCATTAAACTTAAGCACATCATTTCTTTAATTTTTTAAAGCAATGAACAAAGTGTAATTATCAAAACAGTACATTTTAGACATATTTAAGAGATATTATTGATATAAATATATGTAATATAAAGTATATTTCTATTATAAAGACAATTACATGATGTAAAGACAAAACATTTAATGAACAAATTGAAGTAAGAATTTTTATACTTTTTATACAGAAATGTACAATTGATAAATAAATAATTTTCTAATAGCTGCGTTAAAATTATATAAGGAATATTTGTTTTTAACTGTAATCGAAATTTAATGTTTTGAAATGGAATCCACTGTATAATTCTTTCCAAGGTTATTGCCCAGTGTGGCTGTGATCTGTGACACAGCAATAAAAGTAGTCTCTTACAAACAGGAGTTCTACAGTGGTTTCTATTAACTTTATTGGTAAAATGGCAAGTTTTTTCGGTGAAGTAGTATTTCCAGTCTCACGAGCGTTTTGGGATGATGAAGATGAAAATAAAGCAACTGACTCTTCAATTAATCAACCGTAAGTTTTATTTTGGTTAAACATAACCTCTGTATAATAAGGATCAAAAGTGTTTCAAATACTTTTTGGAATATATTTCAGCGAATTTTTTGTTCAGTGGTTAAAAACAAAACCATCCAGCATCGATACTTTAATTGTAATTGAAGGTGGAATGCTAATCGGTAAGATATACTAATTTAATTAATCGGTGATATTTCGATCATGTTATAAATGGTTTTAATGATATTGTAGATTTTGTAAAAGAGTGTCTGTGCCCAAACTCAGAAGAAATATGTTTCGTGGAAGATGAAAAACAAAAAAAGATATATACAACTTATCAAGTTACTGATGATATTTATTTAGGTATTGTATCTCCACATTTTGATGTGAAATTGTCAGGCAAATTTGTAGAAAAGGTAAGGAAATTTAATTTAAATTATAAAGTATATAATTCTAGCAATTTGTATTAATTTTATTAAATTTATTAGATGGGTGATATTATATCAAGTGCAAAAAGTATAATTTGTATAACATGTTGTCATATATCACATTTCAAGAAGAAGAATATACCAACAGTACCTTCTTTCTTAAGGATGTTGACTACAAAAAGTGGGGAGAATATTTGCAAATCGAAAGAGCCATATTTAGAGCAGCCAAATATTATATATGGAGTAACAGCAGGAGGTTAATATTCAAATAATGCAAACTATATCTTCAAATGAAAGTTTATTAATAAACTTACATATGTTTCAGTATTATCATATGCTCAAATTATGGAACTACCTTCAGTTTTGTATGTTTTATATACAGACAGTATTGTATTGGACTCATTATCTGCTGAACCGCTTCTAAAATTATTAACGAATTATACACCATTGCATAATGTTAAATTTTCTGGAAAAAACTTTTTTAATAAAGGCAACCTTTATATGTAAAACTTTGACTAAATTTCCCATACAAGTTTTGTATTTATATTTCCTTATTTAAATTAGGAATCGAAACACGTAAATATTGACAATGTAAAACCTTTGTAATTAAATATTACTGTTAATTGTAAACCTTACATATTTACAATATTTACAAGACTTTAATTATTATCTTGTTGATAATATTAAATTTAATTGAAATAATGGCGTTTACACACAAGCAAGCATTGCATATTTGGTATTTATAAATTTATACGTGTTAAGGTTGTGGTGGATAATACGTACGCGGTGTAGGTGCTGGAGGTACTGGATTATTTGGAGGGAAATACGACGCGTTTGTAGGATAAGGATATGGTTGAAACGGTGTTGGCGTTGTAGGCGCAGGTGGTGCAGGTCTGATGGTACCAGACGAACCCATATGATGCATTGGTGGGACAATGTGATTCATTGTATTTACAGGAGGTGGAGGTACAGAAACATTTGCTGGAGGAAATGCTGTGGGATAATTGATATTACTATGTGCAAAATTGGTTGGATATGTTTGAAAATGCGTTGGCACATCCATTGGTTTTATTGCATCTGTGGTATCTGTAGTTAAGCATCCATTTGCAGAGACTGCAGCTGCTTCAATTTTAGTAGCCTTTCCTGGTGTAACTATAATTTGATATTAATAAGACAATTTTTCATTTATTTTTTCATAATAGTAAAATGAGATCTTTTTTATTGTGCATACCATTTGGTGTAGTAGATGTTGATTCTGTGGAAGGTGCTGTTATAGCTCTATCTCTACAAGGCTCATTAGATGGTGTTAAAGGTGGTGAATCTGGCGGCTTTGTGTTATTTGCTTGTGAATACAAATCTAATACTTGATGACATATATCTGAAAAAATAAATCACGTGTACTTCTCATATTGATATATTTTAAAAATTGGTTTCTTTTTAGGCTACCTTCTAGAAGATCCATTGTAACATCCTCAACAAACATATCCCACCAACGTAAATGTTTTGGTAACCTTCCATTCCAATCTACCACTTCAAATTTGCTAAGTTTTCCTGCCAAATACATGAGAGCAACAGCAATAATTTCTGGTTCCCATTGCAATGACAATGTTGTACACAAACTATAAAGGAAAAGGAATAAAGATTATATAAACTTTTTAAATTGATTTAAAAGTAATAATAAAACACTATAATATATATACCTGTCATTAACAAATGTCCAAGCCATTTGAACCATCTTCTGCAATTTATTTTTATCACCTGCAGAATACCATTAATGGTTTTATTAAGTCACTTAATATGTTATTTATTAAATTCATAGAATTTATTTTAATACCTTTAAGACACTTTGCATATTTTAACAAGTAGCTGTATGGATGTTCAACTTGCAAATCAAACTTTATAGTTTGTAGTAAAATTCTTTCTAATGTTATGACTTCTTCCTAGAAAATTTATAGAAAGATTATTTTACAAATTACATTTCAAGGATAGATACTTCATTTACCTACCTTTGGATCCTCTCCAAAGGTCATAAATTTTTGTTCAGTTAGTAAAGACTTTGCAGTCTTAATTATATCTTTACATTTTTTTGGAGTTTCTTCTACTTTGCCTGCTAATAATAAACAACAGCATGCAGTTACCTATATTACATTTAAAAAATAACATAAAATATTTATTTTTCTTAGATCAATGAAAAAGAATTTAATATTTATTATAAAACACATACATATCTTGGAAAGTTTTTAAATGAATGAAACATGTAGAATCTATGAAAGTAAACAACTCCAGTTGCCATTGTATTATATCCTAAATCCATTTTGGTTCCTGTGTCAATAATAAATCTGGCTCCCTCTTTCCTATATCTGCATTCCGTTTCGTAGTCGATTCCATCTTGAATGGACGGCGTATTTCGTAGTTCTTTTTTCTCATAATACCAGCATGGCATTTTTATTTCGCTTGAAAAGAATAATAACATCGCATAAGAAAACTTCATATAAATAATAATACTTCACCAAAGTTATATCACATTAGGATAAATCTTTTCCATACTGGATATAAATGTACATAAATGATAATTTAATAATTATTATTACACAAAGAAATTTCTAAAAATTTTACTATTTCATAAACTTTACAGTAGGTTAGGATAGCTAACAACGTTTAAAGTTGAAAATGTTCTCTTTCTTTCACTTGTTTAGATGCTTTTATTATATACTATATTATATTACATGTACCATCTATAACTTATTCAATAAAAGAAAAATCCAAAGGTTTATTATATTAACCTTTTTGAATTGTTTGTTGTAAACAAAGTTTGCAGCATTTGCAAAATACTCTGAATATAAAAACTGTTTCAAGATAGTTTTACATCTGCGCGTAAAAGGAAGTACATAAGAAAGGAACAATAGGAAATCATTTTATGTAAAGTTGCACATATCTGGTTGTATCACTTCTTAGATGTCAGCACGTACACTATACTACTATAGGGACTATTAATAATAACAGAAATATTATTCATTTCGTTTTATGTGTGAAATCTACGTATAAATCATTTTATTCTCACAGATAGTTATTCAATTACTGATACTTATTCTTAACGAGTCTTTACGCTATACTTATATGTATTGTGTGTATATATATATATATCTTAACTTAGGCTTATTTGTACCGAAAAATCTTTGGAATTATATTGCACTGTATTACATACTTTGGAAATACGCGAGTAACTAAGAGTTACGCTTTATCCGGAAAAAGGGAGTGCTGCTCTTTTCCGGAAGTAGGGAAGTTTGAATTTTCTTCTCTTCCCGCGCAGTGTTCTTTTAGCGGAAGTGAACTTTTTCCACTCGCAGTTCGACATCTGTATCTAGAATAGAGAAATATATAATTTTATATAAAATTGCATCACTTGTTAGGTGCCAGGGATGTCTCATGTGAACGTGTCTTACAATATATAGAATGAATGTTTTATACATCGATTTTATTTCACTAAAAAATGAAGTACAATTTTCAGTAAAAGAATTTAAATTTAGTTATAAAACAATTGTATTTTTTTTCTTCCCTATTAATGTTTGTTTGAATATATTGTTATCGCATTATATATTATCTATATCTTACAAATACATTTCTCAATCTATTTTGCTTTGTTTGTTGACAAATCAATAAAGTACATATAAAGGTGACTTCTTAGACCAACAATACAGAAGCGTAAAAAGGACAGTCGTTATACAAAACATTGAAACATCGATTTCTAGTACATATTAACGGTTTAACGCGTTATCTGTGGTCAATAAGTACCAGAGTATATGTCATAGATGCGTCTATCAATTTACCGCGAATACCCGTAACGTATTACATTTTGAGGGTGATCTACGTCGCGCTCTTGTAACATAACTAAATGTTAATTTATGACGACCGCGCACGCAAGAATATTTTACGAAAACATCTACAATTTCACAGATAGTAACACAACGTCGAATATAATGCCGTTAGCGAATTTGACAGTTCCTTGGTCTGAACAACATGTAACTGAAAAGGTAGTATTTCTATATTTGTTAAATACATCGATTAGTGTCATAAATTCTGTATTACAATTGTAAATTTGTGCATTGTCACGAATTTAATTTTTCAGCACGATGTAGATATACTTCCATCAGAGTCTCAAGAGGAAGTAATGATAACTCAAGAAAATGTAGTTGAACCACCTTCAAATGGTTGTTCTGAAACACACGAAATAGAAGTACGTGAAGTAGTAAGGGATGGACATGAAAAAGCAGATCCATCTCAATTTAAATTGCTTAAAGTTCTGGGCCAAGGGTCCTTTGGCAAGGTATTGAACATTATAGTGAATGAAAAATAATTTTAGATATAATTAAGTATAACTATTCAACAATAAAAATTCTTGTATTAATTCAGGTATTCCTCGTGAGAAAGGTTGTTGGAAAAGATAGCGGGACACTTTATGCTATGAAGGTATTAAAAAAGGCAACATTGGAAGGTGCTTAATAAGTTAAATATATATAAGTACGAGGGTAGCTCTGAAGGTTTTAAAAGATCAGGATTTTTGTAATAAAACATTGATCTTAATTATAAAATACAAAGATCCTTTATTTCTATTTTTTATCTTTTTTATTATAAATTTATAAAAGGAATTTTCAGAGCAATTCTCTTATACTGAAAAGTATTTCTTCTTCTTTTTAAAGTAGTTTAATATTTCAATATTATCTCAGTTCGGGACAGAGTTAGAACAAAAATGGAGAGGAATATACTGGCAGACGTTGAGCATCCATTCATTGTGCGACTACATTATGCATTCCAAACAGAGGGCAACCTCTATTTAATTTTAGACTTTTCAAGAGGTGGTGATTTATTTTCAAGATTAGCTAAAGAGGTACACAGTTTACAGTATTAGTAATTTTATAATATTTTTATGGCTGTATTGATCCACTTTTATAATTATTACTCTAGGTAATGTTTACTGAAGATGATGTAAAATTTTATTTAGCGGAACTTGCTCTTGCATTAGATCATATACATAAGCTTGGAATTATTTATAGAGATCTCAAACCAGAAAAGTGTGTATCATACCATTTGTCAATAATTCAAACATTATAAAGCTATATAAATCTTAATATTCATTTTGTTTATGACAGTATTTTGCTTGATACTGAAGGTCATATTGCTTTAACCGATTTTGGTCTAAGTAAGCAGCCTTTAGACGATTGCAAAGCATACTCGTTTTGTGGTACTATAGAATATATGGCACCTGAAATTGTGAATAGGAAAGGACATTCATTTGCTGCAGATTGGTGGAGTTTTGGTGTTCTTATGGTTAGTTACATATAAATGATATGACGACACATACATATATACATCAGATTGTATTTAAACAGATTCTTAATTTTTAGTTTGAAATGTTGACTGGGGCCCTTCCATTTCAAGGTGCAAACCGTAAAGAAACAATGACACAGATATTAAAAGCAAAACTCGGAATGCCACTTAATATTTCACCAGAAGCACAAGTACTCCTTAGAGTATTGTTTAAAAGAAACCCTGCAAACAGACTGGGATCTGGTACTTATTTGTAGTGTTCTTTAAAATACAAAAATAGCTATTATGTTATATTCATTTATTATTTTCATTTATTTCAGGTGGAATAGAAGAGATAAAGAACCATGTGTTCTTTGCAAACACCGATTGGGATGCGCTATATAGAAAAGAAATAAAACCCCCTTTTAAACCAGCTGTTAGTCAAGAAGATGATGCATTTTATTTTGATAGTGAATTTACATGTAAAACGCCCAAAGGTAATGTGAATTACTTAATTCTGTATAATTTATGTTCTAAATGAGTAAAGTTATTTTAATATTTTAGATTCTCCTGGGGTACCACCAAGTGCTAATGCTCACGAATTGTTCCGTGGATTTAGCTTTGTCGCGCCGTGCCTTCTTGAGGATCAAGTGAAAATCCCTGAATATAAAAACTGTGATAGCCTTAGCGCAACTTTCCCGACTTATGTGAGCCCTATGTCCGTGAGTGATGAATATGAGTTTAAACAAGAAATTGGCAAAGGAAGCTACAGTACTGTTTATTTAGCTGTTCATAAAGCTTCTAAAGCAGAGTATGCTGTGAAGGTAATTGAGAAATCAAAAAGAGATCCTGCAGAAGAAATAGAAATTTTGCTCCGATATGGAAGGCACCCGCACATTGTAACTTTGAGAGCTGTCCATGAAGATGATAAACGAGCTTATCTTGTACTCGAATTATTGCGCGGTGGAGAACTACTTGACCGGTTACTACAAAGACGTAATCTCACAGAAAAAGAAGCAGCCGAAGTGATGTACACAATAGTTAATGTAGTCAATTATCTTCATGAAAATGGAGTAATTATCTATTTAGTCATCATCTCTTACGTTTTGTATTCTACCATGTTGGGTTCATTGATTAATTTGGTTTACGTAATCAATAGGTCGTTCATAGAGACTTAAAGCCATCTAATATATTGTATTCGAAGCCGGGGGCTGATCCATCGACACTTTGTTTATGTGATCTTGGTTTCGCAAAACAGTTACGAGCGGAAAATGGTTTGTTAATGACGCCTTGTTATACTGCGAATTTTGTAGCACCGGAGGTGTTAAAACGCCAAGGATACGATGCGGCGTGTGATATCTGGTCACTTGGTGTTTTGTTATACATTATGTTGGCTGGGTAATTAAATCTGATTACGTAAAATTTGGAAAGTACGTATATTTAATACTAGATTATATTTCTATATTTTAGATATACACCATTTCGTAATAGTCCTGGTGATAGTGCCACAGACATATTAGATCGTATTGGCCTCGGCTACATTGACGTTGAAAGTGGAATATGGTATCAAATTTCAGATGAAGCTAAAGATCTAGTTAAAAGAATGTTACACGTTGATCCTAATCGGAGGCCTACTGCAGCTGCCATATTAAAATATCCGTGGATTGCCAATCGTCATCGTCTTCCACAGAAAGTATTACCTGATAGTTCTAAGGATCCACATAGCCTAAAGGTATATAATATTTCCTTCATATACATTTAAAGTAATCATGACTAAATTAATTGCATAAATTGAACATATTTTTAGAGAGCAGTAGCAGCAATATATAGAGCAATGTCTAGCAGTCCGAGGTCGCCTCATATCGGACCTGTTGTCATGTCTGCATTGGCGCGACGAAGAACACAAGCCAAGTCTACTGGTCCTACCGAAGTTTGAAACAACTGTTTTTCTATTTTGTCAAAAAGTAAAGGCAAGATATGAAAAATTACGCATTATGTATGTGATTACGTATATGAGAAGACTATATTTTTTGTCGATATAAGTTTAGTATTATTTGTGCAATGTTCAAATGTAGCTAGTATGTATCAATTTTATAAAAATTATTCTTTGTTGCTCTGTTATTCATATAACTTGCATCACCAAAATCATCTCTATCCTGGTTAAAATTTGTGTATGTGTATAGAATAGAAAATGTGTATTTAAATCCATATTTTCGATTTAAATATAATATAAGAATGGGATATCAGAGAAATTTTAAATCTTATAATCTGTATTGTACATGACTACCATTTCAATATTAAAAATAATATAAATTATAATAATATAAATTTATGAAAATAATCTATATATATATATATTTAATAAAATGTAAAAATGAAGTACATATCTATTTTAATTTTTGATCAATATTCTTTTGTTAAACAAATTATTAATTGTATATAATAAAATATGTTTTATTTAACCATAGTTAAAATGATTAAGTAGTTGATTTTTAAGTTTCACATTCTATTTTTAATCGAAATGTACTCGGACAAATACTTACGTAACTAATATTCAACAATGATAATTTTATTTCTTAGAAAATTATAGCAAGTATATAAATAAGTATGATTTATAATAAATATTCAAACGCAGATATAATTCGTGTTTGTTATCAAAATAAGAAATATTATTATGTCCGAAGAGTTCATTTTCAGATGCAATAATTTATTATTTTAGATGCATTAGTAAAATAAACAAACCATTTTAAAATTATTTCCCTCATTTCATAGTAAGATTAATTGCGTATCTTGTTAAATAAAAAGATAAAAGTAGAATTTGTACATTTTAAATCGTGTGAAAAATTATTTGTGTAACATATAAAGAAGTAAATTCATAAGTATATAATAAAGAAAAAAAATATTTTTAACATTTCTTTTATAACAGATATATACTATATATATATATATTGAAAATGTATATAGTTTATATGAATCACGTATTGTATACTATGTGCATACATACGTATAAGATGTTCTTAATTCACAATGCGGCGGTATACGCGCAGACGCCCATTATTAAACGAAAACGTGGTAGCTGTTTGTTCCGACTGCGGACTTTCGTGCTTTACTTTGTTAAAAACTGTTATCATATTTTTTAATAATTCTTACTACTATATTATACGTTTTTTAAAATTTAGTTATCTATAAAGGTGAGACAATATTCAATATTCGTCAAATTTCTTATTTGTTCATTGAAATAAAGAAGAATACACGAGAGACCAGTGATTTTGATACCGTCAGCGAAGTCAGTTTTATGCATTGATCTCACTTTTTATGCAATGTGATTAGTGAAAATTGAAGATGTACATATATTAATTGCAGTAAATAAGATTCTGAAAAGATTTTAGGATGAAAGCATTTAAATATTGTAGCTTTTATTTTTCAGTGCATCCGATCAACTTTTCCTATTAAGTAACTTGCACAATTACGACACATTTTCCTTCAAGAAATCAATATTCCGAAGATACCGCACGTTAATTATCGTTCCATGGTTTGTAAGAATCTCAGTGTACCGCAAAAATAATGATACGACAGTGATTACCTATAATGATATTTCGTTTTATTTTATACGCTTATTTCTGTTCTAATTGTACTATTAATTAATAATGTTTTCGGTGTTTTTGGTCTACCGTATCTTTCATCGATTTGTATTAAATTCATCGTAAATACAACAATAGATATGCCTGCACTTACACGTTTTCTTCAATTGTGTGAAAATTAATTGAATTATAAATACGTAAGAGTATGGCATCACTTTCATGTTTTAGAACATTAGCATTAGGTATGAAGTGATTGAATCTATTTAAATTAAACATTTACGTTTTATCTTCGATTGCGAATTTTTATCGCTATAAATTGTTTCGTAACAATCTTATATTCATTTTTAGGTGCTTGTAATATGTTTCATAAAGGCTCACGTCCATTAGTTTTGTGCGGTCCTTCAGGAAGTGGAAAAAGTACGCTTTTAAAAAAGCTTTTTGAAGAATTTCCAGATACATTTGGTTATTCTGTGTCTCATACCACTAGAAGTCCTAGACCGGGTGAGGAAGATGGGAAACATTATCATTTTACTACTAAAGATAAGATGCAAAAACAAATAGAACAGGATGAATTTCTCGAAACTGCTACATTCAGTGGGAACATGTATGGTACTAGGTAAAAATCAATTTTATTTACATAATGAAATTTACATAATCAAATTTATATACATAAATCTTTTTCAATATTTTTAGTAAACGTGCGGTAGAAGAAGTACAAAAAGCAGGTAAAATTTGCGTATTAGATGTTGAAGTGCAAGGTGTAAAACAAATAAAACAAAGTTCTTTGGATCCATTGTATATATTTATTAAAGCACCATCTATCGAAGAATTGGAGAAAAGATTAAGAGCTAGGAAAACAGAAACAGAAGATGCTTTGCAACGGAGATTATCCATTGCTAGGCTAGAGATAGAATATGGTGAGTATTATAATTAATTTATTGCTTTGTTAAAAACTGGAATACATTTGCTATGTATTTTTATATTAGACAAGGAAATATATATATACTTCAGAATTGTTTTAGGAGAAAAGCCTGGTAATTTTGACATAGTGATTGAAAATGACAATATTTCTGACGCATATGAGAGACTAAGAGATTTTCTGATGTCAAATCTAAAGCAAGATAATGCAGGTATAGTAAACAGCACTTATGTATTATATGTTAATTATTATCTGTATAATTATTATGTATATTTATATTTGTGTTTCTAATACTTTACAGGACGTTAAACATATGCTTCCTAAAAATATATTATTCTTTGAAATTGTAAATTATAAATTATAATTATTTTTATATATCGTTGTATAAATTATAATAGTAGATAATTATTACACGATGAATCGCACGATTAACTCATGTCCAAGGATCAAATTACCAGATCAAAGAATAAATTTATGCAAATAATTTTATACAATGCTAAATAGATCTTAATATTGCAAGAGTAAATATAGGTATATAGGATGCTTCAAGCTTGTTACACACATAGTACTAATGTAAAAATTCAGATTAATGTCACTTTAAGGGCATTGTAAAGCGAGGATTACAAATGTATAGTTTAAAGTAAAACTATGAATAAGGAAACAAGGATATGCAGAATGTTCATACAGTTTGTTTCGATCCAATACTTAAGGAGAGCAAGTGTATGTCAAGTAACAGAGATTCGTTAAGTTATTTTTGTAGTTTCTTTTACAGTTCTGTACATACTTTTGCTTCGACTTGAATAGGAAACACATTGTACAGTATTTACATAACAGTAACTTATAAGATTACATCGATTCAGTGCAAAACTTTTGTAACTCTAGTGCTTTAATGCACATAGAATGTGTGCAAGTGTCAACTTATTTTAGATTAATGATATCTTGCCGAATGTATACAAAGGACAGTCAATTTATGCGAAGACAGAACTTTATTACAGGCTAGATATCTAAAAAGAAAACTGAAGAATTAACTATAACGTTTTAGATGTAGCTAACTGAGACTATTCACCAGACGAAGTTGTGTTCCAATAGTGTAGATTACTTATAAAGTACTTGTGGTTTTGTCCTCGTCAAATATCGTATACTCACTACACAAACCGAGATTCATTCATAAATTCAGTTACACTTGAATGTATCGTATTGCCGTTTTATCAGAAGGGGAAGGCATTACGCAAACATCCCTTTAAGAGCATTCATCATCAAGTAGACATATTTCACACGTTCTATTTATTTGCAAATATTTTCGAAAAATTATATTCGAAATAAATGTACTTTCATGTTAGATAAAAATCAACCAAAATTTCGAAATTCTTACAATTACTGTCGTTTATCTGTTTCTTATACATCACATTTGTACATGGTTTATACGTTCATGCGTACAAAATCTGAATCATTTTATTTATCGAATATCAGCATGTTGTTGCTTCCACGAGCGCGGAAGAAATTACATATTTTCCTATATACGGGGTGTTATCGCTTACTTGTTAGTACGTATGTATGATTACATAAATATGACGATAAAGTGACGTTTGAATGAACAAGGCGTAGCGAAATATCTATACACTGTTAAAGAAAATTGTATCGTTGTTGCATATTATATCGAATAAATATTTCAACCGTATGCCTTATTGAAAACAAACTATTCTTCCTTTTAAACTGCCTTTAAAATTTATCTCGAAATCAACGATCAATCAATTCTGTCTTCCCTTAGAGCAAAATATACGTGAAAATGATAAATTTTAGGATTGATGACGGCGAGAATAGTCGCGTCTTGGCCATTCGCCGTGATGGTGACGAGTTTTATGTCTAGGTACCTCGCTAACTTCGATCGACGTGACCTTTACATCTTTATCCTCCGTCGTTTTTTTCATTTCATCCTGAATCAGATTATCTCCGTAATTCCTAGGCATAAGTTCACTAGTTTCCTTCGTTTCAGGCAAACTCCGAACCTTATTCTCCGTAGTTATTTCCGGCTTCCTTGAAAAAATGTAATTGATCACCTGAGGTCGCGGTGCAAAGATGTTCTCCGTTGGATAAGGATTTGTAATCGATCTCGAATCCGATGGATTCGTATCTCTCGTTAATGGAACATTTATCTGACTCGTTCTCACTGCTTGTATCACTTTCTGTTCTCGTGTCGGCTGATCCTCGTATCGAATCGATTTAAGCGATCCCAAGGAATCTCTGTCAGCAAGATCACGAGCGGCCAATCTTCTGATCGAATCCCTTTGATCTTCGGCTGATTCGATGCGACTGGGCAAGGCTAAAGGTTCTTCTCGAATTTCTTCGTACAGATCTCTTCTCAAATCTTGTTGTTCCTTCAAAGAATTTGGCAAGTTCGGCACGAGGCCTTCAGGGACGACGATTCGACGACGAAACACGAGATCTTGGTATTTGGCACGATCCAAATAATCCTCGAGGGTGTTCCAGTTTTCCAAATCCCGGGAAATCGCTCTTCTAGCCAGCTTCGAGATTTCTTTTACGTCCAGAGGTTGCGTGTTTGTTTCAAGAAAGAAACGATCGTCATTTTGCAGGATGTTGTCGGCTCTGTTTTCATAATTATCCACTCGAATATTGTTTCCCGGATACGTGAGACGTTCAGAAGGTACTTGATAGGTTTTCTCCAAAACGGCTCCTTGATCGAAGTAACGTTTTTGTTGATAGTTGCTGCGAGGTTCCTCGTTGGTGTCTGGATAGTAGGCTTCGTAGAAGACCGGACCTTTTTCGAGATCGTAGCTCTCGTAGCTTCGAGCAAAATATGCAGTTAAGAAAAGTGGCTTCGATTAAACTTTGACGAAACATCCCGAGGAACGCTTTAATCGAGGAAGAAGATAATCGAGTTCGGAAGAAAAGCTGACTTTATTTTTTAATAATACGCGCTAATTGGAAAATTGAGAGAAAAGTTCAATTACTTACCGGTGAATATCGGGGTTCCACGTGAAGATCGGCGATACACCTGGCGGAAAAGAAAACGTAATTAGTTCGCGGTAATTGTATCGTGGATTTTTAAAAGTCGAAATAATAAAAGCGGCAAAGGAAAAGTCGAGAACGTTGGTCGATCTAATTGCCATTGTTGGCTTTTTAAACGAGTTCCTTAAACGAATTCTTGGAACGAGGCTCTCCGCTCTTTTACAAAATAAATTTCTCCACCTTCCGGATTCGTTTAAGCTCGCTGACGAAAACGTTCCGAAACTGTACACGTTGTTATGATAAACTTCATTAGAAATTTACAAATTCGAAATGTGTTTGTTTCCGTAATAGCTCTTCTTCGTCCGTTCTCTCTTTGTTATATTCGTGCGTAATTTTAACGAATTTCGTACCAAAAACAAAATGCCATCATCGTATCGATTTGCTTTGTTTGCGATTCGACGTTTTTCACCGCTAATGACATTTTGACAAATATCGCCAATTTTTTCATTACCCTTTCAAGCCTTTTATCGTTACTGTTTCACGCGTTCCGGTTAATTTCGACTATATCGTTTCAATCGTATCGTTCTCTTTGAAATACCTGAATCTTTCGAGAAGCTTTTTAACTTCTTATTACACGGTGTTTGCTCAGTAGCGTTTACACTAAACGGGTACGAGAGAAAAGAAGAAAAGGCGAAAATGAAAAATATACATACCGATCGAAATCGTTATCACTGTAATTGAAAGTAGACTCCGTTTTAGAGCCATGATCCTATTGCGAGGCAACGACAAGCAACTGAGTCTCTACGATGGGACGTGTGCGCGTATTTTCAGATATGCCTAAAATAAACCACCATTTCCTTCGGGTCTCGCTGACTAATTCACGTATACAGAGGAAAAGAGGTGGCTGGAAATCTTGAAAGACTGTGATCTACCGCTCTCGTGTCTTCGTAACATCGCGCATGAAATATTAGCTCGTTGACTCGGAATTTTTTCGATGATTCCGCCAGAATCGGTCATTCGAATACCACTGACGCGATGCCACGCAACCGCGAGAAGTGTCGTAATTTGTTTCTGTAATTCGTTGATTCTTCAAGTTTAGTATCTTGTAAACGATGTAAGACAATCTTCCCCTGCAGTAATTGATATTATACTGATATTAAATCAAGTTCCAGATGACAGTGGTAACTTGAATCGTAAGAATTTGGTAGCGGCTTTGATACAATTTTAGCTGAATGATATTCCTTGCGATATTTAAAGGTTCAATTAAATTTTTAAATATATAAAAGGCATTCGTTCTAACGAGTGAAAGTATCGTCGAATTTTTTCTTATTGTTTCCAGTTGTTTCATCTTTACCAACTCAATTTCGTTCTGATATTTTCTACGATAAAACCTGTTATTTCGCCAATTTTTTCGAATGCGCGTGCTATTATAACGCGTGCCATTTATAAAACAGAAGTGACATTTAATTATCGGGCGAAATACCTGCAATAGCGCTGGTGTGACGCACAAAAATTGTTTAAATTGATTGTTCAACGAGGTTGCGCGAGATCTGCCAAATTGGTCGTAGTTTCGAGGTTGTACAAAATGTACCATATTTCAAAGCGTATCGTTTCACAATTTCCAGATTGATCATCCATTCGATGGTTTTTATGACGAAAGAAACGAACTGCTCCAGTGGAAAATTTCCAATAGGAACGTTTGACTATTTTTACTCGAATTGCCATTTTAATTAATGCTACGCAAATTGTTACGCGACAAAATCCTCTCACCGTTCTCTTATTCCTTTCAACTACAAGTAAATCAAACTAAACAGTATGTTCAATTTAAAGCATTAACGAGACGCGCCGTAACGAGTAGTGTGAAAATTATTTAATAATAGAATTTTTTTTTGACTCTTTTTCTAGCGCAATTCGAGCCATCCAGTCTCGTAAAAAGAAAAAAAAAAAAAAAATAAAAACGACGATGGATAACCCTGTCGCAAGTACGAAGAAACTGATCTTCTCAGTCGTTCAACCGAAACGCCGCGATATTTTTCTTCTCGCTCTCGTCGATATTTTACAAGTTCATCTTCATCCTCAAGGATTGTGTGATTGAGTGCACCGATCGTGGTACTGATCATTGCGCGATGAAACGAATCGCTTGGTAGAAGACGAGCTAGATGAAACTTGGCTGAAATTTAGAAAACGTAGACGATAGTTCGGCAGACTTTAATTTTTAGAATACGTGTCACGGTGAACGTATAAAAAGAGTATACCTGGACGTTGCAAGACGCGATGCAGTGTACGAGTTACAGTTTTATCTCTGAAAGATTCCTTTACCAAAGGAAGATATTACGGCGACATTCTCATAGCGTTGGGAATACGAACCATCTTCCTTTGTAATCTTCTTAATATTGGAATCAAACGACGATCATCATTGGAATCAAATAAGACCACTGTATCGTAGAAAAGAAATTCTATTGGCAATCCAGACGAATCTCAATGCAGTTCTGTTAAATCGTTAATTTCGCTATAGAACGTACCTGTTATCAAACACTCGTACAAGACACCATTGAACATCCTCATTAGCGTTATATCACGGAAATGTACGTCTGGCAAAAGGCATCTTCCAGTAGTAGTGGAAGGTAATGAAATTGGATGATCAGTTCCAATATAAAAGATACGGCGCGCCATTGATCGTCAACCTTTTTGAACCTCCGGATAAAGATATATTTCTCGTCACATCGCGCAGTTTCCATCGTCTTGATGGAATTCGTCCTCCTCTAGGGCTTTTTTACCTATCTTCTAGATGATAAATTTGACAAAAACATTGATAAATCACATAACGTAGTTCCAGAGTGCTCGAAAGTTTTTGCCGAATCTTTTGCGCCCCTTCTGTCGGAGAATTCGAGGATTCCGAGAATACGAAGCTTTGTTAAGATAATTTATCAATGTTGTTCGCTAATAGCAATTAAAAAATGGATCTCTCGAGGAAAGTAATTCCACTCGTACCAAGAAACGACATAAATTCCACAGCCAGAAGAATCAAACTGAAGAATAGCAAGAGGAGAAACGGGAAGGAAAGACGTCTGATAACGTTTCATCATCGAGTATGACAATTTGAAGGAAACGAAAATTGGGCCAAAGTACTTGCACGTAGTGCCACGTCAAATGCACTACCATACACGACAGCATCCTGCACGGACGAGTTGTAGAGGATGTAGAACATTCTCAGATCCTTTGGTACGTTGGTTGCTTTGGGGCGATCGCGCAAACCCGGTCGAAGTCTGTCCTCCTATTGGTAAACTCTATGTTGCTCGTGTTGTCTACATACTTTTAGAAGTAATCCTTTAGAAGAACGAGGCGACCACCCTGCGGTACGCCACGTCGCCCGAAACGTCGTAAAATGTGGTAGAAATTGCTCGATGGAAATATCAATCGATCGCGTTAATCGTAATAAATTTATAAAGACAATCGTTTTTTAAAGTTGAACAATAAGAATCGTTCGAGCAAACGATAATAACTTTCTCTATGAAAAATATCTTCCAATAAGAATTCTTCTATGTCGTACTAACGGTGGAAACGTTCGGACACGCAGCAAAAAATACTGAATTCCAAAACGCGATAAGAAGACAGTTTCGAAGATAATTGACAACGTATTGAATTTTAGACGATTTCCCCTACGAGCGAAGGAAATTGTAACTTAACGCGTTTTTCTCTTGCGGTTTTCGTTTGCGAGGATTAGCTACGGTCTCGATGAACGTGTCGTTCTCCATTTGATGGCCGTGTCTGCCATTCGTATTCGGGTCGATCACGTTCACTGTGAAGTTCAGTTTTTTCGCCAGCACTCCCAGGAGAATTCCGGTCGGGCTTCCATATTCTCCGGAGTAAACGTAGGGCGAATCTGGATTTATTCTGCCCTGAAATTTCAGCCCCTCTTGTTCCTGATCGAAAATGCTCACGTTGAATCGGTATCTATTGAAATTGACGGCGCGTCGATACGTCAGCGTCGACAACGAACGCAGCATCCATCTTTTTCACGTCCCATCCACGCTTTCCAATTGTCTCCATACTGAAATCGGCGTATCTATTAAAATGCTAAACGATTATACGACACCACGTGCGGCCTGCGCTGCATCTGTTATTCAAATGACGATGAATTAAACATAAATGCGTTTCGTTTCTACGAAATTATCAGACCGGCTTTTTAACTATATTTTAATTTACGCTTCTTATTTCATACGAAAATAGTTTTAGTCGTTAGGAAAAAAAAAAAAATCCTTGTAATCGGTTACGTTCACTCGAAGCTTTCACCGATCTGGTATATGTACACTACTCTTTTACACCCTACTCTTGACATTTGAAACTCAATCGCACGAAATTTCCATATAGCTGCGTTTCACGTTTTATAACTTTCTTCCAATTGATCGGTTTTCAGTGATATTTCGCTATTCCGGATATTACACGTTTGCCATTCACCGTGAATGGATTGTAAGAATTTAAATGAAAATCCTCGATTTTGACTCGAGAGTGGTTCGACGTAAAATACATCCTGAATTTGATACACCGCGGTTTCCTCTAGGCGTTCTATCGATCAGTGGTGTCCTATCGTCCAATTCCGTCAGCAGATCCTTCCACGTAGCTAACGCGATGACACGTTCTTTGCCGTTTCGCCGAAACGACGTGTTAAAATTCGAAAGCGCCTCGAAGGAACTTTTGTCTCTCGCGAAGACAACGTTCAACAGCTGTTCATATATCGACGTAGTATTCGTCGTTCTTGTGCCACTATCCGCTTACGTTCCAATTATAACAGCGAAGAAGATTCGTCATTAATGCTAATCATCCCCGTGTCACTTTTCTCCGAACAATATCACGTTTCTCCATTCTCGTTGATTCGCCCGTTGTTTCGTCCCATGTCCAAGTTTATTGCGTTTGCATCATGATCGTTGCTAGAAATTCGATACGATACATCCAGTGTATAAATCTAGCAAGAGAACCGCGTTGCAGTATTCCGCTGTCGCCCGAAGGAGAACGTCGAAGAAGTTTCGCAAAGTTCTTGCACTGTTTATGAAAATTCCGCGAAACACGAGGGTTTTCCGTAGAGTACACACGCGACCTCGTTCCAATATTCTCGATAGTCTCACGAAGCTACGTTCCCTGTAAACTGTATCGAAGCTCGACAATTAAATATTGGTATTTGCAGCAGCAAACCAGCTACCATTATTTTCAGAATCGTCTGGAACGTAGATTACAATTTTACGACAAAAGAAAATACAAACACAGGATTACACGGTCCTATCGCAAAACATTCTTCCGTTGGAATTACCCTATAGATCAGCGTAGTTCCAAGAAGCACGACAACTCGACAGTCCTCGATACGTAAATTAAATTTCCGTCGCTTCGATCGACCCATAGATCCCTGTCATCCTTCACGGATGATTACGTACGCCTAAACAAATTTCTTTTCACATGCAAACCGTTGAGCAGCGTCAACGAATTTCCAAACAAGTACATTCTCCAATTCCTTTTAATAACGGCGATAAACGTTCGTCGGAGCGACGTGCCCGTCAGGCTGCAAATATCCCTAAGCGCTTTTCCGTCAAATGCAAATAACCAACGCGCGACGCAAAAGCGTCAACGCTACGGAAATAGGCAATTACGTTCTGTTTACCCGGATCCTTATTTATCCGACGTCTTTCGAGACAATTCAGCCTCGTCGCGTTCCATCAAAAACGTATTGGCTGATTGAACACCTTCCGGTGTTGTTGACTCTTCACCTTCGATCATCCTCGTTCGAATTTACAACGATTATCAGCGCGATCGTATCTCCGATTTGGATCGCGTCGAGGAAAAGAGAACAGGGCAGAGACAGAGCGAAACAGCACGAGTGACGAAATTTGCGCATACATACGTATCTCGAATACTATCTGGCCACTATATTGGAAGCTTGGTTACTGGTGAAAATTTAATGAAGCAATTTAACGATGACACGGTGACCGATGATCTAGATTAAACGGAAACATGCGCGATAGTGTCCGCGTTGTTTGAAAAATGGCAAGCATATTCAAGCGTAACGGCAACAGAACTCTCTGAGAAAGGGTTTTCCTTGATTTATCGAGTAACACAGCGTCGGACATTTGTACACCTATTAAGCACCGACGAAGTAGATTTATACGTATTTATCGGGAAACTTAAACGCCAGATGCTTTCGGGGAAAAGCATACGCGTTAAGGAATATTCGCGATCGGCGGAATAATCAAACAGATTTCTCATTTATTTGGGACAATCGTCGATTTTCACGCGAGCAGATATGAAATATTTGCGGGCAGTCGTATTAATTGACACGACATTTAATTGTGTACATCGTACGATAAACCTGGATTTTCGCCACATGAAATTCCAGCGAAATACGGTCGTCAAGCGTATTAGCCATCTAGCGATTCGTTGCATGTTAATTAACTTCTCACCAGCAATCCACAGTAACCTTTGATTAAAGCCTATATTCTTAGAGAGGTGGAGTAAATGGCGGAGTGTTAATTAAATTTTAGTGGTAGATCGCGAATAAGAAGGAATATTTCTCAGCGTTTAATAAAGACAGGTTCTTGAATTCTGAGTGGCAGAAGTACCAAGGATAGGAGACAAAGGGAAAACGTCTTTAACGATTTGTAAAGAAAAAAAAAAAAAAAAACGAAAATGAACTGTCACGCCAATTTCTGATTACACAAATTTGGAAATCAACGTCAACAAAGAATTACGTCTACGAAGAATCAGGGAACGAAGAAGAAAAGTACATAGAGCGAATGATCGTCGTTCGCATGGAGCAATATTCGGTTAAACGACCTGTCAAACTTTTGACGTTTGACGTGGAGGAGCCACATTGCGATGAAAACGTTTGCTCGATTTGCTCGGGGCAAACACAGCAGGAGGAGATAGATGCCGGAAAATGGCATGAAATGTTTCGACGCGGCTAGGCTTCTCGTCGAAATCTAAGTAGCGAAAGTCCGCGTTAGTCAGCCGCGAGGGTGATGCTTGAAAGTTAAGAAAGCGAAACTCGAAGAGAAGAACGATAACGAACCTTTTTACGGTCTACTTTTATTGCGTCCTCGAGGCGAAATTTTCCAGCATCTCTCGCTGATAAGAATCATTGTTTTCGTTCATTTTTCGTACGGTAGTTTCACTCCTTTGTCGCTTTTCATTTTTGCGTACTCACTTTATTTTTCATTCTGTTATTTTTCTTCTTTTTTGCTCCTTTCGCAAAGACGAATCGCCGTTCGTGTAACGTTCGATATCTGGTAAGCGGATAAGGACCGAAGAAGAAAGATTCTGTGTTTGCGTTATCGAATGGTTACTTTGTACCCACGACCTCTTTACTTTGTATTGTTCGTATCTATATGGCCGGTCTCACTCTTTTTTCCCCTCGTGTTTTTCACTTTCAGTGAAATTAATCGTGTTTGCTCGTAAAAAAAGTTGATCGATCGGGTAAGAAAATGGAGAACAATCGTGCAGTAACTCTTGGTTTTAATATCGGATTTGCGATAATATCGGAGTGCGGTATATTCTGTGGCTGGAATCTTATATTACCATTTTTAGAACGGTTCTTTATTTATCCTTCTTGGTTACAGATTTTAGAAGAAATTTTAAGCTTGATTGCCAATATAGTTACCAAAAAATTGACTCGATGCTAAATTATACGTACGTTTCGAAGATTTTATAAATTAGCAGATTGTTCCTTGATTCATGAACGACGATATATGTATAATATATGTTAAACTCCACCGGCTACTACTTTGCTCTACTTATCGACTTTCAAATACATTATTCAACTTTTTCAGAAACTTTCGAAGAAGCTCAAAAGCTAATAGTTCTTTTCTTGGGATTAACTCGCGACAAACTTCGTTTTCCAACTGTTTTATTTCTTCTAAAGACTACGTTCTCCCGTCGTTATCCGCGAGAACTCGCGTGAAAAACATCGACGATAGATCATAGTTCGTTTCATCACCCTTTCGTATCGTCAACTTCGCAGAAAAATGAGAAATAACTGTCATTGGTCCGCCAGACTGGCCGCGTTATTGATTCACTTACGCATGGAACAGGATGATTTACGACGGTGCTTTAGGTCGCTGCTCGGATATTCCATTCCGAGGACGCTATCGATCCGAACGATTAGCACAATATTTCTACTCCTCAAACCTGATCGTTATTCTCGTAACTTTGACATCCTTTCGATTCCAATCTCGCGAACAGCCTCTTATTTCTGTAGATTTCTATCAAACTGGTGCATGAATATTTACATGTATGTCATGTTAAAATTCCCATAACAGTTCTGTGTTCTAGCTTAAAACCGCTCGCATCTGCATGTGCATAGAAAATATCCTGCTGTCTCCGACGTTATCGCGCGCTAGCTTTGACGCGAGTGTTCTCTTCTCTCCGAGATAATCAACTATTCCTATCTGCGGTATTAATAGTAAATAAATGGTTTTTTTCTAGCGAACAAGAGATTATTAAGATGGAACTTTGAAAGCCGAGGAACTACGTAGTAGCGCCGTTTAACCTGAATAATTAAAAATAGTCAAGGAGATTACAAAGCTGCTTCGGCTAATACCATTTTCCCTTTATAACAAACTTTCTACGATATTCCACGATGAAGAAAGAAACGATAAGTCTGCGGTGTGGCGTTAGTTAAAGTAATAACAAATACGATATAAAATACGATAGCAACCAACGGAAATGTTATATTCAGCGTATCTGATCCCTCTCGGTATTTTGCTTTTATTAAAATCCTCCACTTCGGCGAAACACTCTCGGAACCACGATAAATTCTACTCGTCGATCGAGAGCAAGCCCTTATCTAGCCAGGAGACTGACAACCTGAGGCTGGTGTTGAATTTCATTCGCCAATCCCCCGAGTTTCATCCGCTCACGTTCTCCGTAATACTGCCGGAGTTTCAATCGAGCTCCATCGAATTTTTGCTGAGCTATATCGGACAGAATTCGATCGAGGCCTACAAAGTCAAGGCGAGAGATCTCTCCCTGAAGGCCACTTGGATGAGCCGGCTACGACTCACTTGGATCTTCGCCGTTCAAGACCTGTCTAGTTTCAACATCTTCGTTTATTGGCAATGGAATCTGTGGAAAGCCGGCAACCAGTATTTGATTATGTTTACTGGAAAAGTAGTCACCACGCTCTGGACGGAGGCTTTCACAAACTTGTGGAGAAAGTACGACGTCCATCGAATCGTCGTAGTCGACGATGATTTTCGATGTCTGACCAGGTACATGCCACTCGAGAAACGATCTAACAATGACTTCGGCAAGGTGTACAAGTCGTGTTTGAAGAAAAATAATTTTACCAAGCGATCCAGCGAGCACGAGCTTCTTCAACATCCGCCGAAAGGTGATAACTCGGGATATCCAGACGAGATTCTTCGACTGGACAGCGACACAAGGTTGTTCGAAAATTTCCAGAACTTGAATTATTATCCTCTGAACGTGCTGGTGTTCGAGTCGCTGCTGATGAATGTTTCATACGATACTCAGAATAGACTGAGATTGAGCAAACCAGACGCTAATGTGGCGTTTGCTCTGGAGAAGGCGATGAGGGCAAAATTTCGTATAAAAGCTATGAGGAAGGTTGATTTCGTGGATGATCCGTTCGCCACTTCGTTGGCAGGCATCGAGACTAGAAACGTGGACATGGTTATCACCGGATTTTTCGTCAAGGTTTATAGCAAATTTCAAAAGTTTCAGTTTACCTGTGCCATGTACGAGGACAAGCTGTGCTTCGTGTCGCCCGATTCTGGTCTGGTACCCAAGGCTTACATGCCCTTCTTACCGTTTCAAAAGAGCTTATGGTTCCTGCTAATAGCATATAACATCACGGTTACGTTGCTCTGGTGGTTGGTGAAATACATCAGCGAATCGTTGCGACGTGAACACAAGTCTGCCAATCCGAGTCGACGATTAGAAATTAATCGGCCAACGAGAAAACCACAAGCTCGGTATCTTCCTAAAAGTGGAATAAAAAATTATTTTCCAATCAAAGAACATCGTTCCACTGATGTATCTAATTACAAAGAACCACCAGAAATTCCCCGATGCGTCGAAAGACCGATCATCTTTATCGAGTATCTTACCTATCCCTTTCAAAGAAGCGAAATTCCAGCGCAGAGAGCTCTACTCTTCGGCACCCTATTTTTCGCTCTCATCCTCAATGGGCTGTATCAAAGCGTCTTGGTATCTAGCCTAAGTAAACCGTTCCATTATCCTCAATTACATAATCTAGAAGACGTAGTCAATTCTGGAAAGATCGTGATCACCAAGTATGCGAATCTGAAGAACGTGTTCCTGGCCGATTCCGAACTAGACGCGAAGCTGGTCCAGAGAATTCACGTGATTAACATTCGACGATCTACAAAGGATATTGTGGCGTACGAAGATAAAATCGCCATTACCAGATATTACACGTTGGAGCTCGAAGATTCCGACTATTACGACAAAGAAGGAAATCCCCTATTGAACTTGGTGGACGAATGTCCGATGAATTATAGAGTGTCTTACGTGTCAAGATTGCATTCACCTTACGCAGAGAAAGTGGATTTTGTGTTGTTAAGGTTGAGAGAAGCGGGTCTGCTTAATTTCTGGTTCGATGACATGTTGTATCGGATTAAGATAGTTAAGATAAAGAAAATGAGATTGAAGAGGGATATGGCGGCGATGAAGAGCGGGATGAGCGACAAGATCAGGTTATCGCTGAATCATTATTTGTTAACGTTCTTATTGCTGTTCGTTGGCCTGTTTGGATCTACCGCGATGTTCTTCGCGGAACTGTACATCGCGAAACGAAATGCAAGAAAATGTTAAAACAAACAAAAGGAATGCTCGTTTCAAAATTTATTTCATTTAGAGGAAAAGTCAAACCGAAAAATTGTTCGTGACCAGAAACAGAGAAAAAAATAGGAAATATGTATTTTGTTTGTTCGTTGTGTACCAAAAAGTTTTACCACTATCGTGCTGTTGTCACGAATTTTTCTGTTTGGATTTATACCGTGTATTTTCAATGTTGAGGTCCCACTAACGGTTCGAGTAGAGCAACAGTTTTTTCCACAATCAAACAATTTTTGACGTTTTTTTTTTTACTTGCTTCTTATTTTCCCATTTGTTTG
Organism: Bombus confusus; assembly: GCA_014737475.1. Lineage (NCBI taxonomy): Eukaryota > Metazoa > Arthropoda > Insecta > Hymenoptera > Apidae > Bombus > Bombus confusus. The sequence continues at coordinate 853,530 of JACXIV010000031.1, read as the reverse complement.
ATTTTCCAGGCGGAATACTGGTAAATCTAAGAGCAGAACAGCTGGTGATCGGCCGAATCGACGATTTGTTATTTTCGCTTGAACCAATCCTTCTCCGCGTCATTGAGACACGAGCGATGCTATCTATTATTTGTCTCCATTCATCTACTTGACGTGATAAAAAGAAATATCTTTTGACCTACTTTAAATAGAAACAGATCAATAGTTGTTTCTTCTATTGTCTATTATAAACGACGAAATAAAGAAATATTGTCGTAGATATTTCAAGAATTATAATCTTATAGTATGCGTACACTCGTTGCTTTCAATCAAGCGACTTAATCAACCGAATCGTTAATTATACAGGTCGCATCGTGAAGGCTGATTAACAATTAAGCCGATGTACTAACGAAGTTCTATGTACATCATTATTAATGAGAAGCAATTAAAAGTGTATGCAAATCACGGCTATAGTACGTTAAATGCAATTTGATATCGTGACATTTGCTGCATTAATTATAATAGAAGCGTTTTAGAATTATTATAAAATCACGCGAACGACGGTTGCACATTGATGGATTTAATATTCTAAGCACGTACTTCGTTTCTTCACGGCAGATGCTCCACTAAATGCGATTAACTTGTACCTGTCTGTGTTACGAAAGTGCTTCTCTGATACTTTTTTTCCCCATTGTCCTCGGAAACGATTGAATCTGAATCTGTTAAAATAAATCAGCGCGATCAGAGAACGAGAATCTCGTGTCCCTGCAGGAAACGTAGCCTTTACATAATTACCTACACGATTAATTGTCGTTCCGTAAATAAAATCGTAAAAATTGTTAAACTGAATTATAAATAGCGCTATAAAAGATATGCATATAAATCTCGCTTCGTGGCGCATCCATTTTCCATGTTCTACTCTTCTGAACACGGCCGTCATTCGCTTCGCTATTATTTTTATTTTTTTTTTTTTTTTTTTGTTACGTGTAAAAACGTGTAAAAATACGGCTAGAATCGTTAAAAACTGCACATCAATGGAAAGTACTGATCACCGGATAAAATTTGTTTCTTTTTTCTCTGTACATTTCAGTAAATCAATATTATCGATAAACGAATGTATTTGTATTACAAAGAATATCATAAATTTTACCGAGGTAGTTTAACGGATAATTCCGTTACAGAATAAACATTAATTAATTCAACGATGAAAAAGCTTTTTCATTCGTTATTTGATCGGAATCGTTTTAATGTTTTATAGATGAGTGGCTATATAAAATGCGGCTATAATCGTAAAACGAAGAAGAGGGTATCGTAGATTGAACGACGAGATGCTGCCGATAGAACAGGGATACTTTCGTGCGATTTGACTCAATTACGTCGCAAAATCGGTTGTTTTGCTTTCGAGAAGCGAAAATTAACGCTTGAACGGCGTCAAACGAATGCACGCCGCGTTATTGTCACGTTCTGCTAAATTTTAGACACAATCCTTTGAGCATCGGCAAATTACCGTGTGACCGCGTTTCATCGGAGATAAGATGTTTGTTGAAATTACTATTCACGAGGTCGTGACAATGTGGGCATTATGTCGATGAAGATTGCGTGTGTGGTTTGAAACTGTGATTGTGTCTGGCGAGTACGAAGCACGTCCCTATCTTCTGAATTCAGAATAGCGTTTTAGTTTGTTGCAACAACGATTAAGAACAATACCGGGAGATCTGCTTAGCCAATATCCTTCCACGTTAAATTAGAAAATAGAAGGAAATCGACTTGTTAAACGCTTTGAACGCGGACAAACAGATCGATTAATGTACACGTAATACACGAAGGTGAGAGACACTTCTCAGATATACTTCTCAGACCTCTATACGTATGCATTTATCGACGTTGCAGATATCCTCGTCTTCTTGATACTCAAACTGTACATCGTTTGTCGTTGCTATCTCTTCTACATGCATCTTTCGAAATTTCAGGAAGGTGGAACGAGTCACGGGGAAAAACGACCGAATTTAGTATATTTTTAACGATCGAGAGAATTTATTCGCAAACGAGATACTTACAACGAGAGAACGTCAAAGGGAATTCTGTATAAGATAATTCCATCGAATGACAAAAATCTCTACCAGCGAACTTGACCTTTAACGGAATATCCTATCGTATTTCTCTGACAAAATCGATTTTTCTAATGATCGACTGCATTCGAAAGTGCCCTCAATTTTTACGTTATCGAAACATCAAATAATATACATACATATATATATATATATATATTTATATATATATATGTAATATGTCGATCGGAAAAATCGTATAGCTTCTTCGTAAAAAAATTCCGAAAGACTCGTGAAACTCTAACGCTCGAGCCGGTCGCGGTTCGCTGATCAGCATACTAAGAACTTGAACGAAGTTAAACGTGGTGTGGGAGTGATTAACTTAGACGCGTGTCTTATCCCTTCAAAGAGCTTACTTTTCCTTAAACTCGTTCGTTGCATAATTACGTAAAACTTAATTCTCCACGTCCTATACTCGAACTTGCATCGAATCGTGTCACTCACAGTTCGTTGGTGAAAATTATCCCAAGGACCTATCAGAGTAACTCTAAAGTAAGATAACTTTCAGCTTTGCAATCTGTAAGCAAAGTCCAGCGTTAAGTTGCACGAAACTAAGCCAAGATATTACGAAAGCGAGATTTTTCCTAAAAGGTATATTCAGAATTTCGAGTAGATTATTCGGGAAATAATATTGAGATGCGAGTAGATTAAAGCCTATTCAATTTCAGATGGAACAGAGTGGTTCGTTTAATTTTTTGAAAAGTCGTCTTCACAGCGGGAAATGGATAGATAATGCCGAAAGCGTTGCGTGGCGTGGAAATTGAAGTAAAATGGGACGACCAGTGCCAGACAGTCAATGTCAATACCGATGTTCGATATAATTCTCGCTACGTTCCTTTGATCCTCTGACGAATATAGATATGTATACGACAAATATTTTTTTGTCTCATGAAACCAGAGATAAACTTCTAGTCGTGAAAATATTTCGCTATATAAAATCATGCGCGAATAAACAAAAAGAAAGAAAAAAAAGCAGAAACGATTCTGCTCCTATTCTGCTTCAGCGGGAAAAAGATAAAAAAATGACAAAGGTAGATGTCGATGTATGTAAAATTCTGTGATCGTTTTAAGCGATAAGAAATTGGCCAAAGCGACAAGTAAACGAGGAAGATGTTCTTTCTTATCGAAGACCGGGAAAGACAAGATGATACATTTCTTTCAGTCGGGACTCTTCGCGTTTCATTCGCACCATTTGTTTCATTCTGGCCATCGAGGAAAATAGAATGCGGACAGGGCGGAACGATTTCCACGTCAGTTGTCGCTTTTCACTTCCAGCCGGTGCAACCATTTCGCACGCGTTTCTCCGAGCGGAGAACGTGCAAATTATCGGACGTTGTTTTGCTGATACTCGTAGATAAATACGATTATGCTCATGGCCAGTCCGATGTACAGTATCCCAAACGGAATGAATAAATGCCGGATCGTGATCTTCCTATGCATCGTCGAGCCATTCAACACCGGTGCCGGCCGTTTCTGCGACTGGTATATGCTCTGATACCACTTTCCATAGAAACCACCGTTGTTTAACCGGGCGAGAATGCTGTTTATACGACCACCGTATGGAGATCCTGGAATAGCGTTCACGTTTTACAGCTGGAAACTTCGGTCTGACAAACTACACATGGATATACATATAGCGACGATTTGTAAGCGTTCTTTTAAATTTCTAAATCGAGTTAACGACATAAATGATATCGTTGAGATGAATGACGAGAAAGTAGAAGATAGTGGAACATAGTAGCGATAATAATGAATCGATGGAGCAAGAGAGTGGAAGATAATCGGTGGTAGGGAATGCAGAATTTATTGATTAATCGCTGGTGGTGGGTGAATGAGTAAGGAAATGAGATAACTTGTAAAGGAGGTAGCTGTCTGGCCTTTGCGGATATTTAAGAATTTAATATCGGTAGAGCAGTAGGTAGCGAGGAAGGACAAGGATAAAAATGCGAAAGAGTAATCGTGAACTACGTTGCTGGAAACAATTAGTGGAACGATATTACGAATTATGGGTTTATCGCCTCATTCGCACATATCGAGGAAGATTAAGCTTCGGACAGTGGTTAAATAAAAATGTAAGGATTTAATAAATATTAAATTAAATTAATTAAATAAAATTTATAATTCCGTAAATTTATTTGCTCTACGAACCCTTTGTAATTATATTGGCGAGAATATACTCCTTCGGACATTCGCTGACGACGTGTAGTCTCTCCCTTTCTTCCTCGCTGTATTTCAACGACAATGTCGCCAGTCGATGAAGATAAGCAGCATCCTTCGCCTTAAATAATCTTCTATTCACTTCCGAACGGTTCGCGTATTCTAATTTATCGTGTAGTTGTTTGATTACTGGCGATGTAACGTCAGACAACGCGTCGTCTATAACATCTCTGGTGTCGGTTAAAATCGTGAGACCTGCCAAGCATGATTGCAAGATTTACAAAGATGCGATAGCCGTACACGTGTATATCATTTTCCTTTTTTCATTTTTTCAAGCATTTCGAGTCTATTACTATACAAGTGGAAGAGTTAAGGGTAATCAGCTCTTTGTAAATCGATTTTTAAAGCGATTAACTGAGAATAATTTCTTCTACGTTAAAGCGTAAAACGTAATAGATTAAGGAACAAAATGAATATTCAAGAATGAAATATTACCGCTTTCTTTCAGCTGCTGCAGGGTGTTGATGTCCTCGTAATACATTCTTTTACTGAAACTAGAGGCAAGCTGAGAAGTGATAATCCCATTAAGGATCAAACTTAGAAGCAAACTGCACATCAGCAACAACCTCTCGGGGAACCAAGCCTGACCCAATTTAAAGGGCTGCATCAGTTGTAATACGACTTTTGTTAAATATCTGCCCAGCCACGTGACAAAGGACAAACACATTTCGTTGAATCGTTTCGAGCGGCCTTTCTTCGTTTTTATCGTCGATCGAACATTTGGCGTTTCCTCGACTAGGCAAAATCTGTTAGCAAAACGAGAATAATTCCATGCAATATATAATTTTAATACTCTTTGATCTCCTCTTATTTCATACTATAATCGAGCCTCGTGAATGACGAGATTCGTAAAAAGAGAAACAAATTGACGTTTAAGTAGAGAAATTAATATGCGATTCGTGAAATCGTTACATTTATCGGGCCATTTTTATCACTTTCTATCGTTCCGCAGTACCAAGGGAAATTTTATTAAAAGCGACTTCGGGCAACTGGAGGATTGAAGTAATATCAGCTTGTTTCAGTTAAAGTCTTCCTTTGAATATTTTCTAAAATATTACTCTCATATTTTAAAATTACTTATTACGGTAATACAATGTAAACTACATGAAATATAAGCGAAGAACTTGATAAAACTCAACAGTTTTTGCGACCGTTTTATATACTCACATATATCTCTTTATGATAAAAGCTCGACCCGTTTTCATCCGTACTAACTCTATCGCATATCTCTCCCTTTCGTACTTTGGGTAAACTCATATTTTATTCAAACAATGACTCGCCAATACGCAAACGAAATATCGATGTACCCTCGCAAGCGGATTCGACAATTCGTCGCAATCTCTCCTTTGCCTTTGATGGAATCTTTCGAAAGGTAGAGAATCAACAGACTGTGCATTCCGTATTTTCAGCACTTACTCACCCGTGCGCTTCGCCATTCGTTCGTTCCCTCGTCATTTTTGGAGCGATTTTGACCACGCCACCGTTTCGATTCTCGAGGAAGTAGAAGTCAGTCGGATATTCGCAGCAGAAAAACATCGTTCCGCTTCGTCGAATAGCTTCGAAGAACTTCCGGTTCCTTTCGTTCTTCAAAATCGTATAGATCATCGAGATGACGAAATGCGTGACGAACACTAACAACCAGGCTCCTCCAGTGAAGATCTTGACGATCACAAGATAATCAGGGACCGGTGGCGCTTTAGGAACAAGGACGCATAATTTGTCGCTGGTGATCGGCGTCGTAAATTCCAGTTCTCTGGTGAAATAGTCTTTAATGAAAAAATGATTGAACGACACGTCTGCAAACCTATAGACCAAATGTCCGATAGTGCCAAAAAATGCTCCGTTCTCTTCCCAGCCGAATCTATCTTTCGATCTAATTAGAACGAACGTCACGTTCATCATTTTACAAACTTCTTCGAGATATTTGAAGTCTAATCCAAAAAACTGGCCGTTCTGGAAAGATATCGTGCTCGTTTCGAAGATGGAGATTTTTAACGGGCATAATTTAAAGTCTCTTCTATCCTTGATGAAAATATCCGACACATCGGTGGTATTTGGTCCGCTGATCAACAGAAAACTGTCCTCGTTCGATTTAACGCAGTTCCAATCGCAGCTGGTGTTAACGTGATACCCAGTGTGACGAGCAGCGTAATCGAAAGGGTCGTATCGAATCACTTTGTCACCGGCGAACAAAAGCAGCTTATAAACCCGTCTAAACCTCCAAAGCCTCTCGAACGCCCACTTGCAAAATCTCTCGTATACCAACGAATCGGAGAATCGTAGACCCTGTTCTTGAAGAATATAGAAATTTTCTGGATGCCAGAACGATATCAAATGCGGAGAACTGAGGATGTCCCTGAGATGATCCACGCTCGAGAACAACAGCAACACGCAACTTTCTGTCTCTATGGTCTGATAATCGCGTCTCATGTTCCTGTACCTCAAAGATATTAAATGTTTCAGGCTGACCAGTTTGGTGGTGATGTTTAATCCCGCTAGAATGTCACGAGGAACATCGAACGCACGATGGTACTCGTAATCATCGAATACCACGGTCAACATTTTCGTGTGACTGGTCATGGCCCACTTTTCTACAAAAGGGTATAAGTTGGAATAGTTGTGCGAGTAATTCGGTTCGAACAATTCGCAAGCGACACGGAAGAGGATGGTCGCGGTCAGCAACATGACGGGCAACATCCTGGACATCTTCCGAAAGCGTTACAGGCTGCGACCAGAATCGGGTTTTTCGACGACAGCGCGTTAGAAGGGCTCGGATCCGCGAGATTCTTGATGTTTTCGCTGTAATCGTAGTTCCGGTATGCAGGATGATTCGACCGTGGTATCTGAAAATTTACCATCACATACTTTCGTTAGGAAGTTAGATACAATTACCATCGGATATAATTATAAAAGACTTTGAAAATTTATATTCATCGGCCTCTTCTTTTAATCGTAAATGGTCGGCGTATACGTAAAAGTTGAGTCAGCTTGTACTTTGGATAGATTTTCAAGGTAACAAGGAATCGACAGAAGCATGTCAAAAAATCCGCCGTGGCGTCGCGAAGGTCGGGCTTGACAGGAGCCAATCCAACGGTTCGAAATTCACCGAGCATCCAGTTAATTCAAGGAAGCTAGTTAATTCTCTCGACCCAATAAACTCCTTCGACGCTCGGTCGTGGATCGCAAATCAGCTTGGCGTCGAGTTCGAAACTTTATTATCTCCCTCGAAACCATTTAACGAATCCCAAAGCAAACACAGTTTCGCTCAGGATTCGCTTTAAAGATTTATCGCTTGTCAGATCGCAGTTTCTTGTCAAAAATTTCTCAGTTCGATTGTAAAATGAAATTGTCTGTCGATCAATGTCGGTGTACTCGTACGAGAATTAATTCCAGATAACGGCTCTCGGATTAGAGTCCAACAATTCGAATTAAATATTTGTTTCTGTTTCGAACAGAAACTCATTTGGTATGGTTTGACGCGTTTAATTATTCGCCTTGTTATAATAACGTGGTCACGTCAAATTCGACAACAGACAATTCTGTGTTTCTCGTAAGCTTTCTCGGGCGAAAGGTTGGTTCGTGGCAAACGAACGTGGCTTCGTTGTTACATGGCTGATAATTGCTTGAATCGCTTCCAGCAGCAAGCTTTTTTCCCTTCTGCTTCGTGACGAATGGCCAATTTGTTCTGGATTAACGAGTCGGGATAGGAATTAAGGACTTGCGGAAACAGAAGTCGTATTTCTTAAAAGCTGTAGGTAATGACGCGATTACTTTATAGGATCTTCTATTGCCGATAAGAACGACATTTGTCGTTTCTCGCCGAGGATTCATCGGATATCGTTCTAATCGTGGTTGCAGTTTTCATTATGGTTGAAGCAAGAGTTCCATTTCGTAATGTATTATCGATGGAAATCGAGACGAAGGTGCGAACAAGAAGCGGAAAAGTAAAACTTAAAAACTTGTTAAATATCATCGTTGATCGTTATCGATAAGTATGTTTAAGAGTGTCTGCGTCTTGCAGATATTTGACGTTAGTTGGAAGGTTTTACGCGAAGGAGTTAGTTGTTAGTTGAGAGCTCACGCGAACAAAGGGATTGATGTAAAATCCTTCGAACAGCGTAGGTGGTATTATCGTAAATGCGATTACGTCATATTCTGACGAAAGAGTTATTTTGAATATTAGAAGATCGAACTTCACGGTGACTCCTATCGTAACCTATTTTCTCGTCTCGCGTTATTTATCTCTCATACATTCGTTCTTCTGCTAATAAAGGAAATATTAGGTAGGAAGAATCTATAGTAAAAATGGAAGAGAACAAAACAACCGACTAAACGGAGTCGTACAAAGGAAATACGAAGAATAGATCGCAACGCGAGCGTAATAAAAGTTATAATAAAAGTTATAATGATAGAGTGGTATTATTTGCGACCGTGAATGTAGTCTGATGTCTGGAATCAAAATCTTTTTGTAACGAAAATGAAAAGTTGACAGATTCGTATCTTTGCTTGACAATTGCTTCGACATTCGACGATTCTACTTTTCTATTAAAAGATAAAATATTCTACGTTAAACGGAGAAGAGATATTTCAAGAAAGTTAATATGAAATTCAGAAAGCGAGGAAAGTTCCAACTCTGTTACTTCTCGAAGCGTTCTCACCAATCGTTCCACTTCGTCTTACAACTTTATCATTTCTTATTATTATGCGTTCTCTTTACATTGTTAGAGTTAGAACGGTACATGTTCCGGTGCTTTGTTAACGTCAGAATTTGTGACGCGGTAACGTTTCACTGTGGTCGCAGCGAGTAAGTTTTTTGTACAAAAACTTTTGCAAACAGTCACGAACTCTTTTTCGTGCAGGCTGAACAAACGAATGGGAAAAAGCGTCCAATAAAGACAGATTAGAAAACTTTCAGAGAACGCTGTTCGAACTGATGATTATTTTTTTAGAATACTAGAAAAAAAAAAACTATAGAAGACCGCTGTAAAAGTTATTCAGAATGAAATTTTAGGAGTTTTCTTTATAGCAATTAATTCCGAGTAAACCGTTAGCTTTGGATAATCGTTATTCTATTGGTCCAATACCGTTATGATAGTTTACGTTAATTATAACAAGAACTAGGGAAATAAACGTTAAAACGTCAAAGAAGAAATATTATTACTGTATCGTAAAGATTATGTACGGTTGTAAATGTGATTGATAGCTGGAAAGCATTCGGAGCTGAAAGAATTAAATAAATACTACTACGATACTGTTATGACGTTATAAAATTGTTGTTAGCGTGTTCGCACGGAAACCGGCAAATTAAATGCAAATAATATTTAATTATCGTCTCCACACGTTTGAATCAATTCGAACCAGATTCCATGCGAGATACATGATTAATTGCTGCTAAATTAAAAATTATCATTTTTTGCTCTCTTAAAACTGACCTCATTCGAAGAAGAGGCGCAATAAAACTGCAATTAAAAAAAAAAAAAAGAATTACGAGGGCGTATTTTAAATCCTAAAGTATCGATCGAAATTTCTCCACTGCCTGTTTCCATATCCTGTTTCCACGTCCCGTCATCCAACGTTACAACCCAGAGCAATCTACTGTTTGCAAAATTCTAATCAAAGACACCTCAAATCATCGTATCTGCGATATACAATAATTAGCGCGCGGAAACTTTATATTCTTCAAAGAACTCTAATGAACGAGTACGCGTAGTCCGGTCGTATTCACGCGTACACGTTAATCATTATGAGACGCCGACTTCCATTAATTACACCACGTTGAGTTCTACCGATATTTATACAGAGAATCCACGCGGGGGAATAGAAGCGCGAAACTTTTCCTATCGTGTTACATAGTTACATGATTACATCATAAAAGCGAAGTGCTTAATAAAATGACAGGGCGCGTACGGTTTAACCGGAGATATTTCCGAGAGAGTAGCGCGTTTTAGCTTTCCAATAAACTCTGGATTAGAATTCGTGAGCGTCGAAACGGAAACAATAAGCGAACGAATCAACAATGTTTCCTCGTCTGTGCCACAGACGGGCAGATAACACAAATCGAATGACCCCGGAGTGATTCGAATGCAAAGTAGCATCGCTCGAGCCTCTGTTAAGTTGGGGTAGCGCGGAATTTAATCGAGTCCCCGATTGTCGTCGTTTTCAAACCGAGAGCTTTTGAAAACAAAGTAATCCCAATTCACTAGGTCGATATCAGGCTTGAATGATTAATCGCTCGATTCCATGAACATACGAGGAGAGAGAGAGAGAGAGAGAGAGATTCGGAATTTATATAAATAAACGAAGGTGAATTCTTCCTGAAACGATCTTTCTATGTAAGGAAAGCGAAAGGTATACAGAGTAATAATATAATTAGTACGAATACGATACTCCTAGCTGCTGGAACGAACGACGGCATGAACGTAACTTTGCTAGAGTAAGCTATTTGAAGCTCTTCCTCTGTCTCATCGTAAATAAGAAAACAGAGAGTATGGAAAAACTTTGGTAATTCTTTTAGAAACTGCCCCGGAGCCGATCGCTGTTCCATGACAGAGGGATGGAAAGTTGCGTAAGCAGGAAACGGGTGTCATTTATCGGCAGCGTTATTGTGTCAGCTGCAAGGATTTTCAATATTTTCTCGGCAAGTTTACATAAGGCAACGCAAGTATTTTTTTAGAAGAGAAAAATGAACAAGCAAAAGGAAAGAAGAATAAGGGAAGAAACTTACACGACTTCTCTTTCGCTGCGAAGGAGTTCTCGACTGTCACTTGTTATTTCACCTCGCCTCGTTGATTAAACGAGGAAAAAATCGTGAAAAAGATCGTAGAAAAATCGGAAAAAAGGTGGAAGGAAAAGCGTGGAAAGGCTACGATATCAAGGATAAGGTGAAATCTCTCGAGACAAACTTCGAGGCTACACTGAAACTTTCACTAGGAGTTCGTGGCAACACACGTTAGAATCGAAAGCGATCTGATAAGCGGATATTACAAGGGGATCGGTATCGTATGGATCTGTTTGCGTTCGTAGTAGACCGTCGACATTTTAAATAGGATTTAGAAGATATATTTTATGCGGTCCTCGATAACTATCTGTATCGTGTTCGTTGAAGAAGGTTTTATAATTCACCACAATTGCCATGATCGTAGATATCGTATCATTTAGGCCGAACCCTTACATCATGTAAGTAAATACACACACGGAGAATCATTTTGTTTTACGGAGAACGTGTCACGAATGCACAAGTTTGTTGAGATGTGACACGCGGTTGTTAATTATTAATTGCAGAAAATTACGCGTGTTTGCTTTCTCAACTTCCTGGAACTGCTCACTTTTATACACTGGTACAATTTGTTTTAACGAACTGTAATTTTCCTCGAATTTGTTACGTGTACGTAACTGAAAAAATGGAATATTTATTCGTTTCATGAAATATTTAATATTCGTTTAATGACTCGGACCGAATTATAAAATAAAATTCAACTCCGCTTTCCGAAATCGTCCTGATATCTTTCTGATTGAAACGCCAACCACCGATCTGATCATAATTTTCTTATACTACTGCAGCAGGTATAAGAGCTATCGCTATTCAACCGGAATAGCATCGATGCTCGGAAAGAGACAGAGGTTGAGAATGTAGGTATATTAATTTCCCTGATTGTGTGTAACTTTCAGCTGAATGCCGGATAAAGTAAACTTGCGGTAACACGATAGCTTGGGTCGTAACTTTGATGTTTATCTTTCCGAAGAAGATCCAAGATCGGTCGATCGCAAGCGAATGGAAAATAGCGTGTTTCTGTTTGATCTTTAAAACGACGAACGCTCCAGACCTTTTCCAAAATAGCAGTTCAAAGCTGCATCATTTATTGTGTTTCATTTGTAACCGAATGCAGAATCTTTGGTTTGCATTTAATTAATAACCTTGCGTAAGTTCCGTTATATTTAAGATATATTTCCACCAAATTATGTTTCACTTTCGTTTTCTATTCTAGACAATAGAGCCACTTTGATAAGATTGGAGGGATAACTTCGGTAGCTTGGGAAGCTGAATTTCGAAATGCTGTTCCAGCAATTCTACAAAGTTCGACCGATGTTATTTACAAGAACAACGTTGCAAACCCTGGCACGTTCTCTCAGCGAACGGACGAACCCGAGGAAAAATGAAATTTCATTCAGGTGAAACTTTGAAGTGTTTTAATTCAACGAGCACGTTAAATATATTCGACAGACTACTCTTGGGAAAGGAGCAGCTGTTTCCTTCCTTCGTTGTTCGGATACAAATAGCTTTTAATTTAAATCGTTTGTTACGACCAGTTTACCAATGGATTTAGGTAGATCCATTCTCGTTTCTCGTCATAATTTTATCATGATTAAACGGTTCTGCTCGACATTAATCAAAACCATTTTCAAGGCTTCTTCTGCCTTTCTTTCCTTCTTGCCTTTCCTTCTCCTTCCTTCGAAAGCGAAAGCAAATATCTTACAACATTAATTTTCTCTTTTCTAATGAGTTCGTCGGCTGACACTTCTGTTTCGTGGACAGGCATAATTCAAACTTTCCTAATCCTGGGAACACGACACGTGATCTTCCATCAAGGAGAAATTCCGAATTAAGTTAAGGAGATTTTCGGAAATGTTGCGCAATTTCGTGACTGATCGGTAATTCGTCGAAGAATTGTTGAAGTTCGTGGTAAGTTCTTGGCCGATTCATTTTAGGCTTTATAAAACTTTTAAGCGTCACAAGACTGAGCGAGCTATCGGTGTGCAAAAGTCTGAAAGAATTTTTTACTGAAAGTGACAAAAATAACATCACGAAAGACTATGCATGCAACATTCAATGAGATTGTAATTCTATAAAGATAGATGCTGTCCTAATCTTACAAGTTACAAACTTTATACGAACGATCCGGTACTTTGTTGAATTAACGTATGCGACTAAAAATATAAATAGGATAGACATGACAGCACGTACCACAAGCTGCAATATATTTTCACGTCGTCTATACGCGTGATTGTAGTTGCTACGAAAGGATTAATACCGATTGTTACGATTGACTGAATGTTGGATTTTAGGATACCTATATATTTTTGTGATAAACCAGTGGCGTGTCGATTCCTCATAATAGAGACAGTTACATGGAAAACGTGACTTGGGTATGGACAATACTATTAATTTAATCCTAGCTTGTTTCTGCAATTTATTCGTTAACTGACAACTGATAAATACGCAATCAACAAATTTTTAATCGAATTCGGGTAGAATTTCAAATTTCGAGCCGTGTGTAATATTTGTTTTAATGAAGACTAACTAGTTTCCGCGTTCGATAACCCCAAATTGCCGGTAGCATACGTTGGCCAACTGAATTGCTCGATGCTTCTATCTGCTACCAGTCGGCGATATTCTACAAAAATTACTCTCTTTTCGATATTCGCCGGCATACGCGCGCTTCCCGATACGAATATTAAGAATGCAAAATGCAAATTTTATTCGCGAAACATTTTCCGGTACCCTGATTTTCTGATGAAATGTTCGTAAACATACGTGTTTGCGCGAATAATTGCGATCGAACGAAATAAATAGAAAAACGTATTAGATGTACAAACATTCACGAGTTTTTCTTTCGCGAACGAACGCAGAAAAACAAGTCGAATTTTGTTGCAAAAGTTAGATTCGACAGAGCCAAGAAACAAGGAGACTACTACGCCTTTAGCTACAAGCGAAACATTTTTCATTTAACTCGAACGACGTTTGATCCGTTTTTTAGCGAGTCTATTTGTTCAGTTCTTTTGTTCGATTTATCGCGAGCGAAATGAGGAATATGTTTAACGAAAAAGAAAGGGGAAATAAATTGAAAGGAAAGAGAAATTTATATTCGATACGAAGCTTTTAAATCAAATTTTATATAAAATAGAAATCTCGTTGTTCGTCAACTATTTATTTAGTTATTTTGTTCGATCTGTGGCGAGTGTCAAATTGAGACGAGGAATATGTTTAAAGAAAACGAAAGAGGAAATAAATTAAAACGAACGAGAAATTTGTATTCGACGCGAATCCCTTGAATCGCATACAAGATACAAGTCGCGTAGTTGTTCGTTAACAACATTTGTAACTAGTATTCAGGCTTCGAACTCGTGTGGTTTTACGTTATTTTAAATATATCATCTCTTTCTATGCAGGATAAAAACTTGCATGGAATACTTGGAACTCCATAATGGTTTGTTAACGAATATGATCATTTGCTTAATTATATCGCGGGGGTGGAGGATTTTTTTTGTAAAAGCAAGAAAGTTAATTAATCAGGCAGATGGATGGATCGTAATATCGTGTTGCGGGATTCTTGGTAAACCTGCCGTGGAAGAATATAAACAAAACGACAATGTATGTATATTTCTACCCGTTACCATGAGCATCTTCATTATCGCGTAAACCGGATTTAATCGCAGACGCCGATTCAGCGATGCAAAATAATCTAGTGAAAATCCAGCGAAATTTTTTAATGCTCTTTAGTGGAAGTTGTTGAGTGCAGAGATTCACAAACTTAATTATAGCGTGTAGTTAAACGGAATGGACAAAAGGACAAAAGGGAAAATTACGCGAGATGAAAGCCTTTTGTGCTATCTAAATTCAAAAAATGAAATTTTTTTCACTTCCATTTGTAGTATCAAAGCGAAGATTAAAGAAATTGCTACACTGAATATTAGACCTATTTTCAAGCAGAAGTTTTCTTAAGAGATTCGAAAGGGCATCACCGATTTCGGATCTGTAAAGATAATTTTAGGAAATTCGACGAATAACTGTTTCAGATTTAATTTTATACGGGAGATGTTTAATCGACCAAGAAAAATAATTACGATTCCTACACGCTACGAACGAGATATACAACGATGAGACTATCGTATAATGAATACAATGAAATTATACGTATACAACTGTCGAAGGAAGGGAGAAAGATAAAGGAGAGAAAAGCGAACGAGAACTGGTCCTAAAGAATTCGATAATTTGATCGACGAGAACGAAAAATTTATTCTCTATACTACCAAGGATTATTATAACATTTTTATTGACTTTATAGCATTTTAATTTTTTATTAGAAGTTATTTAACCTTATATTTCTCTTGTTTCCTCCCTTTTAATCAGAGAATTCTTTACTTTATTCTTCAAATGTTCTAATATTTTCCTCTTTCTTTTGATTCCAAATCACTCCACACAACTTTCCCAATATTCCATTTTATTTCCTACTATTTTTCATTCGTTTCGAAAATATTTACCGGACAAAACAAAATAAATACAGGATAAACCAGCGAATCTGACTATATCATGAAAAAAAATTTCGCTCGGAGACCAAAGATCTCAACGTCAGCGCTAAAACTACACTTGACAGTATAACTCTTAACTTTGTCGAACGTTTTATTTATTCCGAACCTTGTATCCCATTTAAAAATTACTATGATTCATTTTCTCCTTCTTTTCTCCGCTTTACATTTCACTTTCAATCATCTCCGCTTTACATTTCACTTTTAATCATCTCCGCTGTTGCTTAAACTGACAGTCTAGGAGGACTCCAGCTAAATGCATCAAACAACAATGCAGCCTTGTTGTTGGCACAAAGGACTATCTGTCAACGAGTCTGTTCATCGAATGTCTGTAATTGCAAGCGTGGATGCTGGGCGTCGTGGAGCACCATGGTTATCGCGCAGGCTCCTTCTTGGTGCGAGACAGGCCACTGAGAGGCAGAGCGAAGGATCCTCGTGAATTTTCACCAGTAACCCCGTGACCATCAAACCGTTTTCGACGTGTACCACTTGTCCGTCCTATTGCCGCTTCGTGGTTGGTAATCGAGTAACCTGTTGCCATAGAGAAATGATCTTCATATCAGAGCTACATGCCATTAATTTCAATCTGTTCCAGTGCTGTTTAATTAAATATTAATTTAAAAACTGTCAATGGAATCGCGCTAAGAATCGCGACGAAGGCTCGATATGGATTGAATTACGAGATCGAGCTCGATTAAATAAATAACAGTTAGTGCGAATATTTTTGTCATTTTTTTTTTATTGCAATTGATTTTTCTAATAAAAATAGTTTTTTTATAATAAAAATCGTTTGTTGAGATCGTAGATGGGATTTTTTTTATAGAAACACAGAAGCCGATATATCTGGCTTGGTTTCTTTGTTAATTTTCCACGTTTGTCAATCAACGACTTTTCCTTCTTTCTTTTCTTCGTTTTCGTTTCGCTTTCTTCACTTCGCCATTTCTTGCAACGAAGTAACCTGTTGCGTGGCAATCCGTTCTGAAGAGAAATTTACAGAGAACAAGATATCGAAGAAAGGTACGGAATCGTTTCGCCTGCCGCGACGCTCTCGCGTCTTCTATTTAGTACTATAGTACCGTGTGTTTGTGTGAAACAGTGGCGACGGGACATGATATCGATACGCGCGAAAAAGACAAAGATACTTCGATTTATGAGAGCCAGCTTCAACAAGTGCATCTGAATTAAAATTTCAATGCAGAGCAACGAATCATAGACAAGCAAGTATGATTCATTTTTTAATTTAAGCATGTTTAATATTTCCATGAATTTTATAATTATTCAATTGACGAATTCAATACGGATACGAAATTATTGAATTATCGTTTGTACCTATTATGCTCTTTATCCGGAATTTAACTAGATTTTAATTCAATTTTAATCTATCGCAATTTAAATAAATCGAATTAGCCGGGAAAAATAAACATTACCTATCCTTAAAATGTAGACATAATAATTTTAAAATAACATGCTAAAATCGCCACCTTGTCCGAAGAAAATAATGGTACACAACTGTCTGACAGTCATCTGTTATCATTTTCTACAATCTGAGAGTACAAGCTGGAACACACAGCAAACAAGCAGATGAAGTACACGCGAAATTAATAAAGATATAGCCCACGCTGGTAAACGAATGAAAACCAATTTCGCTGCGCGACAATACAAGATATCATGCGACGAAAATAATCATACGAAAACTTGAAGGATTAGAAAATAATATTTTGTTAACCTTATTTCCCAACGCATTCTGATTTTTCCAAATATTTAGACAGTTTTTTCCCCGTAAAAATTACCTTCAATTAACGGAGCAGTAAAATCAACATACGAAAAAAATTCAATGAAATCGTAATTCGCCAAGTTATTCGAATAACTCGTATTCGTGAATAAAATACACACTATCAAATATTTTTCTCCAAGGAATCGGAAATCAAAGGAACTTGTATAATTTCAATGGCAATCGTTCAACGATGCATCAGTGTCAGCCATCGTGATTCATCATGGTCCGTTGTTTAGACAATTACGCTAATGCGAAATCTTGATAATGAGGCTACACGTTAAAAAGATTTCCTGTCGAGCTTTCTTAATTCGTTTATGGATCACCCACGAAATAATGAAATTATTAAGTCGAGAATAAAATCTCCGTCGCCAGAAATGTGTCTCTGGCCCGTGTCGTTTAGGACTGGAAAGAAGTAAAATAAACCTTTCATTAATAATCATTAACGTCACTTTGCCGCGACACGAACCTTAGTTTTAGGACACCAACCCTGTTTTCCCTTCACGCTTCTTCGTAAGATCCTTCTCGAGTGTACTTACTGTTTTCGTTATCCTGGAATTTCGATTAGTTCGATGGTTAACAGGTCCATTTTACTTTTTATAATTTTGTATTTTTTTATCTTCAGAAATGTCAGGTAAAATTTTTTTGAAGCTTTTTCGTCCCACTCAACCTCTTTACATATACACAGAATTCTATATTGTGAATCATAAATTGAAAATCGATAAATAAAAGAAAAAAATGCTTGTCGTGATATGTTTATTCATAATTTCTAATAGAATAACCAATTTGGTTTTGAATACACGGTAAAGTATCCGTTTCTCTGAATTCCTCTTTTATTCCTCGAACAACTTTTATCAAGGTTGGGCAAATATCCTCTATTTGTGAAAAGTGCATTTTAATTAACGTGGAATATTAATTACTAACGTGAATAAGATACCTTTTTAATATATGTAGGTATTTGTAAGCCACGTCCAATTCTTGTCTGTGCGACCGAATAAGCATAAATAATTAATAGTAATTACCGTTCCACGTGGAAATATTATCGTTTTCCTATTTTTAGTTGCAAATTTTCCAATACCCGATCGATTTTATAACCCCGCAACTTCGACCTAACTTTTTTACGCGAAAATTGAGAAAAATATCAAAGGGCGAGGAAAATTCGGAATCAGGTATGCTAATGCAAATTTATTCGAAAAATATATCGTCACACGTGAAATTACTTTTTTCATGTCTCATATCTGCATTTTCCCATCCTCTCGGTAATGCTATGATAAAAATTTTTATAATACTTGGCTCAGACACGTGTTACACGTTAAATGTAAAAAGGACAAAGTGCAAAGAAAATATTGTGTTATCCGTAGAGACCCGTGCCCCATGTAAGTAGATCAAAACGTCAAAGGAACGTCCATTTGAGCGCATCTATGATTGATACGTAGAAGATCCCGACCGGCTTTCATCACAGATTCATCCTCGAATCATGTATTGTATATTTTACGAGAAATGTGATATTGCTTTCGAAAGGGAGCCGATGAAATACCTATACTACTCTTCGATAGTCCTCCTGCTGCATATCAGCGAGATATATTTTCATACATACAGAGGCTTTTCTTCGATTTCAAAGAGCATGTTCTATGTTTTTCATATTTCAAAATTGGATCTATAAACATTCTCACGTGGACACGATCCACACAGATTATACCTTAGAAGTGAATTCGGTATTCAAAGAACTTGGAGCTTACATAGAATTCAGTTTACGCGACGTTGGCTCTTTGTTACGTATATATATATATATATATTTTTTTTTTAATATAAATATATTGCTCTTCTAAAAGAAGTACTACTAGAAAATTTCTGTTAGAAAGATTTCTGCCTTACGCGAGGTCTGTCATAAAGCAAAACGTGGACTTCATTGTCGAACTCGGAGCTTGAAGGTCTTATAAAACTTCTGTTTGCACTATGTCAATAATAATCATAAAAGGGTTTTGTTAAAAGTCTTCGACATAGACGCGATACTTTCCTTCGGTAAAGATTACAGATGAAAAAATTCAAGCGGTATATAGTAATTTTATCCAATATTTTCTAATAATATCCAATATTTAAGGGCAAATATTGGATCAAATTATTTTCATCAAAAAAATCGCGTTTCAAGGTACGTTGAATAAAGTATCTCCTGCTATTAAAATACTGTCATCTCATCACACTGCTTTATTTAACTTGCCGAGTAATTTTGTAATGTAACGCACAAAACAGTCAACAGCATTATTTACAATTAGACACAATTGTATCAACGCCACGTATGTGTCAGCGAACACGGGAACTATACATCTTTACTTTTTCAATCGATGATCAAGTATTTGAATTACGTCATCAGAATCGTCTCTGACGAGTCAAGGGAATACAAATATGCTGTCTGAATCCGATCTGACCTGAGAAATGGAAATAATGAAAGGATATGAAGCGCGTATCTAGGAGCGAGTAATATGTAGTTCGGCTCAGCGCGGTAGAGGCGTGCAGAAATATCATAAATAGCGAACACGAAGAGAACAGCGAAGAATCTCGGAGAAATTATCGTGAAACACGAATTGTATGCGCGTTTTATATGTCAATGAGACGGAAACTAGCTAGCTCCGTACCAGGTTTTCCACGATGGATCGATAGACGTGTCGAAGCTTCTCTGCAGTGACAATGCGTCGTTGTTTCTCGTGTTCGCGATGCTTCTTTCGATTTTCATTGTTTCGCTGTTTCGACTTGCGTGATTTCTATCATTTACGATAAAAAACACGGAATGGCGGTTTAAAGACAACGTCGCTTCATCGACGTTTCGTCGATGTTTTGTCGTCGCCTTGTTGTCGTTGCTCGGTCGCCACTTTCTGGAAGGCGTCTTGAGGAAGATGATATTTTTCTTTGATTGTACCAAAACATAGCGCGATAATGAATCGCGACAGACGTATTTCGGGTAAATGCGTGTCCAGATATATACAGAAACTAGAACGTTGTTTTCAGAAAGAGGATATTTTAGAAGTTAGAGAAGAATAATCGTTTTTCGTATATAGGACACTGTGGCAAATGATGGACAAGAGTGGGGAACTTTAACACAACCAGCGTCAAATCTGTGACAAAAATAGCGGATCGTTCGTGCTATTTAAAAATCAATGCTATTAACAGATTCGTGGAACTATAATAAGAGATTCATTCGCTTGCACATAATTAAAATTTTATTCGTTTTGCGTCATACTTTGTATCCAAATATCTACGATGTAGCCCGCACTTTCTGTCCTATATGCCAGTGTACGCAAACTGAAAGACACGTCGGTATGCGTTGGCGAATATTCGCGGATATTTTGAATTACTCAGCCACGTAAATCCTAAAATATTTTTAACAAACAGTGCTTTAATTAAAAGCAATTTACGCTACAGCTGAGTCATCATGAATAATTTATTTTTCACTCATGCGTGAAGAGAGTAATCTCTCCTTAATGTACGATGAAATTCTTTGACATTTCCATTAGAAATTCCAATCCTTGGTCATCGAATTAGTACCACGTACAAAAATCTCTCTTTTTTAACTATAGCGCTGTAACGCAACTTACGTATAAATGTGAAAAAGATTTTGTATCATTTTTCCTTTTCAAAAATTCGAATCGTCTTTCCTTATAGCGTATTCGATTCTGCTGAAGAAAGAAATCATTTCTCGACATACTCGGAGAAATCTCGCTCGTCCTCTTATATCAATTTTAATGAGATGCGACGAAAATAAAATTAAAAGCGCTCAGTGGTTTCAATGAGAATTTTCGACAATGACTTTCGTTCGGAACTTTTCACGAACCAGAGGAAAAAGACATCAATTTCAAATAGCATTTTCCAAACGTTATCCCACGACTCGCTTTGCGGTTTCGACTGTCTATATCTGTCTTAAATTGCGAACGTATGAACCACTGCAGAAAATTCGCGTACGGATAGTTTAACGGAGAAAGCTTCACTTGTCAGCCAATGATGACTTCAATCTAAATTAAAGTACGATAGACAAAAGCCGATTCAACTGATCCTTATTAATTTATCTGATAGTTGCATAATTTATATTTCATAGTTTTTAAGAGACCCTGGAAATAAGCACATTCTAAGTTAGCCTTAATTATCGAATACTAGAATAATTTTGTTTCATACTCCCTCCAAGTGATATTAATAACACTTGCGTTTCTGAAACAATGCTTGTTCCCTTCGATACCTATATATACCTAGATTATTAACTAAACTATATCAACGATAAACTACCACATTGTTCAGATTAGACTACAGCTACGCAGAATAGTGCAAGGAATAAACGCAGTAAGCATGTGTGATTTTACCAAATTACACGAGAAACAATAGTCTATAGGATACCAGCTCATTGAAAATACATCGATAACTTTATGGAGTAAGTTCAAGAGCAACTGACACGGCCATTGTCACTGTGAAATAATGGTTAAAGCCAATCAATGATTACAATCTGATACTGCGCTATCGGGATGAACCGATGTATCTTACCACTAGCAAGCGACCAAACACGTACATGTATGTTCGGTGTATGTACGTCGACGAGCTTGACGTTTATTTCCACTAGAACACGGCGACCAAACGAAGCGATCGATAATCTTTGGATAAAAGTGATATATCAAAAATATGCTTGTAACGTACCATCCGTCTTGTTCAACATAGATGGAACATAACCAAATATTACGTATAAAAAGGAAAGAAAAGACGACAAAGGGGAAGATCTCTCCAGATTAAATTTATTTCAAGTCCTTTTTGTGTTTGACCTTGTATGTATTGTATGTATATTACAGGTCTCGATCGATTCACGTTTGCCACAGTGTCGCGGAAATGTTGTAAATTATGTAGTATATCGGGAAAAAACAAAATAGTGAGAGTTACAGGCTGCAAAAAACGTTCATGTGTCTAAATCATTGAATTCGGGAAGAGAATGGAGATATTTTTTTTTTTTTTTATTACAACGCGTTTACCTAAAGGTTTTCGCCCGTGTTAAAAAGGATTAAATAAAATAAATATTGGAAAAAACGATACCCGAACACACGCAAATGTAAAAAAAGAAAAAAGGAACGATATATACATATGTGTTTCACTCGGAAATATAAAATATAAAATAGATATTAGGTATGTTTATGTAATTGATATAGTTAGACAATAGTATAGTTACCAGTTACAAAAATGTCATAGTCGGTCATCCACGTTGATTAAATAAAAATTGTCAAAATGGTGATTAAATTCTGTTTAAAAACTATGGGCGCCAGACTACGGCATTTTTAAACGTTACTTATCTGCAATTTCGGCAAAAATATCTAAATGTGTATCTATTTTACGTTTCTGAGTGGAACACGTACATCTTGCTCTTTTATTTTCACAGTTTTACGTAGTCGCCTATAACCTTTTTTCTCAATATTTATTTTTTGAATGAACAGTGACAGAGCAACTGAAATCAAACATTTTAATGGATTAAAATCTATTATCAAAGAATTTAAATTAACGTGTTTCTTTATCATTCAATTATCTCGGACATTAGTATAATTAGATGGAAGAAAAGAAAAATCTTAACGTGTATTTAAGAACGGAACCATATAAATATTTTAATATGTTTGTAGTTCCCTTTTAAAAGTTAACATTTTAATTACATACCGTGAATACAGATGTGATGAGAAAATTACCAAGCGTATCATACGTTAAACTACATTTCTCGTTTCAGGACTTGTGTTCGTATTTTTAATATTAATACACAGGTAGACAAAAGGAGAAAAACGAGCTTAATATTGAAGCAAAACTAAAACCGAGCTAAAGAAAAAAGTCAGTAACATCCGCTGAAACGTGGTATATTATAATCAGCATCATACGATGAACCAACAAATTAATACTATAATATACTATATTTATACCTTTCTTTATATTATATTATATCATATTATCGTTTAATTTTATGCGTACCTTTTCATTTTATGATGTATTAAGTTTTTTATCCATCGGCTGCACAACATTTTTGCTCATGTTATGTCGCAAGTTTCGCATATATGTATGCACGAAGCTCGGAAAAGCTTACGAGAACTAGAACAACCGTTGTATATATATCGGTAAAATTCGTAACTCGAAGAATTTTTTAACACACGACATTCCAGCTATGCTCTCTGCAGATGCAAAATCGAAAGAAACATGGAATTGAAAAATTAAAAGGCTTCGCTCTCATATTCTGTTTTTATGGAACCAACGATATGAAAGAATTCTGCGAACTGAAAAAATTTCAACCGTCAACATTTTTCTGTGAATCGTGGATTCTGTTAATAGAAGAACAACGCGTTTTGTGTCACAAATGACCGATAACCCAAGATTTGATTTAATTCGGAATTAAATTAATAAAATTAACAAGCATCCGTCACAACGTGACGTTAAACACACTTTTCAGATAATAAATATACTTATAAATATAAAGAGGAGAAAACTAAAAGAAGAGGGAAAGAAATACAGTATATTTTGTTCGGCAGACATACGTTTCGCAGAAAATACGTACACAGAAACAGATATTATCGATAACAAGCATTAATAAGCTTCATTATGTATAACAACCTCATGCAGACACACACACATAAAGAGAAGTAAGTAGAAGAAGTAGAAGTACGTATTACGCTTCCGAAAGAAATTGATTTCACTTTGCTACGATGCTTACTGCGTTCTATAAGTACTATTGTAATTTTCTCATCGCAAAAATGTTTTCGTCCTCGATTAAAAATGCCAGGATACATTCGTGACATTTGCGATTCCTCTAGGGTCCTCGCATACTCCCACGCGAACCGAAAATGGTCAAATCGCAACTTGCAATAATCATCGAGGACACTTAGAGCACAGAATAAACTTCAGAGTGGAAGTACCACCCGATAGGATCTAGCGGTAGGACGCACAGCGTCTGTATCCAAAGGGTAGAAATGAAAAATAAATTAATGGACCATTCCATGTGATCTAACGTCGTAATCGAGCATCTGTCGTGTCGTATATCAATCGATTCCCATCGTAGACAAGCATCAAATGCGATTGATTAATCCTTTGGACAGAACATCCAGCTACACGAAATGAGATACTTTTGGGATCATGTGAATTCGCAAGCTTAATCCGCGTCAGGGCTGCAACTTGTGGAGGATATCGATGAAACGTGCAAGAAATATCAGAGTCGATGATCCAACGTTTAGCACACGATGCAAGTGGGCAAACTTGTCTTATACTTGATCTCAAGATTTCGGATCGATGACGAACTAATACGCGGCAATAATAATACCGATGAATAAACGCAAAAAATTCCAGAAGTTAGAATGTCGCTTTGGGTAAGAAAACATATACATATGTGTATGTAATACGTGTAAAAATCGACAGCTCACACTGTTTTATATTTACGAATGGATGATTGTTATAAGTAGACTGGAAATGTTTGCTCGAATTCTACCTACAATAAATAATATTCCATTACATGTAATCATTCTAGATAAACTTATGATTTTTATTTTTATGATCTTTATTATAATCCAGCTCTGAAATCAAATTATCTCAGCGATCTCCAACATTTTTGAGGTGCGATTTCATTAAAAAATAAATTATACAAGTTGAAGAGGAAATAAGATTAACGTTTTATTCCCGACGCGAATGGCTTACTTTTTAAACATAAATAAAATAATTTTTTGAGTCCACTAACAAGGAGGTGATTACAGAAAAATCTCAAGTAAACATAATGGGCGTTACAAACAAGCACTTCAGAAACTCTACAACTGCTCGATAGCATCCTTCGAAACAAGAATCCGAGTAGTCACTTTGAACGCTATCTACGAGTATTTCGTGATTTTAATATTAAAGAGGAAAATCACGGAAATCGAAAGCAATCGCAACGATATAATTATTTATTTCGTAGTTCTGTTTACTTCGCGACTCTAATATCGATATCGTAAACGAAAATTTGTGGGCAAATACGAGCAGTCGGAAGTATTGCTATTTATTTCCTAACTCTAATACTAAAGAGAAAAACTACAAGTAGTGGCAATCGATTTTAATAATGCAATGCGATTTCTCTCGCTAATTTTTAAATTCTATATACTTGTCAGCTCGAGAAAAATATTAATCAATCCCCGAAAGCAAAGTATACGCTGCATAAATCAAATTGGCTGTTTGTATTATATGAAAAATAGTTCGAATATTAGAAGGTACAGATGTATTTTCATCAAAATTGCTGAAATTTATTCGTTAAAATTTCGAGACTTCAGAATTTCAATTGTACGAATTTTAATTAAAATTAAATTTAATCTATATAAATACTTCGAAAATTTGTACTTAATAAAGCGAATCAAATTTTTCCCTGTACCTCCCAATTTTCAAATTAAACTATGCAGTGAGCAAATACATAGAGCGAGCACAGAGACAAAAGTTATAAGGAACGCACATACATATAAATTGCAGCTCATGAATACGGCCAATCAAAATTCCACGTACCTTTTGCTTTTATGTGTGCTGAAAATCTTGATTACAAGGTTTGATTAGCGAAACAACCAGCGTTTTAAATTTCTGTTTCGATAGAACGTTATCAATTAGAAAGTAGAATTAAACAAAAAGAACTAATTTCGCGATCTGTTCATCTGACCACGAGATGCTTTCTTATTTAATTGTATCTAAATTTAATTTTTTAATTAGTGAAAATTCTCTACGAGAAGCAAAAATTAAATTAACGTGTCTTACATACAAAAGTAGTCGACAAGTTAATTAAGAAACAAAGTAGAATGTTAAATGTTAAGTTAAACGAGCTCCGTATTACTCGTGGTCACTATGCTCGCCAGAACATGCAAGAAATACAATCGGTAGCCCGTGTCATTTTGATATGACAGGACACCGGAAGAATCAAAAACACGCGACTTACCGTTCGTAGGAAGATTTTACGGTATGTGACGTCCATTTATGAATCTCGCCATTGCCCATGACGTTCCGTTATTCACCACTATAACAAGACCAAAAAGTAAATTACTAATATGTACCTCTAAAAGCTAAAATCGACCACGCGTGCGGATTTTAATAATATAATAGTAAAATCGGCGACGAAAATGCGGTATCGACTACGCGTTTAAACGAGTGAAATTTCGACCCGTTATCGATTCGAAAGTCACGAGGCCCAAATAAATTTAACAAAGGAGAAGTAGAGTAAGCGAGTATGCAAAGTCGCAGAGAATTCAGGAGTTATTTTGTGAAGTCTTAACTGTCAGGATATCCGATTGTTATATTGCAAAGATGTTAAAACAAATTAGTGTACGGATATAGCAGAATATGTGGACACGTATGCGTGGTCAGTCCTAAAATTTTACAAATGAATATCGCAAAATGTTATAGAACAATATTAGCAGATTACGCTGCAATATCTATCTCTTACGAGATTTATAATACCACAGTGCTAAAGTATTGGAGAATACTTAGTTACCATAATGTCAGAGAATACGCTGAAGATTCTAAGAGAGAACTAGTCAAGAAGCAATTAAGCTAGAAAGCAACTCAAACGAGGGAGTAATCTATTGAAGTTCGAGGAGTTCGCATCGGTACAGGAAATTAATAAAACAAACATTATATACGCATCGAAAGTTTCTAAACAGATTAAAGTGTTTAGAGTCGTTGTTAGTGTATCCCTTACAACATATCAACCGTGGAAACATTTTATATAAAGTAAATCTAAGAAATCAATTGTCAAGTATTTTACTTGCAAAATACCCAAGCCTGAATATATGTATATATGTATAATATAATCAACGATCGATAATAACTCGAAGATAAAAAAATATGAGAGAAATCCATCTCTATTTTCCATTCTTTTTTCTAACACCTAAATTACTGTTCATAAGACTTTCTCTCTTAGAACTCGGTGCGAGAACAAACAGATTAAAATCTGTCGCAATCGGCACGTGTACATTTTCCAAGGAGACACGGATTCTTCACCATTATAAAAATGCAAACAGACCAGGAGATTACTTTCTCAATTTCCAAAGCTCTTCAGTTTGAGAAGTTTCGTCCTATCTGAAGTTTTTTCCATCAATCTACTTCTTTGCTTTGCAAACTTCTTCTTTTTTCGAACAACAAACTGCGATTTTGAAATTTTCCATTGCGTTAACGAAATAAATGCGGCATCCGTTAATGTGTCCTACGTATTATGTATTCGTATTATCTTCAGTTTTTATACACGTTATAATAACAATCCCCTTAGCAGAATTAAATAGCGTGTTTTCATGTAAATGCTATTTCGTCGTAAATATTTGAGCGTTTCACTAGTTAACTGCGTTTGACTAGTACACACGTCGACGCTTGTATCTATATACGCATTTCACGATCACCTAATCCCATGAGAGATATTTAAAACTAAATTCCGCAATTAACTGGTTCAGCCTTCAACATCCTTGAATTTGACGTAATATTTAGTAAAGACATAAGTAGCGTCAGTTTTGTTGTTCACATAATGAAATGACACAGGCATAAAGGACATTAATAATCAATGTTCATTAACGTTTCGTTAGCTTCTGTTCGTCGCTCCGTGCTCTTCTTCCCTTCTACGAAATTATTTCGTCGCAAAAACATGCCTCAAATTCTCATCACCGGGTCCTCCCTCGCAGCAACGGCTCTCTACGAGCATTTACTCGGTTTATACACTTTCCACGAAGCAAAATACTCAATTCTGTGGAAAGTGTATAGCATAGGCATATAGAATATTCGAAAGAGTAAAGTTTCACGATAGAGATTAGTCATTAGCCAGATTGCAAATATAGGTAATAGCTTGAAATAATTTAAGGAATATCTAGTTTTACCATCATATTATACTTAAATTTTCCACAAAGGCATATAAATATTTGCAGTCTAGTTAACATCACAGAACATTCCACGAATTCTGCTATCTTACCAACTTATCTATTTCCATTCCCTATCGACTATAATCGTTAGAATATCTACTTCTTGTTTATAACAAGGGGAAAAAGAGACAATGTCAGCATTTTCTTCCTGTATAGGAACGTTCGATCAAAATCAAACGATCTGTTTCAGGTCCAGGTTGTTGGGAACATCTACGTTGCGTAGTTTTGAAGAAATCGAAGAGGATATCGTGGAAGATCACGTAGGACTTATTCGATCGAAACTCCATAATCTTTCCCTCAAATCGGATGTCTTATTGACGTTTCGAGAGGAATATTACCGCACGAGCGAAATCACAGGCGGGAAAGACATCGATTCCATAGATGGAATCGATTCTCGGTCGACGAAACGTCAGTCCGTGTAGAAGCTCCAATCCGTCAAGATTCGCTGCTAATGCCTCGATCGTGTCTCGCGGGATTATCCCTTGGGAGGAACTGGCGCCGAAATCGTAAATAATATCATGGGTTAGGAAAATAGCAGCGCGCGTGAGTAGCTTTGAGAAAGATTTCGTGACTATAAAGTGTTTTGGGAGAAAATTGAGTAAGTAAATAGAAAGAGAGCCGGCGAGTCGTAAAAGAAAGGAATAAAGGGAGTGAAAGGAAGGGAAGAACCGGGTAAAACTTTGAACACAGGACGTCCGTTATAAGAGGATTGAAGGTGACCCGTTTCTCAGAAGAATGTTTGAAAAATATGTTGAACGGGAAAAACGATCGATAAAATGGATGAATTGGTTGGAAAGCGTGGTGGAACTCGTAAAAGTGAATCCTACCGAAGGAACGAGCCATGGTGAATGAAGAACCTTGAACTGATTTGTGGAACGCGAGTGGAACGTCACAAGGGAGAAGATTACGAAGAAGCCAAATCGCAAAGAAAATTCCTTCGGCCGAGAGCGGATCGTTGGAAGTCCGAGCGACGAAAGAGGAAAAATGTTGCTTGATCTGATAGAAAATCTAAGTATATGCGAAGAATAAAAATTACAAAATTAAAATTTTGAAACGTGGAACAACAACAGCAGACGGTCCGCAAGTATCTAACAGCGTTGCATCGAATATCTCTGAGGTATTCCTACGAATATCTACGAGTTTCAGTTCTCAAAGACAGTTTTCTGAATTCTATGTGAAATCGATAGCAATATGCTGTGGAAAGGAGGGAACTGGTTCCCTCTTGGCGGAAAGAAAAGTTAGAAGGATACGGTGCTCTTCTAGAACGACGTTCAATAGGGTGAGAGACGAATTCTCGGCCACGTGAGTCGCATCTCCGAATGCATTTCTACTGCACCATAAATTGAACACACGTTTCTTTGAATCGTAAAGTTCTCGTGTGCGACCATGATAAATACGAGTTGATGCCCAGTGAAGTAACTTATCGCGACAGAAAAGAAAGTTTGTAACCCGAGCGAGGATACATCGTCCACGAAAACAATAAAAGACCATTCGAATGTAAAAGTAATAGAAAATTCCTCATCCATACGTCCACCGTATCGGTTCCGCGTTATTACGTTCTATTCGTCATGAATAGTTCGAAAAATGCTGGTATACCAGCTGCCGCTTATTAAAAGATTCCACCAGCGTAGTGTGACTTATTCCCGGAATAAGAGAATATCCTTTGCAGCGATATATCAGACTCTTCTTCGTTCTCTAGAAATAATTAGATATCGAAGATCCATAGTAGATAAACGTTGTACGTGATCAAACAGTAAGAGTAGCTAAGAGTAGCTAAGAGAAGCAGCGATGCAACTATCTCTTGAAATGCGATGCCCTATCACATACGCTACGAAGACACCTGGTACCGTATGAACCTGAACGCAACGTTACAACACCTGAGGTTTCTGTTGCACCATATAGACACCATGAGTCGGCCGAATAACTATACAAACATCTTGCTTAGTATGAACGTCACGGACGACGATATCAATTACGCGAAAAACTTTCTCGACAATCTAACCAACTATAAAACGAGCAACGACCAGATTGGCTGCTACTGTGACGGCACAGTTCGAGATCTGGCGGTCGAATACAAGAACTATCATGGCTACGCGGCGTTGATAGTGTGTCTGTTCGGTACCCTGGCCAACATACTAAATATCGTCGTCCTAACAAGAAAAGACATGGTAACGGCGCCCATAAATCGAATCCTCACTGGTCTAGCAACGGCCGATATGCTCGTGATGCTTGAGTACATCCCGTTTGCTATTTATATGTACATCGTGCTACCAAAGAGGCAAATATTTCCTTATGGGTGGGCAGTGTTCGTACTGTTCCACATGCACTTCACGCAGTTGCTGCACACCATCAGCATCGCCATCACGCTCACGCTGGCCGTTTGGAGGTACATCGCTATTAGGTGAGTAGGATTCCGATCCAGCAACCGCTTTATTGGACCGAGCGGGCACGAATTTCAAATTACACGCCCGGCGGTTTCCGCTTGGGTTACTGCTGTCCTGATTAAGGTCTGGTTCTGCGGATGCTTTACTCCGTCTCCGTTATCGTGCTATAGAATTCGGTACCGTGTTCAAGACGAGAAACGTATATTGCCAGGTCCTTTTGCATTTAACAACTAACTTGCAAACATGCACCGAGTTGAGGCAACAAAACAAAAATTTTCCACTAGCTGATTTTGAATCTGATAAAAGTAAAGCTTAAGGAATCGGGCAAAAGCTCTTGTAGGATCGGAAACAGAAGGTCCGGTTACACGTACCTACCTACACATTGGTTGGACAAAATATTGTGAACGATCGGCTTTCGATACGCTAGGTGTTTGCATTCTTCGTACGATACAGTACGACGAAGAAAGTAAGTTGGTCCTTTAAGCATAAAAATTCTCTCAACTTCTACAATTCACAACTTACTCCTTGATTCAATAGCTACAGAGTTTAGGACTTTATTGAATTCCACCATTTATAAACCTTCTGCATTAAATCTCACGAATCAAGATTGACGTTATCAGGACCCGTAAGTTAGAAGCTAACCTTATAGACCCCCTGGAGGTCCAAATCTCCCTCATCAGTTCATAAAACCCTTTTTTTTATCGACGAAACTACTTCCATCGAGACAAGAAACTTTTGTCAATCGAAATCCAAGAAACTCCTAATATCTTTTCTACAGAATTCAAGAAACTAAGGAAATTGTTTAAGATAAATAACTGTTTCTCGATTTTCTTGAAAAATCGATTTCCACGTGTATACGAACGAAATTTCGTTCTGTTATCAATTCGAAAGTCACGACGATAAGCCCTAGGTAAATTCGAGGAAACGAAGCAGGGCAAACGAGTATACAAAGTCGTAGAGAATAAGATTGTAACTTTCACGAAATCTGATTACAGGACCGGTAGTCCATAACGCGAGTGCTTCGTCATTGGATTAATTTTTGACTTGTTAACTTTTGCGTTTGACATCGCTTACTTTAGAACCGAAGTTTGAATAGATTGGTTAGTTAGGTCGCGGCAAGCTTTCAGTTGGTCGGATGTCTTTGTTTTTCAAAGAAAATTGCCCAGGAAATATCGTAAATGGACCAATTTTGTAATAATTCATCGTCGTTGGAGAGAACAAAGTAATTTACCAACTATCAGTTAGTATAGACTACCATCTTAAAGTTTCTCATCTTAAGTATCAAACTTCCCGTTACTGATTGGATTTTCTTCCAAGCTTCAAATGATCATTAGGTTCAAGAAACATCTTACACCAATCAACTTCATATCCTTGCCGTACGTAACACGAAACTAGAATTCTAAATTCACGCATAAAATACGTCATATTCAATTTTGAGAAGTATTTAACCCATGCGCAACTGTTTCCATGGCTGTCCTCTAAATTCTCGAACACGAAAATACACGAAGTATGTATGGAGTAGACAAATAACAATCTACAAAGCGGATTATCCATTTTTATCGTATATTTGCCTGAAAATCTATCACGTATGTCGTTCTATCAATATTAAATCAACGTTTAGTATACGTCAGCGTACGTATTCATGTTAAATCGTCATTACTCGTGCCGATCATAAGCTCGATTGAAAATCAGCAGATCGAACGATTTATCAATGCGAACTAACGCGATAATTTCACGAAACGATGAACAACCCGTTTGACGCATCAGTATTCAAGACATGTTCATTTGCCAAAGACGAAGCATATTATCATGTTGGTGTTCCGATATTCCCAGAAATGATACAATACAATACAATATGATCGATAATGACATCTTTATCAATTGATCCGAGCGACGATCAGACCGGTTCATTCTACGGTTAAGACTCTTTGCTTAATTCTATCCGCTATATGTGGTCATTAGAGGAAGAAGGAAGTTACAAAAAGAGTAATGTAACAGTAAGAGTAATCAACAGTAATATAACAAAGTTACAATGTAATCGTCCTTCAGTCATGTTGGTATAAACTGGCTGACTGAGAATTTTAAAGACGAAGGTCAGATCCGCTATGGTTCTACGTTATTCGAGAGTGAGTGATTATATCGCTTTAATTATATTCATTTGCGTAAAACATATCGAGGTATACATTAAACTCTGGTAGTTTTAATGTTGATGATCTTCTAGTTCGATCATAGGAGCTTTAACGTGAGCTCATTAAAAATTGAATGAAATATTAAATGGGATAGAGTTAAACAAATAAACAAAACGACCTAAGTAATAAAGTACAACGTGAATAAATGGGAACACGTCGAAAGAGGTACAAACTAGGAGAAAGGGGAATTCTAGTTGAAAGAAAAGCATGGTTAGTTTGCAGAAGTTACACAAATGTTATGTCCAACGAACACACGAAGAAAATGTCAGGCCAGTTGAATATTTGCTAGATGATTTTGTACTACCGTCTCCGTCTTCCAGTGCGACGTTGAGATTCCCAATTTTCCGCGATTATCTTCGGAAAATGCTAGAGCTAGAGATTTAATCTGAAATCAAATCTAATCACGTTCC
Organism: Bombus confusus; assembly: GCA_014737475.1. Classification (NCBI taxonomy): domain Eukaryota; kingdom Metazoa; phylum Arthropoda; class Insecta; order Hymenoptera; family Apidae; genus Bombus; species Bombus confusus. The sequence goes on along the minus strand of JACXIV010000031.1, from coordinate 820,276 downwards.
TATGGATTTCGTAGGTAAAATATTTCGTTCTGAATTAATATTTCTCGCTTGAATTGAATTTTTTAGTACGTAACTTTCTCAGTTAATATGAAACCATACGAATTGGGTCAGGAATTATTTAATATTTGTGATTTTAAACGAAAAATATAGGATTTATCCGTTCGTGGAAGAACGCGAATCAGTGAATAGAATGCCTGAGGTCTTTCGATAACAATTTTTAACTTACTAACTGTATTCCAATTACATGTTTGTAATGTCGAAACGAATTGATGCAGTGGCCGTTGTTGAATTTGCTTCGCTGATAATTACACTGCAGATGTTTATGCATGTGTGACAAATTTAAATATACAAAAATATATAAAATATCGGAAATAAAGTACTCTTTACAATATTTATATGGTAAAGTAAATCAATAAATCGTTCCAGGTTCCACTTTTTCTTTGCTACAGAAACAGTTCTTTATTTAATTCCGCTAAAAGAAAGAAACAATTTTGAAACTTTATTTATGAAGTTGCTGGAAAGAAATTAAATACGTTCATGTATGGTTGCAGAATTTGAAAGGTATCGACCGTTCGATATTCCTAGCTCTTTGCGATAGTAGAAAAGTGAACGTAAATTAAAAGCTAATTCCATAACACGCTTGGAATTCATCGTAGAACCACAAAGAGCATATTCGGAACTAGAGTATACTTCGATAAGCTATAGCGTGATACCGCAATTATCACTTTCCTAGATTGCGAGAAAAATTCAGTTACAACCGCTGCTGACGTTCGAAATAACACCAGTTATTCTACCAGTATATGCAAAACTAAAAATATAAAGTAAAATCTTTGGAATACACGTGCTCTTGATGAATTGAAAGAAGCTTTACATATTCTATTTTTCGAATTTATTTTCGCATGTAGAATAACCTATCGCTCGTTCTAAAACATTCTGTATGATGAACCGATATCTCGAATAAAATTGTAGCACACGATCATGATAAGACGAAAAGGGATAATTATACGAGAACGGTGCCGATTGCTAAGTCAGTTTACAAGATACCAAATTACACGACGCTTCTAACAATAAGTACCTGTCGGATGAATAAAAGTTCTTGCGTTTTATGATATTGCAATTGATATATTTCGCCAAGTACAGCAAAACTTGCATTCGACAATCTTTCGTGCATCTAAGTAACAATGTGACAAGAGATATCGAGCAAAGGATCGGGTGATAACTAAAGGATACGAGGGGCATAATTCTGGTAAGGTAGATCGTTCTCCTCGCTACAGAGATATTTTTTCTTTAACGAAGTACACCTGCCGCAATTTCACTGGCAACTGGACCATTTGCTCGCGCAAATAAGGCATCTGCATGTCGTTTCACAGAGGAACGTTACGCTTCATTTTTCTCGTTTTCTCGAGTCCTTGCACGAAGACAATTTCTCGAATCGCTCGTATTACTGATTTCTAGATTAAAGCAGCCGTGGGGAGCTAGCGCGATGCTTTCATTTTTTATCAAAAACTCAAGATACGTCGGTAAAGTAAATATGCTATCTAAATATTCAAATGGCTTTGCACAGAATCGAAAATTTCCTCCTTCGTTTTTGTTGCGAGATAAAATTTTAGATATGTCAGGAATCTTTGAATAAATTGACCCGCTGTAGATTATTTTTAGCAATTATCGGCTCCTAGTTTTTAGATCACATTGAGAAACTATTATATAATCAAGTAATTAGAATTTCTTTTCACATAAGCAGACGAAATTCCGATTTTACGAATAGATGAATACTTGGATTGTGACGTATTGAACGGAGGTGTAAGAGTATTGTATCGTCTAACTAAACGCTGAATAGTTTCTTTTTACAACAGTAGCCACGCTTGGAAACTCGTTACATTAAGCGCGATGCCAAATACGTCAGAGTTTCCATCTTCCTACACCTGTACAAATATTGAATCAGAGAGTGTGACAGAATTGTGCAACGAGTCGGTGAAATCAACACGAAAGAATCTTTAAACCGTTTGCGTTTGGAACAAAGACAGAATGTATTAATAGAAATACCTGACGGGAGAACAAGGAGCAAGCAAACAGTGGTCTCTATCGATCATCGATGTAGTATTTTGATATTTAATCCCATCAAGAACTTCGTCGGAAGCTGTGCTCTTCCGCGCGTTGACTTCTCTCCTTCTCCTTAACGTTCCATCTCCACGGGAACAACGTACAATGGAAAAAGAGGAAAGAGAAAGCACGTTCCCGTGCTTTCCTGCAGAAGAGCCACTCCATTCGATCGATGTATTATGGATGTCAAAGAAGACATCGTGACAATAGACGATGGAGAAATATTTGACCGAGATGAAACCAACGCGACAAGGTTGCTTTAAAAAATAACGCGATAAAAAGTGAGAACAAAAAGAGAGTCATTTACTGTCGGAAAATAGAAAATAGTGATAATATTTGATAGAATTTATAGGAAATTTCAAGAAAATAATCTGTTCCTCGATATCTCGATAATATATCCGCGCGATCGTTAATCGGTTTTCTCTATTTGTATTTAATTACATCGTTTCGCCTTTCGTTATTGTTTTCTCGGAATATTGGAAATTTATGATCGAGTATATTTCATGGATAATATCGAATTTCTATTCTAATTGAAATTAGCTTTCTCATTATTTAAGTATTTAATTTAATTTCATTTTTAGTTTAAAACTATATCATTTCCACACCTTTACTCACAGAATATTGATAACGTATCTAATCCCTATTTATGTTCCGCATAATATACCTATTAATGCTCATTACACGGATCAGTGGCATGGGAGAATATGTATAACACATTGATTGTTTCAGCTGCTACAATTTGTTCTCTGGCGTGTAATCGAATATATTTCTAATTATTATGATTCGTTTGGTAAGATGCATTAATATTGCACGATTCTAACGTCCTTCTAATGTCCTGGTCGAATTGGAACGGATAAGTTCGCGAATCACACAGTTGCATTTCCCGAAAAAAGTAGCACGATCGATGATAAGTAGCGTACGAAGCAAAATCGAATTTTTGCAGCTGCCTGACCAACAAAGGAAAAGCAAAATTTAATTCGCGAAATATCTTTAACCTATATCACCACTGGTTATGGTACCGAGCTCTCTACAATTGTTTATACGATACTCATGAAGGACGTTCCCATGAGAATCTCTTCTTAGTCGGTGTTTAACGAGAGACATTTGATATTCTGTTAACTCACGTCAGAGCTGCGTTTATCATTCCATCCTGAAACTCTAGAAATTTTAGAATAGTCTTCAAACATTTTTCCTTCAATTTTGTTTATCATTTATTCGAATATATGACGCCGAGTGTAAGAGTTTAGCAAGCCTTGTTTAAAGATTCATTCATTTCTAGCGCAAGTGAAGAAAATATTTAGTCAGACAGATAGCCAAGAGAGTTCAACGTCACAATATCGCAATGATAATTATATTTTTTTTTTTTCACATCGTCGCTAGTCCCCCAAAATTTTTAGTGCGTCCCTCTCAAAAAAATTCCCTCCTCTTTCGCTAGTTAATTAATGCCACATGTAGTTATCTCATAATTAACGAAGAATGATATAGAACAGAGGCAAAACATCCGAGTTTCAAAAGAACTCATGGAAATTTCTCTAATAAATCGTTCCTCTGGGACAATTCTAGATTAATAAAAAAAAAAGAATATTCATTCTTTGACTAGCGAAGTTTGCCGCATAGAAATGCATCTACAGATTCTACCAATATCATGGTAATTGTCTCATTTTCGCTTTGAGAAGCCTGTATTGTATCCTATGTAGCGAAGACTTAAATTAAAACATCGAGGTGATAGGAACAGCGATCATTACCATAAAAAAAAGAATTTTAAGGGATCAAGTGATGAAGTAAAATTTCCAAAAGAGAAACAGACAAATTCCAAGATACTCTCGAACAAAAACAATCTCCAAGTTTCTTGAATATCCAAAAATTGTTATAAACATATGCGAATAACAGATGGAAACTAGAAACTTTATAGGCTGAGATAGAACTATAAAGTTATTAATCTAAAAATGTAGTACGACATACAGTATACAATGTCCATAGCGATCATTCATTCTCTTTGTTGCTTTTGATGTTTGGGTACCTGATATTTTATGTGGTATTTTGCATTTCAAAGCGGTATTAATCGTATCCCGATGAAGGGACTATACATGACGAGTAACTTTTAAATAATACCATTACGCATGCATGCTTGAACACAGAACGATGATTAAATGACAAAATAATTGAGCATGACAAAACTCTTCGATAAGAAATAATGAAAATTCCCCTGTTCAGGTGAACGAAAAAATATCGGAAATATTGAATAACGTTATCCGAAACTTCTTCTGTCGACTATTAAACAGTTACGTTGGAACATATATATCATTAAGATTTTTGGTAATTTAGAAACGAGCAATAAACCGATTACAAAATGATCAATACTTTTGAGACAGTTTCGATTAATAAAAACGAGATAAATGTTAATGAAATAGGGAAGATATACCGTCAATTTGATAGCTGAAAATCGGATATGTATCAGATAATACATTCATTCCGTCACTTGCGAAATTTAATAGTACAGGCTTTTGAAACTTCGGCGTCATAGTATTTGAAATTCACACGACTATGTGCGTACTGTAATCGACAGCTGGTAACAGGTTGAAACGCGAAATCAATTTAAACAAATTGGATTTTTTAAATCGTCGAATTCAAAGAGTGCATAGGAAAAAAGCGCGCCGAGTATTAATTCGAAATCGTTGATCACTTTTTTCACTTTTAATATTTTACGATCAAAGCAACACGTTCTTGTCGAGCATTCGGATCGTTTCGCGTGATGCAGAAACAAATCGTTACTTCGCGAAGAACTGTGAAAAGGGAACTGAAAGGTGATAAGAGAGTTACAACGATAATACGTGGTACAGATCAAGAAAATATCGATTCCATTCGTTTGATTAAGTTACGTCAGCTATATGTACCTCAAGGACCATATTTCACGGTAGTTTCATTTTTCTGGCGGATGTCAGTTCCGATCAGATGGAATTTAAAGTTACGAAAGCCACCTGTTTCGTCAGATCGCTTTCAAATTTTTTTCTTCTTCTTCTAGAAAAGCCATTTCCTCTGTTAACTCTGAATTTGGCTTCCATTGGAAACCAAGCGAATAAAACGAACCTTTGACGCGTTACTTGTGTCAACATAAGTTGACGTAAGGCATCTTAATGATGCGGTTCGATCAAAGATTTAATTAAAATCCGTTTGAGTGCCACTACTTTTGATCAATTGAACAAACTCTCGTCTAACGATAAGTATCTTGAAACTCGAAAACTCGAAGAACAGTCACAACTCCTATACCATGAAATAAAGTGGATCGATATCTGATTTCACGAACCCTTTGATTAATTGTTCCAATTAGGTTGAATGGTTGGATCTCTTGTTTAAAACATCATAAGAACGTTCGAATTATTTCACCGTTATAAATGAATCCAACGGGTAATAAAAGGAAGAAATCTGCCTTTAAGACAAGGCGAAGATCGATCGATAGGAACGCTTAACAGGAGCTAAGGACTCGACGAGAGTATTTGAATAAAAATCAGTTCATAAGTTATTCTTCTTTGTTTTATATATAATATCGACAAAACTTAAATAAAGCTTCAATTTTAGCCTAGCTGATCTCCGCTCGACTAATTTGCCTTTGCAGATCAACTGTTACGTTCCGACTACGGAATATATATTCATCTGTCTTGTAGGATAAGCACGAGTCAAGGAAACAAATGAGAAAACGTTGTTCCTTTAGCGATACAGCTACGAACATCGTCGAGTATTTCATTTGCATAAATAATTAATATGATTTAAATAAGTTGATATAATTTTGTCAGTTACGGAACGTTTGAAATATTCATAAAAGTGGGCGATGAGAAATGAGAAAAGCAGGGATACCGTTGGCAGAATAAAAGAGTAATTTTATTAGCTTCGGTATGAAACGTATTGTTCTTTTGTTATCACAGGTTTCCACAGTACAATTCCTGGTGTACAGCGGCTCGTTGCAAAACGGCTCTGTGGAGCAGTTTTCTGGCGCCATTCGTTGCCTGTGCTCCGAGCTATCTCGTATTCGGAGTAAGTACATAAATTAAGTTAAAAAGTTAGTTCTTTGATTAAAAGGCTTAACCTTAAATTTCCAGTGAAATTCAAGCACCTATTCAAATATTTTTTAAACCCTTAATTGACAGATAAGAAGACAAGCGGTGAACGAAAATGGCACTCTAGAAATTGCATACACAGTCGACGCGGACTACTCGCAGCACAAGGACTTCTTCTATCAGCTAAATTTCTGGGTGCTAGGAGTGGTCGTGAAACTTTTACCCTGCGTCATACTTACGGTCATTAGCTGCTGGTTGATAAAAGCTCTTTACAGGTAATCTAACAGCAGTAACTCCGTATCAAACGTAAATTACAATTTATTGTCCAACAGTACGAAATAGAAATTTTACGTTGCTTGCCCTACTTTCTTTGCTCATTCCTCGCAAAAAAAAAAGATTCGCCAAAATTGAAATATATACAACGGAACTGATCCAATTTGTTACTCGATCGATCAATTTCAGAATAATTTATTTAACTTGTTAATCCTATCCACGTAAAATATTCCGATTAAAGGAAAGAATTTTGAAGAAAAGAATTACGATTAAAGAAAGCTGTTTATCGATTCGAATCGTGTTCCAGAGCGAAAGGGAGGAAGCAGGCCTTGAAGAGTTACAATCAATGCAAGAACGCCGCCGCTATGGGCAATGGGTCAGTAGCAAGAAGGCCAAGCAAGTCTGAGAAAAGAGCAGACAGGACGACCAAGATGCTCGTTGCCGTGTTACTTTTGTTCTTAGTCACAGAGATTCCTCAGGGTATTCTGGGTCTTTTGTCTGGCGTCCTGGGCGACTGTTTCTTTCGCAACTGCTATCATAATTTCGGCGAAGTGATGGACATCCTTGCCCTGCTAAATGGCGCTATTAATTTCATTCTTTATTGCTCTATGTCTAGGCAATTCCGTACCACCTTTGGTCACCTATTTAAGCCTAGGATCATGAAGAAATGGCAGCCCGCCACGCAGCAAACAGATGTACAGAGCACTTACGTATGATGTAGGCTAAAGGGTCTACAGACCACGCGTCTTTAGAGGCTGTACATCTTTCGGAGATTAACTTGAAACGTCGTATTTTTTGATTTTAGTACCTCTACGAGAAGCTCGGCTTAAGCACATTTACTGGGAAAACGGTAAATTACGGAGGTGGTAAGGTGAACCGCTTCTTAAAATAAAAGGGTAGGTAAAGTATTTACCTTAAATGTCATACACGTGATGACCCTCCGAGTAGTGTTCGTAATGTACGTCACTAAAATTTTTTTCATCCGATCTCTATGCAAGATAGAAAACGGTTCGTTACTTGAAACCTCACCTTCTATAGATTGACGATTTATGATACCGGCGACTAATAATTATTAAAGCTATTAAGCAGGTTTTGCGAATAAAGGGGGTAATAACGATTGAGCGAGCAGAAATGGAGAAATATCGCATTAAATTGTTAATATTAATCATCTTACGTTTTCGACGGAACCGCGTTTTTCAATAATAAACTGATTGTCTAAATAAATACTCTTGTATCTAGATACGTACATGATTTTTCGAAATCGCGAAGCACTGTATTCGTATGTCGATGTTATTGTACAATATACAAAAAATCTTGTTCTGAAAATCGAAGAGAGGATAGAGAGTATAGAAAAATTTTATATAGGTACAATGCGTAAATAGGAAAAGAATCTTGAATGGTAGAACATAATAGGATTTGTTGTTCCATTGAGGACAAATACCGAAAGTTCGAGACCTAGCTTAGGGCTCGAGGGACTTAAAATCAATTGAACTCCTGTTTAACTTTCGAACATTGCTGCGAATGGCAGATTTGTCAAGACCAAGGTAAGCTTAATCTTGTGTTAAACTTCCTCCAAATGAAGCACAGAAAATCTCGGTAAGAAACGAGTGCTTGAATTTAATCGTAACTCAAAATTATAACTTGGAATAATTATATTCGTATATTTTATTCCCTACGACACGTTCTTTGCCATTTATCACATCTCATCGAGTACACAATAATTGCGAGAATGGACACATGCGAGAGAAGGTACTGTATTTGGATAATAATTATAACAAGTTAAGAACGAAACAATTTAATAGCAGGACGTTCGAAAATAAATGCGTGACATGATTTATCAATATTTATTTGTCACTTGTTTGCATTTATTTATCATTCGTACCAATAATTCCAAATAATTTCTTAATATACGCATTATGGGCACTGCTGCAATGTACGTTTTTGTTAAAATTAAGTTTTCATTGGAATTACGCGAGTTCATTTGCGAAACAAATATTGCGACATTCTACGTCAAACAACTTCGTTCAATAAATTATGCATCACATCAGATAAGAAAGGAAACGATGATGTATTAATGCTGGACACTTGACAACGAACGACCACTGTGAATTACAGATACGCTGGCGTCTAAATACATGTATGTACGATAATTTACTAAGATCGTTATTAGAAGTTGTAGTAATTAACATAATTAATGTACGATATGGTAATATATACGTATAACATGTTAATATTAATATATATGTGTGTGTAATACAGCTACACATAAGTAAAATTTGTAAATATGTAATCGAGAAAAGCCACGGCGATAATATTTGTTCTTGTATGATTTTATATGAAACGAAAAAGGATCGATAGATTTTTGGCTATTGAGCCCAGCTGAAAGTCTATCCCCTTTCCAGTATAAACGCCGACAACATATTGTTTATAGATTATTTATAGATTACGAATAAACGTTTCTGTATTGATCATAGTGCCTCTCTATTTTCCTTTTCACGATTACGAATTCCAAAATAGCCCGATAGAAGTCAGTAATCAATAGAATATATTCCTCTTCATCAAATTCCCCATCGATTTAATATCTATCCCGATTTTCTCTTTAAATACTCTCGCCGAAAGTTGTCACATTTTTCATTTTTATCGACTCTACGGTAAATTAACTTTTTTAAATCTTTATTTTCGAGGATGATAGAAGAACACGATTAAAATATACGATGTTAAAGGGTATCCTGACATTTCAGCAGAGAAAAAGCATAAAAAGATCTTTAATTCGTTATTTCCAATCTTTTAACGTTTCTCAATCCTTTGTGGATGCTATTCGACTATTGAACTGTTACCGTCCTACATACGATCGTGTCTGGTTAATGAATGCCAATTGATAATCAAAGAGGGACGAATTTGTTAAAACGATTGTGAAGTCGGAGACAACTAGTTAATTACTGGAAAATCATTAGAAGATTAAATCGATTTTATATCTCAGGTGCATGCAAGTAAATACGTATGTATGCCATGTACGAATGGCGTGGCGCGGCAGCTGACATAATCAAAACCGTAGAGCAAACCGCATTACATTCGTACACGCAGATAGTCAATTATGTAAATCATCGCTCCCTTCTCGAGCTTTCTCTATTGCTCTATGAATATTCGGAACATGAACAAATTTATGTATATAAAAGAGGACCATCGAATGACTAATATTCTAAGAAATTGCATCTTTTCAGAAATGAGTAACTCAGTTGCTCGATGTATATCTATTATTGCCGATGTATCGACGAGAAGGATGCTTCGAAGAATATAAAATTTGTCGAACTAACGCCGGCTGATTGCAATTTCGTAGCATTTCTTTTTCATTTTAAATATTTCGAAAGCAACGAGGAAATTCACGAAAGAATTTTTGTACTATTTTTATTTTTACACTAATTTGCAGCATTCGCATGCTTTTCTCGGCAATTTTCTTTTTTCTTATAAAAAAAATATTTTTATTTCGTAATTAAAATTTTTCTGCGCAGAATTTATCTACATTCCCAACTGTAATATCCTCCCAATTCATGATTAATTTCATTTAATTTCCTCAGAACACGATTCTCCTTACATAATGTAGTCGATTACGATTAGAAAGAAACGTCACGCGATTGAAGCAAAGCACGATCGTTATCCTCTTGGAGGACTCTAGTTTTATGGTACATAGTTTTGTTCTGTTAAAAGAAAAGTGATAAAATTGCCGTTTAACTTGGACGTATGGTTATTGTGAGATAAAGTAGCGCTTTCGGTACAGCTGCGGTGTACAGCTACGGTTCGTTCCACTTTTATTCGCTGTTCCCAAGAGCTTTTTCTCTTTCTATCATTGTATCCACTTTGTTCGTTCGCTCTATGCCGCTTGATAATTCTAGGATGACATTCAAGCTCAGCACGCACAAGCCACGTTAAATATATTCCACGTATGTTCCATAATAATTAAATATGTTCCATATAATTAAATAAATAATTAAATATGTTCCATATATTATATACCGCACAATCCATTCAACCATACGTGTAACACATTTTCTATATTTTCCACAAAATAAAGCATGTTTTATATAGCATAAACACGATAATCATCGTTCATTGTGCAACTCGAGCGATCATTTCCAGACCAAGTTTTTCGTTTAAAACTCGATTAAAGCAACGACGATCAACAATGGAGGTAGGAGACGCACGAAAGGAATCAAAAACTTTCTCGTCCTTCGGAACTTCTGTTTTCAGGAAATAATTATACCTAGAATCGTATCTAGATCCGTGTTCTTCGTGTACGTATCAGAATTACGAGTACATGGCGCACCGTTTATCGTAATGAAGGAAAGTTCATTGGTTTTATCTGCTAGCGATGTATCGTTCTGCATCGCCTTTACTAATTGAGTTCTCCCTCGTCGCGTCGATAGCGTGAAATACAACTCGCGAGCGGAATACTCGTCTTTCATTCGTATTTCATCACTCGTCTTTCGTACACGTTTCCCTTCGAAAGGATTTAAATGAATTATTCGCATTGGAACCGTATGCGCCAGCCTTTTCTCCTCGTAGGTAATGTTTAAACTATTCTGACTTGTTCTGTCGAAGACATTAATTGGTTTTAGTCGTTTGAAGTTAAAATGGTAAAATGGATAAATTTTTCATCCCATTGTTCGTTTTCGTTTAAGGCAACTCAAAAATTCTTCAGCGTATTAGAAAATTATGAAGTACGTACTTCGTTCGTTCGAACGAAGCTCTCGTTATTTTTTAATTATTATTAAACGATCACTTGTACCTGGTTTGTAAAGCGATGTACGAGAATATTCGCCATAATTCAATGGTTTTATGATGAGAATGGGGGGAAACGAATAAGAAAAAAGAAGAAATAGACGATAAAAGAAGTACGCTTTGTCTGAGGATAGAGGAAAGTCTAAGTTAGAGGAGATGTATTGACGTAAATTTCTCCGATAGCGAATGTAGAAAGGTCGCCATAGAATATTATAAAGATAAAATTGAACTATTTACTATTTATTATAATTATGTCTAGAATTAGGGCTGTTTGGTTATAAAAAGATATTCTTGTCTCTCCAAATTTCAAAGTACTTCCCTCGATGCAAATCTCGATTCCGCGAGATGCAAAGTTTTCAAATATACGTCTCTCCTTCGATTTCTACCCGGGTAAATAGGCATGTAAAATATACGATAGAAGTTTATTATGCAATACGCTTGGACGCTCGTAAAACTACCTATAAGACGCGACTTCCTTCGTTTCCTGCTTTTCCGAAAGATAATATTTGAACGGATGAAATATCTCTAACGTTACTCCATTTATTCTACATTACGGTATTTGAAAGAAAACAAAAAATTTTCAGGATCTTCAAACTTTTAGCATTTTATCCACTTAGCTGCTGTACGGATAAGCGTAAATCAACGCGTAACGTTATACGACATATTAGAAAATGTAACTTTAACGAGCGCGGGTATCGAGCATTAAATAGCATGCAGCTGTGAACATGAACTCGAAAAGGAACTTCTAATCGAGATGTACAACCGTGTCTCAATAGCTTAGGTATAGCGCGTAATAAGTCGTTCAAACAAAATTGAAACAACTTGTTTTACATAGTATACAAGCGATTAACCAAAGTACAGTTTAATTAGTTCCCTAATATGCTTATTTCAGAATTCCAATTTAACGAAATAACGTTATGAACAGAGGGATTGAGAGTGGAACTTAACGGAGAATATAGTATCAAAAAGATGTGAGCCGATAATCTGTAGCGAAAGAAACAATATCGTTTTATCAATATGTTCTCCTTTCTACTAGCCTTCGTATATTATCCTCCAGTTAATCCTTGGTACTTTGAAACGGCACCCATTGGGAACGTAACGAGTGTTAGGAGTTAATGTAGCATAGTCACTTGGAGAAACTTAAATGAAAAAACTAGCTCTCCTTGGCACGTGGAGTGTTAAACGAGCACGAATAAACGTCAGGATATTCAGAGCCAACAATACAAGGATCCATAATGAATAAAAATAGAAAACAAACTTAATTGAATTTAAAGGTGTATGGAGAATAAAAATTGTATTTTAAAACTTAAAGCTTCCTCTCTCAGCCGAATAAATAATTTACATTTAATTCACTCATGTACAGTCTGCACGTTTCTATTCATGTACGTTTAATTTTCAGCTGGTTTAGTTACATTTTCGTTTAATTATTTATATTTTCTGTACAATCAAAATTCGTAATATTTATATGTAAAATGAAATATGAAGCCCAAATAGAAAGTTCAGGCTACATCATCGGTAGTACGTGCACTGTGAAGTCTATTAACAAGTGTCAAACTAACTTTGGAGGCAAATTCTTTATAAGCAAATGCATCGGTTTAAACTTCATCTGAATTTAGTATCCTTGACTCGTCCTCCTGTTTGCTGCTTGTTGTTCCCTGTTGTATTTTCGTTGACAATTTCTTCGCAGTCTGCGTTATCTGCCATAACAGATGAAAAGGAGAGGGCGAAATTAACGCGAAACAGCTCTCCCGTTCTCTCTAATTCTGTTGAAAACACTTGCCTGCACGTCTACGTCAATCACGGCCGTAATATCATTTAACGCTGTTAAAAATTCAGCCGCGATAGTCCCCTTACCCTGTGCCTCCAATATTATCGCATAGTTGATTAATACCAGGGGATCTTGCGGTGAAAGAGCATGAGCTTTCTGCAACACTTTCTCCGCACCCTCCAGATCCTCCAGACGCTTTAGAGCGACTAAAGTAATAAAGGATTCCGCTTTTTTATTACCATCGTTCATTGCCGTGTTGGCTGACGACGATGGAAGAAGAAACGGAACAGATATCGTTAGAATTTCTTATGCGACAATGACACAGTGACAATGACAGTAGCTTGTTTTTTATCATTGCAAGAACACTGTCATTTCTGCAGCATTTTTTGTAAATAGTGACGTATCGTCCAAACATATTATATCATTAAACGTATATTATCGTCGAAATCTATGCTCTTCTCATCGTAGAAAATTTACAAAATCCCATATTTCTCGCATACTAAATTAAATTAAATTAAATTGTATTTATGAAATTAATACGAACAGCAGTGAACATGGAAAAATTTAAATAAGATAAATTTAAAATCAAACAGCAACTTTGAGTATACTCTTGCGTTTGTGATGTGTACTCGTTGTGCTTGTCACGTGAATTCGTATCAATTTGTACGCGATAAAATGTTTTACGGAAACGTAGAGTCAAAGTAATCTATGATTTTCTTTAAAGAAATGTTATCCAATTGGTCGTAACATTATCGAAATTATGTCTGTAGTTAAAATACTTTTTCAAAATATCTATATAGGAAATCTTACGTCCAAGCAAGAGATACGGCATTGGATTTTTAGGATCCGCGCTAACTGCAGCACACAAATAAATTGCGGCTGAGGCTGGTTGGCCAGTGGTCAGAAAAACCATACCCAAATTATAGGCGGGCAGAAAGGCCATAGAATTGAGGTAGTGAGCTCTCTTCAAGCAGCTAATTGCCTGGAAGTAATTAGAGCGTTAAGCCGATTGACTGACAATTACGACGGCACAATCAATAAATTGCAAGTGCGATAGTAAATCAGACGAAGCAAATATTGTGCAAGGGCATTATAAAGCGATTGACACATAGCTAACACATAGCTAACACATAGCTAACGAAATGATAATGGGAATTGATTGTCGAGATCGAAAATCGAATTCCGAGAAACGTCCTCCGAACCTTCTTGATTATTTGAAATATGATAGAAGATTCGATGCCATAAGAAGACAATAAAAATTGATCCCTCAAATAAAGGAAACGCGTGTCCCAGCATACTTTCTTTTTCTCATCCTGTAGGAGATCGTTTTCCATCCTCGAACTTTTTATCGACGACAATGTAATTGAAGCTAAGCTTTAAACTTAATCCACTTAATTTTGAAATCTTGGCTTACTAACCACGTCCAGCAGAATAAAAGTGAAGCAGATAAAGAAGCTTGTGTTCCGTGCACACTACTTCCTGAATTTTAATCATCAGATACAAAAGTCTCCGTTACTGTCGTACAGATATTTAATAACATGCACAAGTTAATTCTATTTGTTAAACTACTTTAATGGAAGGCTTTGATAAACAGGATACTTCTCCGTGACAAACAATTGAAAAAGAAGTCGACTGCAGTAAATATTGCTTTCCAAACTTTTGTCCGCCAAATTAAAGGAGAAAGTTATTATTTATATACTTCATGCAACATTCTCAGAGGGAATTAAAAATGTAGTTTTTTTCTCATTTCAGTTAAGTATAATAGGTTTTAACTTGCTTTCTCGACGGTGACCTAGGTTTTGCATTAGAAAATAGCCTAGCATAGAATTCGCATTTACCAATTTGCTCCCGCTTCGACTGCAGCGGTGCATTACAAGTCTTGTCTCTTAATTGAGTTCCTCTAATTATGAGTCGCAAGTGCGTCCCAGCCGTCATTCTGAGACGTCGCCTCGCGTGAGCACCATCCCCTTTAATGAGCCTTAAATTGATTATCATCATTAAATCTGGCAGCGTGCACGGATTCGCCTTGTCGTGAATAAAGTCCATGCCAGTTTGCAATTTGCTGTGTTCTCAGGTAAAAATTGTTGTATTTGTCTTTTTTTTTTCTATTTTCTACGAACGTAGTGAATTGTGCTCCAGTAGAATGCAGATAGTATCACGTGTCACGATGCTATTTCTTCTTTTTCGAAGTCTTTGTTCTTTTCGCTGTTTACTTTTTCAACTTTGTGCAATATAATATCGTTGAACGTGACTATGATCGACTTTCCTTAACTTCTCTTTAAATTTTAATAACTTACATCGTGTCACAAGCGTGTACAATAATGGTGGTAACAAACATCAAGACAAAAATTATGCAGACGAATAAATTTACCCGAATGTACTTACGGCAACGAATTTCTGCTTGCCGTAAAAACACATTCCGACGTTATTCCATAAAGCGTACGATTCTGGAATCGATTGCGCTGCCAACTTGTACTTCGACAGCGCAACATCGTACTCTTGGTGATTCTAAAGAGTGAACGTTTTAGTCTGTCAAACAATGGAAATTCCAAAGCACCGCGTACCTCTAATTAAATTCTTTAAGTACATTATTGAAATATTACGCGTGATTCACACCAGAACGACTGCTTCGTCCCTAAGCAACGGTCTTGCTCAACGATAGTTTATTTTGTTCTGACGAATTTAGCCGCGCGTTGATAGAAAAACGAATAAATTGGAAATAAATGAAAATAAACCTTACTTGGTATAAAAAGCTTACTATAGAATCTCTAATTAAGGTTGTTATTTATACTTTCAAGAACGTAAAGAAGAAATTCTTAACTAAGTTCTCTCATTAAGTTTCCTAGTAAAACAGAGTTTTCATCCTCAAATACTTTTTGTTAAATTCATAACTTAACATGCAAAATACAAACCGAATATTTGTTATTGATAACTTTTATATCGTAGCTTTTATAAAACAAAGAAAAATGAAATAGAAAGTCCGGGTAAGTTTGTTTATCAATGTTGAGACAATTTCTCCTCTCTTTGAAATCCAATAACTGCCATTACCTATACCCGTATGCTTCGAAAGTAATGTACTCACTTGGATTATGAAGGCTATCGGTAGAATTGCTCTCGTACAATTTGGAGAATGAGCGACTGCAGTGCCAAATTGTTGGAATGCTCGTTGAACATCGCCAATTTTAAGGTAGAGGAGTCCTAATTCAGTTGCGGCTTCTATGCTTTCGGGATTTCCACTGAAAGGAAATAAAGTAAGCAGATGAATGACAACGTAAAAAACAGTATTTCTAGAAATTCTCTGATTATTCGTAGAGAAGATTTTTCTTAAGTAAGGAATTTTTATCTCTCGATAACGCGATAATTCGGTTATTAGAATTAGGTCACCCGAATATTTTAGAATCTTTTCTAGTAGAGTTCGAAATGACGCAATTTTTAAATTCTTGAGATGAAGCGAGTAAAAGCAAAACCGTGCGCGTCTGTGTGTTTGAAACAATCAGTTCTAATATCTTTTATCTCTTTTTTTTTAAAGGAAGAAATCTAATGTCTAGAACAATAAAAATTATATAATACTGAATCAATTACTTCAAATAAAAAATCAAGCTATATTTTTTTGTTTTAACAATTTTCATAGAATAATTTATTCGATTCAATGGGATATAGTCAAATGTTTGATCGATAATTTATACTAACATATCGACGTCTATAAAGTCAAGAAAATATAGTGTTAACCAACGTCGTGATAAATTATCTGCTTACGTCGTTGCTGTTTATTCTGCATCTTTTTTAATCTGAGATCTCTATAGTTAGAGTTTGCAACGGGAGGTAGAGTATAATACTCTGGAGTATATCGTAAACAAGAACATTCGAACCCCGCAGTTTTGCAACGCTAGAATTAAATCTGCACGAGCAACATATTTATGAAGTCAAGAGAATGTTTATTATAAAATACATTAAAATAAAAAAATAACAGTGAAAAGACAATTGTACATACATATACATACCTAAGAGCAGCCGTATAAGCATTCTGCGCCTCTGTAACATGATCTTCGAGGAGACACATTTTCGCGAAAGCAATGTATGGTAATTCATTTTTCGTCAACTCGATCGATCTTTTTAAATGCTTTTTTGCTTCATACAGTTGATTCATCTTCATATAACATTCGCCTAGAAAAAATAAGACTCGAGTCTATGAATTTTTCTGCGCAAAATGACTTATTATTGATAATATTCATGAATAATAATTAAAAACTTTTAAAAACTTAATAGCATTTCTATTGTATTATCAATAAGTAAAATAATTACATATTTATATTTAAAATGCTTAGTATAATGCAGTTAATAATTACCTAGGTTAAAATAAATTTCCCAGTCTGGTATATTTAATATTTTCTCGGCTTCTAAGTATGCGTCGACTGCACGTTTGTGACTGCCCATTATTAAACTGTTCAACAATATTAATAATAATGACACATTACAAAAAGTTAATCTTTATTTTCTACGTCTTCGGAGAACTCGATAATGTACGGATAATAATATTCTAATCATAAATAATAATCGCGTTTTTATTCATTTCGATTCTTTTTCTTTGGTAAAGCTAATCTTGGAACGAAAATTTATTCGTAAACTTGCAACAACTTTCAAACATATATTGCTCGTATGTTGATAAAAATATCAGAAAAATTTTTATTTGATATAATTTTATTTCAAATAGAACAACAGACGTTTCTTACATTACAACTTAATTAAATTGAGTAACGCCTCACTACTATCTGAATCTGATCTCGTTCTCGAACAGCGTAGTTGGAATCAAATTTCCTTTACTTACAACGACTTGGCTATCTGCTTCACATTATTAACGTTCGTTGAATTGACGTTATAGGCGGCTTGAAAGCAACTTAACGAGTCTTGAATTTTTCCTTCTCGCCTCAGGATTAAGCCCTATAAAAATTGCAGAAATAAAAATTTCGGTATTAAAATTTCAATGTTGTAAAGATTGATCGAAACATATAGACGTAAAAATTTTGCTTACTTTCAAATAATTCGCGTACTCGTTATACCCGTTTGATCTTGTCAGTTCCTGATCGATCAATATTTTACAAGTTTTATACTCGTGTCGCGTGTAATGTCGATGCAACAACCAATTGTTACTCTCTATCGCTGATATTTCTAGTGCTAATTCAATCACAAGAAAATATAAAATTATATCGCGAAATCAAAAAAGCATTATACATACATACAGATGTATCCCAGTCCAAAAAATCTTTTAATCTCCCTTGTAAAATATCTATTTTTTTAAAATTGAAAATATGGAAGATCATGATAACCGTTCGCAGAAAATTTATTTTATGTTATCTCATTGTCGTGGAACTCAAAATTCCAATTTCATTGACGTGTTACAAATGTTCTTATCTTTTTAAAAACCACGATTCTAGTTTAGCTTTTATCGAATATTATCATTCAAATTGTATATACATATGTGTATATATAAACGTATTTGCTAATACTACATAACCAAAATTTTACACAATATGTATAGTGTTTAAATAATACTATGCAAAAAAATACCTTTTTTCCCCTTATCATTCCTTAATCGTTGCGATATAGCAGCTTGTTGTTGAATGCGACCATTACTAAGAATATTATTAGCCATTGTTAATGTACAAGAGTACGTTAATACATAATTCACAAGTATGTTTTACTTTTACGTCCAAATAACTCTTTACATTCATCTATATGTTGTTGCTATTGTTTGTCATGACAACCCTTGTTTTAAGCTCTCTTCGTAACGAATCAATTCAAGAGAAGAGTAACATTATATATATGTATGGAAATTTTCTTAATTTTAACATTCAAAAAGAAATAAATCTATCTTTCCAACAAAATATGAAACTAAAAAATAATACGTCGATATTGAATTATTCGCATTCCCGCGCACTTTTCTTTGTCCCATACCTACAAGCTCACATACATAGATAATAGAAACTAGAAGTTAGGACTTAGTAATCTTTACTATCTTTATCGTACATTCCTGTCATCTATAAACAGAAATATGTAATAGTAATCAAAAAATATTACTCTTGTATAGGAAAGAAAATAATCGGCAAATAGAGATTTCCCGAAAAGAAACTACGAAAGAGTAATAAAAATACAATATTGAAATTATACATAAATGAGTAATAAATTAAAGATGCCCTATCGCCATCGCCAATATAGCGCCATCGGAGTGATAACAGAACTACGGAACGTCATCAGTACATCAACATGGTTATGGCTACTAGTTCGGACGCGATAACAAAACGGAAATGTTAAAACTATCTAACATTTAAATTATAACCAATATAAATAAAAGAAAATTGCCGAAAAGTCAAACGAGATAAATCTAAATTATATATAAACGTGTGAAAAGTGTTACTGAAGTGTTAAGTTAGGGAGCATAAAGTGCTCAAGATTTCATAACTCCAAGATGTAGAAGAATCGCTAAAGTATAAATTAATTACCAATGTCACAAAATTAAGGCTTGTCTTTAATTGTGAGTCAATTCTACTTAGAATTTTTGTCTTACAGTAATAGAAAATCGTTATCTGCTCTTATTACAACTTTTATAGGTTATCTTATGTATAGTCACTGTTTTATATGTATTTGCCGCATGTCCATCTGTTATCAAACATAATCAACAAATATTTTTTTAAATATACACCTTCCATAACTTTTATACTACATTATACTCAACATCATTAGACATGAACTTGTAGTTAAAATAAGACAATTAAATTAGTGAAACCTTGAACATTGTTTTTTTGTCCCCCCTTTTAATCCTTTGTTCCCTCCTTCCATTCTTTCTGTTATTTTCCAAACACACTTGATTAATTTACACAATGATTATTATGCAAATTATGCTTTGTGTATCTATTTCATTACATAGTACTTTGTATTAAATATTGCGTATTTATATTTCTGTTATATTTAAAATTCAAGTATTTTAAAAATTAACAACAATTTAGACATTTTATGTTACTTGTAATTTATAGTTTTCATTAATCATTTTACAATTTTACAGCAATCAATATCATCATGATGTCATAACTAAAAAAGCTAAACTCATTGATTATATCATGAGCTGTTCTGTAGAATTACGACAGCGTAGACAACAGGGGATGGCGGAGGATCCTCATAAACTTGCAGCAATGATGAATAAATCTCAAAGACTTGTGTTGGGACTATTAGTTTTATTATTAGTTGATATCATTTGGGTTTCTAGTACTGAACTTACTAAAGTAAGGATTATTTAAATATTACATTTCAATGAATTATAAAATATATCTTTTGTCCAATAATATGATTTTATATTTCAGTATATTTACAGAGAAGCAGCATTTGAAAAGCCATTTTTTACTACATATATAAAAACGTCGATGTTCACATTCTATCTGCTTGGTTTATGTTTTTGGCCTCCATGGAGGGATCAATGCAATAAACCAGCAACATATATGGTACATTTAAATACAAATAATTCTTTTAACAAAATCAAATTTTCTGTTACTTTTTCATTTTCTTATTCCAGTTTATAGATCCTAATGTGGAAGATGATAATTTCTATTCAGAAGCTAACACAAGTTTGGTAAATAGAAATTCTGCTTTTATTATTTTTATATCTTCTTTTGTTTACAAATTAATATATTAATAATTTTAATATTGATAGTAATACAAGTTTATTTAATTGTAGAGTGATCCAACATTTGTTCCAATAAAAACACCAGATCATTGTGATCGTTCTTCAGGCACAGAAAGCGATGATTCATCAATACGATCAGTAAGATTTAGTAAATTAGCAGAAGTTCGTCATATGTCAGAAAGTGATGCCACAGAAGCATTATTGGCAAGACTTAGTTATCAAGCAAGCTTGAGAGCTGGAGAACATGCAAGACGGCAGGCTAATAAGTTTTCTGTTCAAAAAGTTGCTAAAATTGCACTTATGTTTTGTTTACTTGTAGGTATTAACTTAATAAGCTACAACTATATGTGGTTTAATATTGATATAAATATTTTTTATTGCAGTGGTTTATGGCAAACTATACTTATCAAATATCATTAGTAAAAACTGAATCAGGAGTTGTAACTGTATTGACATCAATTTCTAGTTTATTTACTTTATTCCTAGCTGCCTTCTTTCCTAGTAATGGTGGGGATAAGTTTACATTGTCTAAATTAGTTGCTGTATCTATCAGTATTCTTGGACTAGTATGTATAATTACAGCAAATCCTTTAATATAGAAAAAAATTATTCCTACATTTCTTTATTTTCATAGGTTCTAGTTGGTCTTTCAGATTTAACTGTAGAAACTAGTAGAATACCTACAGCCATAATATTGGCTCTAGTCAGTGCATTTTTCTATGCAGCTTATATTGTATTTCTTAAGAGAAAGGTGGATCACGAAGATAAGATGGATATTCCAATGTTCTTTGGGTTTGTTGGACTTTTTAACTTGACACTTCTATGGCCTGTGTTTTTTATTCTTCATTATGGCCATTGGGAAGAATTTGAATGGCCAGATACTCATCAATGGACATTTTTAATTATCAATGGTTTGATTGGTACAGTCTTAAGTGAGGTGCTTTGGTTATGGTATGTTCATAAGAAGTATTAAACTTAATTTTTCTGATTTAATACGTTTAATATTCATCTTATATCTACTTGTAGGGGCTGTTTTTTAACATCATCCCTCATTGCGACTTTGGCAGTCAGTTTACTCATGCCAATGTCAATGATAGCTGATGTGTTATTAAAAAAGGTCGAGTACCCTTGTATTTTCTATCTAGGAACCATTCCAATGCTATTAGCATTTCTGACTGTGTCTGTTCTATCCTATTATGATAATTGGGATCCAGTCATGGATTTAATAAAAAGAATATACATCTGGATTTGTAGAAAAAATAGATCAATAAGGTAATCTACTTTAAAAAGGAAACTTTTATATAAAATTCAATTTTAGTGAAATTAAGAAAACATATCTTTAATTTTAGAATACCAGATCTTGAAGCAGAGCAAACAGAATCGCTCATAGGAATAAATAGCGGCGAACACGAAGCTTAACTCGACAATAATGAAAAAGATATGTAATAAATGTGTTTTGTGTATGTATATTTCTACACCTAACAAATGCTTCGTCAACATGCATAAGACATTATCAGTATATTGTGTATATGTCTTCTCAATATGAATACCTTCTTTAATAAAAGGATTTTGTATATAAATAACTGAATGATGTATGTGTATTTAATTACAAAGCATTTTCACGAAGCATTATATAAGCAATGTTAAGTATTCTAAAATAATGATCATAATTTCTTTTCTGCGATATATATGTCACTATATTAATTTGCCATAAAAATTAAGTTTCATTCATGTGCAGAATATTATGATACTGCCAGACAATAATTGCACATTGTTCAATATATACATTATTTAAAAGTAAAATCACAGGAATGTTATTTTTCTCTATTGTATAAAAGTCAAATAGCAGAACATTTGTCCGTATTTCTTAAAAAAGTTTATTATGCTGATTTCTTATTTACTTGATTTGTTTTTTCAAAGAAATTTTTATATTCTTTACAATGCATACAGAATTAAGGGTATTAAAAATTATATTTAGCTTTTGTATTTCCTACGATTTTTAAAAAAACTATAGTACATTAATTGAAAATGAATTGTGATGTTTTATGTAAAATAATATTAATAATGTAGATTGTGATAAGTACGTCAAAGACATTGTTTTTGTCACTAACATTGTGCTATTATTTAAGTATATCTGCAATAGTGATATTGATGAAGATATCAATGCTGTATACACTCTTTAGTTTCTCATTCTTCCTAACATTTTACTTCTTCACTTACATATGCTTGTATCTAAAAAAAAGTTTGAGAAACAAGAGTACTTATTTCAATAATAGTATCTTCTTATATGATCAAGGTATTGATAATAATTTTATGTTATATTTGTTATCCATATTGTATTATCTGAAGTATCATTTGAATAATTTCTTTAAATATTTCTTTTTTTTTTGTATTATTTAAAAATTACTTATGGAAAAAATATCAAAAATGTAGAAGAGCTTAATTTATGTTTTGCTGTATATTTTCAAAATAACTTAGCATATATTATTATATAAAAATATTTGTTAAATATTATGTACTTATTTAAAATGCAGTGTGCCCTAAATTTTAAGACAACGTCAGTGAGATATCTATGCAATTTTAATGATGTAAGACCTTTATAATGGAATTATATTTAGATTTTGGACCAATTTCAAATTCGATAATACTAAGAAATATGGTGGCTAGGGAAAATTGAATGTCCATCAATGCATTTTATGGCATACATTTTTTATATCTGATAAAAATGATAATTCTATCATCTTTCTTAAATCTAGTCAAAATAATTGTACTGATACATTGCTTTATCGTAGTGTATATTTTACACATAACATAACATCTATAACCAATTTCTTTATTTATAAAAGCGGACTTTGCTCATAAAACGGTGTTAATAACTTCTATGTTTTTATTAAAACAATGCGTACAACTTCCTTTATTATGTTCCAAAATAGAGACTTTGTAAAAATAAGTTATAATTAATGTTTACACAGATTTTACATTTGCACATATGCGGTATACATACACATACATAATAAAGAGCTATACTCGTTATGTCATAAATTGTAATATTTTGTAAGCAGAATTAAAAAATCCACGTATAAGTGTACAATTAGCTTGATATTGTGATATAACTATTATGGTGCGCAAATATACTTTAATTTAGTGTAATATAAATCAAGCTATAAGATGTAGATCTTAGTTAATTGTTCCTACATCTACTACAATTGTATATTTATTGTACATACAATATTTTAATATTAAGATTAGAATGATATACATGTTATATAAATACATCTGTCATTAATAAAACAAAATGACTGATTATCATAACACCTTTGATCTTTTTGTACAAAAAGTTATTGACTCTTATTAAGAATAAAAATATTTGTTTCAATATGAAAACTTTTTTTATAATTTTACATAGAAAAAACATTTGAATCCAGGAAAACAAAAATAATTTTACTTGAAGTATAGAACTATTACTTTGTGAAACATGAAATTAACGTTAAACCTATACAGTTTTTGTATTTCTTCTAATATTAATAATTTATATGATTAGTCCAGGAATTACTTTTACAAATGCTTTGAAAAAAGTGGAAAGTATTGAAATGCATGACTGCTTCAATATGGCATATCAGGATAATGCAAATGCTCTGCAATTACACATAAAAAGTAAGGAACCTTCAAAATACTTTTTATCCAAAAAAAGTCCAATACAGCATTTAATTGATATGTGTTACTTCAGTAAACAATGAAAATTTATTACCAGTTTCACAAAAGTACAATGCTGGATCATTACGGTAAGAGATTAAATTAAATATTTATTTTTTATTTAGCAAATACTTTTTATTTTAAACTATTTTAGTATACCAGCTGATCCTTCTTGGCCTAAAATACCGCAACGTAAATTAACTAATGATGGTGATACTATTGAACCTCCATGTATAGTCAAATTAAGTGGAACTCCTAGAAGTCGTACTATAGTTCAAACGTCATTAAATCAGTAAGTCTTAAATTTAAATATTTCAGAGCTTTATGTAATTCGTATTGGTGAAAACGTAAATCTACGTATTTGAAAACTCAGATCTCCTAAATCTACAGTAACCAAAGATAGTGCATACTCTTCCTTTCATCATCAGAAAACTACTTCAAGTATGTACACTTTGAGGAAATTTCCTGGTTACATCGATCCTCGTTTTAAAAAGTATTTCACTTATAAAAACTCAAAATATAAAATAGATAAAAATTAACATTAATATAAAAATATGCTTAAATATTTTTAAACAGAGTGACAAATATTAAGAAGAATCAAGTTACGTCAACTGAATCATTACAGAAAGAAGTGGATCAATCTAATATTACTACTTTTACAGAACATCTACATACAGAAGAAATGGAAAAATTAATGCCTGAGAAGTATATGTCAATTTTAATTGAAAGTATATTGCATAATTACAATTATGATTTTTACAACTACTATTATATTAGGGAACAAACTAAAATAGAGAAAGGACAAAAGCTTCACGAAGAAAAGGAAATTAAATCAACACAAAATTATAAGGCAAATCATATGCTTGATATCAATAAAGAAGTACTATTAGAAGAAACTCGTTGCACAAAAAACTCAGAATTAAAAAGACAAGATTATATTTCAGAAGGTGGCAATAAAAATGAAATTACAGAAAAAGATAAATTTGTGAAGAATGTGAATTCTTTTGAGCATATATCAAAATCAGTAGTTAATGATGCAAATACTCAGGTGGACATCACTTCTATGCCAGTGCGAGTATATGTTCTAATATTTCATATATAATTATATTTTTATTGGAAATATAAATAACAGGCCAAGTTTCTTTATCCTTTTAATGTATTTAGGAAAGTAATGGACAGTTGTTTTTTGTGTTAGACAAAAAACTGCAATCACATCCTCTAAGTGCAATTACTGTTCCTCAAGAATATGTAAATCAGTGCTATAATGTACAACTTCCAATTCTTGCAATGCAAGTATCTACCACAGGAACAAGTAATGTAATACAACAATGTATAAATCATTCGGAATACCAAAATCAAACCAAAACTTCACCTTTAATGAAGGAAGAATCTGAACACCATATTCATTCAAACCAGACACAAAATAAAAACAAATCCCTCATTAACAGTAATAATTTTACAAACACTATTTAAATTACTTTATTTTCCATTTATTAAAATTATAATTTTTCAGATGCCGAAGAAAAGGATATCTATGAGAGAAAAAACACATTGGTGGTACAAAATAGTGCACTTGAAGAAAATAGAGAAAGTTGTTTCAAACCAGACTTTCCAGAAAATTCAGCTGTTCCTGAAAAATTACCAAATTTAAATATTCAAAAAGAACAACAAGAATCTAGCGATTCCGAATATTATATTCCCGATATAAATAAAAGAAACATACATAATAATCTTTTCCAATGTTTAAAAATGAGAAAAATGACATGTGATGCAAGTGGTGAAGAAACAACAGATTCTGAAATTATTAGAAAAAGAATTATATTCAAAAAAGAATTTATTGATGCAAATGAATCCACAAAGAAAGGTAATAATATTAATACTGATGCTGTACATGATAATATCAAAGCTTCAGGTCACAATCATGAAAAAGTAAATTATATATCAAAGAATACTGATCAAAAGCAATCTTTATATCAAAATTACAAAATCGGTATCTGTGAGACAAAAGGTAGAAATAAATCCGAGCAATATTTATTTTCTAAAAAAAATGGATGTACCAGAAAACTTTGTCGCAATTCAGAACCATATATCACATTTAAACAAAAAAAGACATCAGCAAAATTTTCTAGGAAAGCTAGATCTTATTTTCAAAAGAATTCTCATTCAGCATTAGTAGATTCTGATTATACTTTAGTATGGCCTAATTGTCAATATAACAAATACAAACGCAATCATACAAATATTCATAAGTTCAGTAAGTATAAAGCAAAAAATATGAGTCAACATTTTTATCCTGTTCCTACACACAAACAAGATACGAATACACAAATTGATAATGCCTCGAATCTTATTGAACAAAATTATTTGCAAAACAATAAACATATAGATTCAAGGCAAGAAGTTACTAAAAGTTTATCGAAGGCATGTTTGCAAAGAGAACATTACAAGTATGAAATTTCTCTAAGATCAAATACAGATGATAAATTTGAAAGATCAAAAGGTATTTCTCCAAAAACCCAAGAATTATTAAATAAAAGTTACTGGGAGTATTATAACAGATTGAGGCACAAAATAAAGAATACAAACAGTGTAGAGCAGCAATATTCATATAATTTAACAATGGATACACCTGAAGAAACAAATAAGGGGAAAATAAATGAAGTATATGATCAGGAATTAAGAAGTCAATCAGAAGTAAATCCTGAATTTCAAACGTTAAAACAATGCACAGCTCTTTCTACTATGATTAATAAAGCATTGTAAGTTATATAAACAATTGACTTATGTATATATTTTAAAAGAGTAATAACTTATTTTTCATGACTATACAGAGACTCGAATCTTGAATCAAATATTATGCAAACTGAACAATTATACATAAATGATAACATGAAAACATCATTAAATCATATAGTCAGTGCACAAAATTCTAATACAAAGAATATTTCACACTTAACTACAGATGAATCCGTGACTAATAAAGTAACATGTAATGGGTATAAAACGAATGATAAACAATTTTTGGAACTTAAATCCATTAGTAAATATCCATTTTATATAAAAATTTAGAGTTATTAATCTTTATTAAATAGTCCATTATATATAACTTTTTTAATTTTTAGTTTTCTTTGGTGGTATGATGTATATTCTAATAATATTTTTACCAATGTTGTATGACTATTTTTATTACGAAGAATACGATGACTATTATGAAAATTTAAGTTATTTGGAACTGGTAGTGGAATATATTTTATCCTCATTTAAAGAAGCATTTGGAGGTGTATTCAATGGTTTAAAACAAATTTTTTTCTATCCAGTAAGATTATGAACGAAATTATAATATTCATTAACGTTAAATGAATGAAAGAGTGATATTAAATTTTATATAATTTTATACGATTTCTAGCATGCATGTAAGAAATGCACCAATATCACATAAAATTAATGATGGTCCCCGCATTACGTGCGAGTTTAAAAGTACATATTTTACTACTGTTTGTTCTTTACCTATTGATTAGTATTTATTTTTGTATTAGACAAGTATTTTTATAATTAATTCTCTGTGTAAATGTTTCGCTATTTGTATATGCATATTTACAATTAAAATGTCATCTGAAGACTATTTATCTCCATAAACTTTTAATTATATCAGTAACATCGTCTATTTACATTATCGATATTATATATTTTTTCCAATTATCAAAGTATCCGTCAATATTTATAATGAAATTATAGTTTGCTAGTAGAATAGCAAATTATATTGATTGATGATGGTACGGATCTGGAGAAGTGTTATCTTTATCCCTAATTGCTGCTTATTTTGACTTTTGACTGCAATGTTTATACATATCAAATTAGATATGGTCTGGATGTGCTTTATCTGTAGTATCAATATCGGTCAGGTTTCTTTCTGTCTTGATCAAGTAAAGTGCATTGCATCTGTGAGATGAGCGAACAATATATTCATTTTCGCCGCTCAATTCTTTTTTATTTTCAGAAGAAAAAAGTACAGAAGAGATAAAAAATATTTGTAGTGTTTATAGTGATACAGCAATCAATAAATTGACCATTCAAAAGCGGATCAAAAGGTTTAAATATGGAAATTCCAATTTAACTTAAGCAATCGAAAACGAAGTGTCGGGCCATCAACGACTAATGCGGACTGAATTGCGAATTTAATCTAACAAAATCCAAGATATACGATAAAGGAAAATACCAACTTGTTACACATACCGATTGAACATAAAATTATTGACTTTTTTATATATATATTATGATAGTTTTCGACTCATAGAATCCAAAAATGCAAGTCTTAATTTTTAGGAATCTAGCGGTTCAAAAGTTATGCGTATGTAAAGTCGAGCATATTTTAGCATATTTTATACGTTATTTTGACGCCATGTTTTACATATGCATAGGGATCTCTAAAGACTTGCATTTTTTAATTCTACGCGTCAAAAATTATTAAATGACTATTTTGTATTCCCTAAAGCGAAACTAAACCCAGCACGAATTATACGAAAAAATTCATCCAAGAAAACGCAAACGGAATTATCACACAAGCTATTAATAGTGCTCCGGTAACTGACTACGGATCTAAACACTATCTAATCAATTATCGGGGGAGGTAAGTGCATTTTTAAGAAATTTTAAGTATTTCTCCTTTCCATTGAATGCAACCGAGGTGCAAATGCCTCCACGAAATTAAAATCTGTTCCAAGATTTGCGTATATTGTGTATATTGTGTATATTGTGTATATTGTGTATATTGCGTATATTGCGTATATTGCGTATATTGCGTATATTGCGTATATTGCGTATATTGCGTATAGTGCGTATAGTGCGTATAGTGACAATAGCGACGCTCAATTAACGCGGTATTCGCCAGCACTACGATATCGCTCATTTTCGACTGCATTCGTAAAACATCGTTGACGATAGTACTGTCATCAGTAGGTGAAAATGGGAAACATATTTAACCCCTCGTAAGTTCGTAAGCTACAAATGCACTATGCGCACGTTGATTTCGGTCATTTTGCCTGGAGATCTCCGGTTCGACATACATGGGAGAGGCCCGCGATTTTTAACATCGGTACTGGAAAAGTGTGTATATATCATCTCGTCATATAGTAATTGTAATATTAATTAGCGTTTAAATAATCTTCTGCGGTGAAAAAGGATATAAATAATCGTCGATTAAGAAAAGTACGATGGCAGACTATGTGATTGGTGACACAAAACCGGCAGATATACCTCTACCGGATGATGGACTTTCAGCAGCACAATTATTCGCTACCGGCGACGGTCTTACGTATAATGATTTTATTATTTTACCCGGTTACATTGATTTTACCGCAGATGAGGTTGATTTATTATCGCCGTTGACAAAGAAGATTATGATTAAAGCACCGCTGGTATCATCTCCCATGGACACAGTTACAGAATCCGATATGGCTATTGCCATGGCTCTATGTGGAGGAATCGGTATAATACATCATAATTGTACCCCCGAGTATCAAGCCAATGAAGTACATAAGGTATATATATATATATATATTTTAATTTAGTATTTTAATTTTTTAATTTTAGTATTTTAATCTAGTATAATCGCGGAATTTTTATTACAACTCACGATTTCGCTGAAATTTGCTATTCATATAGATGGATTGCAGGTTTCATCTCATCTTAAACATCTATGATTTTTTTATTCGAGCAATAAAATTAGTGTTCAATAATAACATATAGATTGACAGCAACTAATTTCCTGTCAGAAAAAATTATTAAGGAAGCTTTATAGGGGATTTCTTCTACTTTATTGAATTAGTCATATTGATCTCATTTATGCTTATATTTCCTCATAATTCTTATACTAAAAATAAGGAAGTAACTGGAATCTTTAAATTTTCAAATTGTATATTAACGTATTTAAACTTTTTTATTTAATTTTTGTGATTCTAGGTCAAGAAATATAAACATGGTTTCATCAGGGATCCAGTAGTCTTATCACCCAATCACACAGTCAAAGATGTCCTAAATGTGAAAGCTGAACATGGCTTTTCTGGTGTTCCTATTACAAATACAGGAAAAGTCGGGGGAAAACTATTGGGCATTATAACATCTAGAGATATTGACTTTTTGGAAAGTACAACAAATCAACAATATATAAAATTGGAATCAATAATGACAAAATTAGAAAATTTAATCACTGCAACTGCTGGTGTTACATTACAAGAAGCAAATGTAATTCTTGAGAAGTCTAAAAAAGGGAAGCTTCCAATTGTCAATGAGAAAGGGGAATTAGTATCTTTAATGGCAAGAACTGATTTGAAAAAAAATCGTAGTTATCCAAATGCCAGTAAAGATGAGAACAAACAATTGTTAGTTGGTGCTGCTATTGGCACACGCAATGCTGATAAACAAAGACTGCAACATCTTACTACAGCTGGTGTTGATGTTATTGTTTTGGATTCTTCTCAAGGCAATTCTAAATATCAAATTGATATGATTAAGTACATTAAATCAGAATATCCAGAATTACAGGTAATTGCAGGAAATGTTGTAACAACTATGCAAGCTAAAAATCTTATAGAAGCTGGAGCTGATGCTTTAAGAGTTGGGATGGGTTGTGGATCTATTTGTATTACTCAAGAAGTTATGGCTGTGGGAAGACCTCAAGCAACTGCTGTATATAAAGTTGCAGAATATGCAAGGAAATTTGGTGTACCTATTATAGCTGATGGTGGTATTCAATCTATTGGGCACATTATTAAAAGCTTAAGTTTAGGTGCTAGTACAGTTATGATGGGATCTTTATTGGCTGGTACCTCAGAGGCACCAGGTGAATATTTTTTTAGTGATGGTGTACGTCTAAAGAAATATAGAGGTATGGGTTCCTTAGAAGCTATGAATAGAAAAGATGCACATGGCTCAGCAATGGATAGATACTTTCATAATGAAATGGACAAATTGAAAGTAGCTCAAGGTGTTAGTGGCTCAATAGTTGACAAAGGAACTGTTTTAAAATTCTTACCCTATCTGTTATGTGGCATTAAGCACGGATGTCAAGATATTGGAGCAAAATCTATCTCTACTTTGAGATCTATGATGTATAGTGGAGAATTAAAATTTGAAAGAAGAACACATTCTGCTCAGCAAGAAGGAAATGTTCATAGCCTTTTCTCATATGAAAAGAGACTTTTTTAAATAAGTAAATATTAAATGAGTACCTTACAAAAGGAGAAGTACCTGCATTTAATTGCATATAATTTGTCAATTTTAACAAATTATACCCCGAATTATGTGAGCTCATATTTGCTTATACCTAAACATATAACCACGCAAAAATATTTTATGAACAATTTGTTTTTTGATAATGGACAAGTGAAATTTACTTCACAATTATTTTACATGTAATGTACTTACAGTATAATGTATTTACGAGATACAATGTGTATTTTATACACATACATCTGTAAGAAAAATTGATTGATACAAGAGAAGAATTCTACTGGCAATTAATTTATAAAAAAATCCTATAAATTTACGTGAAACATTTTTTCATATTTCTTTAATAATTCAATTTATTATTACATGTATATACATGTATGTCATCCTTTAAATAGATTAATCTGTTTGATGTTACATTTATGACTGAATTGTTAAACAAGTTATAGCTGTATATTATTGTAATATTCTTTTCTTGTTGCATTCTTTGTATCTGATTTATATCCCAAAATCTACAGTTTGAAATTTCCATGAAATCACATTAACATTTCGATAAAAAAAATTGAGAAAATATTTAAAAGGTATGTAGTATCCTTAAAAATCTACAATGCAGCAAGAAAAAGAAAACAGATCCAGAATTTACATGCCAAACTATGGGAACACTATTGGAAAGAAATTTAATTAACTTAATTGTTTATTAGTTGTATATTCATTCCTACTGTAACGTGATAAAAAAAAGTCTCACTAGATTACAATGTTATATTTTATCAGCTATTTTAATATAATTTATCAAAATATATTTTTATGATTCTGATTTAATATAAGCTATCTTTTGAGATGAAAAATTTAAGCCCAAGTACTTAAACTAAGTCAATTAATTTTGTAATCCTAAATATACGAATTAAAAAAATACAATACACCGTTTTATTATAGTCAACCGCAAATTTTATACAGGTATTATAACAAAATTGTATATTTGAAATAAACCCATAACTAATGTTAAATATATCTCGTATACTTTATTACTATATATTCCAAACAAGTATTTGCATTGAATAAAATAGATCATTAAAATATATCGAACATTTATTTAAACCATGATATACCGTTATGCATCGCGCTCTTTTTGAACATAACCTAAAAGTTATACTGCAACCAGTACAAAAACAAGAGGTCGAAAGAAGTGTGAGATTTTTAAACAATGGTTTTATGTAACGTAGAATGTTTAGAAAGAATTTCAAATTACTTAGATGTTTCACCGCTACCACTAGAAATACAAGGAAATGTAAATAATAAATTTTGTATAAAAATAAATTACTTTCGAGATCGCGATAAATAGATTTTTTTATATTATTTTATAGGTAATCGTTGCTACGGAAAGGGAATCAAATCAAAAGATAGAAGGGTTTAGTACTATAATTCAACTGTTGATTGAAAATTCGAAGTATTCTGACATACTTGGTATTGACAATGAAATGAAAGCATTATCACGTCAGTGGCTGGAATATGCAGTTGTCTGTGTTAATTATGCTGATACTCCTGCTAATGCAAAAAGAGTCTTGCAGGTAATTAAAATCCAATTTATCCAATTATATATATAATAAAATTAAAAAGATACAAAATTACACCAATTGAGTTAGAAATGTACAAAATATATACAAGATTTCATTTTTATAGGAATTAAATGTTACATTAAGAGACAAGACATATTTAACTGGTACGGAGAAAACCATTGCTGATGTTACATTGTATTATGCTTTACATTCAATAATGGTAATGAAAATAAAGTGCAATAAGTAGAGCATGGGAATCCTTAGTAAATTGTATGGATCAATCTAATCTCTTTGACCTATTTTTATATTGCAGCGGGAATTAACTCATCAAGAGAAAGCTCAATATGTACACGTTTCAAGATGGTTTGATAACATGCAACAAGAAGAAAAGTTAAGACAGCAATTAGATTTAATTTCTTTTGATTTGTTACATTTATTTTTATGAATAAAATAAAGAAACAGTAGTAATTTTATAGACATTACATATTATTATTAAAATAACTTAAGAAACAATAACAGACAGTTACATATTTATTTGTCAACTTATGGAAATAGAAGTAACTAAATTGACAAAATATAAAATTTAAAACATAATGTATTTTTTGTGTCACATATGATAATGTTTTTACATTAGTTCAAAGATAACAATAGCAATCTAATATCACGGAATAAGTCTTTTTAATATATCGAAAAATGTGATTGTTTTTTTGGATAAACAAATCGCGCATATTGATTTTCGCAACTTAGATCTGATTCCTATATCTCATCCATGCTCTAAGCAATTACAGTATTACCTTGTTAACTACTTACATGTGCGTATGTATGTATTCATATTTTATTATTACAAGGTATAGGATAGACCTGACCTGACATCTTACGGAACCTCGTGTTATATGTTCTAAAATACCGGTTGTTCAGATCAAAGTTCAGAGAAACAGAGGTTTTGTTATGCCCCCTACGATTTAGAATCTAGGGCGCCGAGTGTAATTTATATATATATATATATATATTCAAATCAACTGCGGAAGTTGATAAAATTACTAATAGTTATTACTAATTGGATCGTAATATATAATGCGTAATATCAAATAATATGAGTTAATTGGCTGCTATCATAATTATAGTTTTATATAATTAAAAAATATATTAGACTATTAGCAAAACTGCCACTGATTTTTGAAATTATGAAGTATCAGTTTTTGATCTTTTTGGCAGTGTATAGTGAAATAATGCTTGTTTTTAATTGAATAGTTTTATTCCTCAAAATAATTTCCATTATATTTAACAAACTTCTTCTATAATAGATAAATATAATAGATTCTACTTGTAATCACTATTCCAACTAGGCATATAGTATTTAGTGGAATAAATTATGATTCGTAATACCCAGATAATACGTAACTATTTTTGCTAATTTATTAAAATTTGCTGTTTCAAAGA
Organism: Bombus confusus; assembly: GCA_014737475.1. Classification (NCBI taxonomy): domain Eukaryota; kingdom Metazoa; phylum Arthropoda; class Insecta; order Hymenoptera; family Apidae; genus Bombus; species Bombus confusus. The sequence goes on along the minus strand of JACXIV010000031.1, from coordinate 785,725 downwards.
TGTTAATAATTTAATATATAACCAAAATATGCGTATTAAGTATAATTTATTTTTTACTTTTTTTCAATATTTCTCAATGAAGTTAAGCATATATACAATTAACAGAAACATTTAAAATTTATTTTAAAATTAATAGTTATTTTAATGTTACTACCTTTATTAACATCTTTCAAACAATTTTAACAATATTCAATTGTATACTGACATAATGATGTATTGTACATGTATAAGTATATATAGCACATAAGACTAAAAGGTACTACATCTAATACTTGATGTTTGATTTTCCTAAATTAGCTTTAATTTATTAATAAATAAGGATAAATATTTAATCAGTCTTAAATAGAGAAAATAAAATAACATAAATAATGATTGATCTGAGATAATACATGCATTTTGTACTTTCTATAACTTTATATATATAATATTGCATATCATTCCATAAATTATGTTTATATATATTGTACTTTTATGTAACATCTTTTCTGTTCAGAAAATCAGAAAATAAGAATTTATGCTTTGTTAAATATACATCTCTTTAAACAAGCCAGTTATATCATTGGTTTAAATTACATAACTATAAGATTCACATTTTTGTATTTTGATATCATTAGTTGAAAATATTATTTTTTATATCATCACACAACATAAATTACTTACTACTAATCATTAAATTAATAATATTAGTCAATATAAATAATAATAAATATGATCACTATAGAATGTTATACAATCCTTTTTAAGGTACATAAACACTACCACATTATTATAATACTTCTAACGTGTTAAAGACACATGTAGACAAAAATTAGTATTCCATTTAATATTCCAATCAAATAATTTATTTGTACTCCTGATACCTTTGAAAATCTGTAAAAGAAATAAGATATATGTAACAGAAAAACCAATTAAAAAGTTCATATGTAAAAAAATAATCAAATTCTATAATATATAAATAATATAATTAAATATTACTTAATTTAATTATATACAGTAATTATATACAGTAAATTTTCCAAACTTTAACTTACCTTTGTTTAGAGGGACTAAAAGGGGAAGGTGGATTGATTCCAGGAATACTGCTATCTTTGTAAATTATAAACCAAGTAAAACCCATCATAATAAGACCACATACTGCTGCTTTTATTAGCCATCCATATGTTTCAAAAAATGATGTCATTACATTTACAACATCATCGTATTGACTACCATTAACAAATTTGTCATTTATAGTTGTTAACTGTTTTACTTTGAACTCTGATATATCAGGTATACGTGATAAATCAAATACATTGAATATGTTTGAAAATATAGACGTTGATGATGCTACATATTTAACGTTATTTTGCAGCTGTAAAATACTACCTAAAGAGATGATATGAAAATATCAACAGTTACAATAATATATAAATTATTTAACATGCAATGCTGCAACAAAATTTATTTCTATATGTCTAAATTTATTAACAGAACATAAAAAATTTAATTCGTAGTTTTAATTATATATTTATATTTAAAAATGTAAATAGTAGATAGCATATCAGATCAGTTTGCAGAGCATAATCCATTTAGAATATATTAAGACACATTAAAAGCAAACTAAATTTGCGAATTTGATTGCAAATGACGCAACATTGCACAAGTATATTAAAGCATAAATTTTGCATTATTATTTGAAGCTTGTCAATACGAAGATATTGAAAAAAAGTTATCACAAACGATACATTCCTTATGTTTAATCAATTTTATATCAAGATAAATATACACAGAATATAAATACATGCAACATGAATTAACACACACAGTAATTTTACAAAACAAACTTCTTAATAAAAAAAATACGACAGAACATTACTTACCATAATTTATATATATTTTTCCCAAGACAATAGACAATGATACTATAAACAGCACTAAACTGAAATTCTGTTCATTTATTTGTAATTTTTTCCATAACCTCACTGGTGCAATGTAATTTTTGTTTGTCACTAAATCGTTAGTTCTATTTAAACGTGAATTTAGATTTTTTTCACCCATTTCGATTTCCAATTATAAAACACATATACATTTACATCGAACATTCAAAAGATTGTGAATGACAAGTGAAGTGATTCGTATCACCAAAAATAACAGTGAATAATAATAACACACATAAATAGCACTCGATTCATATATATACCTCCACACGTAAAACTCTTACGCATGCGTGTTAGAAACGATTATTCAGGACTGTATTATACGATTTGTATACAAATTCAAAATACCAAATTTTGAGTACTATATTAATTTTTTGTAAATTCTACACAGAATTTAAAAATATATGGATATTATAGAAAATGACTAAAATGGATGATCAATAAATTTCAATTTTGTATTTTATATGTCCATTATAATATTATAATTTGTTTCTTTATAATTTATTTATTATTTGCAATAATAATATCTTAAATATATACTTGTAAAATAATATGTTTGATATGTTGCATTAAAAACACAAATAAATGATAATGTACATCGCAGCAACGCTCCTGCAGTTATACGATTATGGAGGGGTGAAAGATAGGTTAGAGGTTTCAGTTAACAGCAGTCGTCATTCGCTTAGGGGCGAAGACGGTGTGTTAGAAGGAGCTGGACTCCACAAGGAACGAGTTATTTGTATTTAGACGTATATGGAACCATAAATCACGCGTATATATTTATTATTAAAAAAATGGCAACGCAAGAGGAAATTGGTATTGGAGATTTGGTTCTTTTGGATGAAATCACATTGGAAAAAATTGTGGAAAATTTACGAGTTAGGTAAGATCATGTTTTGACTAGTGATGAATAAGGCGGTAAATCAGGAAATTGGCGGGAAATTGAGGAATACAAGTTACTTTTTCTTTAAAAAACGTGACAGGTGTTCTGTTTATGTTTCGATAGTGTTAGTATTTCGTAGATCATCCACCAAGAGGGCGTGGCTAACCGTATAACAGGTGGTTGCAATTCGGTTTCGTTATTTGGATTTGAACTTGACCTATATATAATACCTATGATATAATAGAATGCATGAAAATTTTATACTGAGATCACCCTCAAATGATAATATGCTTCTGAACATGGATTTTATCTCCATAACCATGAATTTATGCATTTCATTACGTTTTTATATTTATATAAAATCGCTAATTATAATACATATTTTAATGCGTTTACATTTTTGTATAGAAAACTATTAGTATATATTTAAGATATTTAGTTTTATAATAAGTAATATTTAAGTCTTATCTTGTTCCGTATTCTATGAGTCATCGTCTTCGGTTCTTTGGTATCTTAAACTTTACATGATTCTTAACTAACTGTTCTTGATAATAAAAATGTTTACAATTTCTTCTATTCTATGTATGGAACACATATTTAATTTAATTACATTTCATATAAAAATGAGATATTTATTCTGTTTATAAATAAATACATATATTTTTTAAAGTAAAAATCATTCGAAAAAATGTATAGTTTTAAGCGCACAATTGATAACGAAGATAGATAACGCAACTTAGTGTAATGAATTATATATGTTTGTATTGTAAATTGTTTTATACGTAATATATATTTCCTAAGTAGAATATGTAGTAAACGTATTTAATTTTTAACCTTAACATATGATTATATTATGACGCTTAATAAATAAACTGAAACATTAGTTGCATTTAATGATAAAAAAATAATTGATAAAGCGATAAAATTTATCTTTCAGAAATAAAAACAAGTTTATATAATAGCATATATACATATCACAGTTCTATTGAAGTATATTTATTTATTATACTATATTTAATTTTATTTTAGATACAATGGTGGAAAAATTTATACGTACATTGGAGAAGTATGTATCAGCATAAATCCATACAGAAGTATAAATATATATGACAATGATTATATTAATAAATATAAAGGTAAAAGATCATATTTCACATAGTAACATTATAATCACATGTTGACTAAACAAAGTAATAAAATTATCAGATAATATATAAGAACAATTTTTGAAAATTATATTTTAGATAGAGAATTATTTGAAAATCCACCACATATTTTTGCAATTGCTGATGCAGTGCACAAAGAAATGAAGCAACAACGTCGTGATACTTGTATTGTAATTAGTGGGGAATCTGGTTCTGGTAAAACAGAAGCAAGTAAAATTATTATGAAATATATTGCTGCAGTTACCAATTTAAGTGGTCAACAAGAAATAGAAAGGTGTATAGATCATTCAAGAATAGTATCTTATTGTTAAATTTTCTGAAGTCATTTCATTTGTCTTTAGAATTTTGTATCTGTAGCATCTAATATTATATTTTCTCGTCTATCAGAGTAAAAAATATTCTTATACAATCTAATTCAATACTGGAAGCTTTTGGAAATGCAAAAACAAATAGAAATGATAATTCATCTCGATTTGGAAAATATATGGATATAGATTTTAATTTCAAAGGTGATCCAATTGGTGGTCATGTTACTAATTATTTATTGGAAAAGTCAAGAGTTGTATATCAGCAAAATGGTGAACGAAATTTTCATTGTTTCTACCAGGTATTAGCAATAATTTCATTGTATATTATTTTTCTTCACTGCACATAAAGTATTGTGTCTGCAAAACAGTTTACTTAAAATTTTCAGTTATTAAATGGTTCCAGTGAAACAGAGTTAAATAAATTACGCCTAGTACGAGATCCAGCTGCTTATTTCTATGTTTGTGCTGGAAATTGTAATAAAACCAATGCAACTGATAAAAGTGACTATAAAACAGTTACTTCTGCTATGTCTACTCTTGGATTTACTCAAAATGAAATGCAGACGATCTGGAATATCATTGCTGGCATATTACATTTGGTTTGTTGCAACTAAAATAATGAAGAAAATTAGATAGTTCCTGTTTCATTTCTAATATTAAATTTGATTTGCAGGGCAACATTACTTTTAAATTTATTGACGATAAACTTTTCATTGAAAATAGAACTGCTTTAAACGATACAGCAAATTTATTTTCTATTAGTGTACAGGAATTAAGTACAGCTCTTACACAAAGAGTTATTGCAGCAGGTGGAGAAGTTATGCAAAAAACTCATACTTCAACAGAGGCAGAATATGGTAGAGATGCCCTAGCTAAGGTAATATTTGCTTTTATAGTTATTTGTTTCTCATGTTTAAAAAATAAGCAAATATTATTTAAATTTTTATTAAATAATAAAAACTAAATTATATTTTAGGCTGTATATGAAAGGTTGTTTACTGAAATTGTATCTCGCGTTAATAGCGCAATTAATGTAAATGATACAGAAGCTTATAAAAGATATAGAACAGTAATTGGAGTACTTGACATATATGGTTTTGAAATTTTTGATGTAAATAGTTTTGAACAATTCTGTATTAATTACTGTAATGAAAAGTTGCAACAATTGTTCATTGGTAAGAAAATTTTACATAAACTTATTATATTGAAAAAATTAAATAGACGTTTAACATTTTAGAATTGGTATTAAAACAAGAACAAGAAGAATATAAAAGGGAAGGTATTGCATGGCAAAATATTGATTATTTCAATAATCAAATAATTTGTGACTTAGTAGAGCAACCTCATAAAGGAATAATAGCAATTATGGATGAAGCTTGCCTTAATGTTGGCAAAGTTACAGATGAAGTCAGTTTTCTTAATTTATTATATTGATATTCATTATTTATTATATACTATGCTTACAAAGATTATGATTATTCCGTATAACAAATTATTTTTAGATGCTTCTAGAAGCTATGGATCAAAAATTACTTGATCATAAACATTATGCTTCTCGACAATTGAAGCCAATGGATAAAGAACTTCAACATAAAATTCAATTTAAGATTAAACACTATGCTGGAGATGTAATATATAATATTAATGGCTTTTTAGATAAAAATAAAGATACGTTATTTCAGGATTTTAAACGTTTACTTTATAAAAGCAATAATCCAATAGTTAGCAAAATGTGGCCTGAAGGTGCACAAAACATTCTGAAAGTATGTAAATACATTTACTACATAATTACGTATTACATTATTTTTATTATTATACTATTTTATTTTAGACAACAAAAAGGCCTTTAACAGCTGGAACTCTTTTTCGTAATTCCATGATAGCTCTGGTTAAGAACCTAACAAGCAAAGAACCATTTTATGTGAGATGTATAAAACCTAATGAAGTTAAATCACCAGTTGTATTTGATGAAGAAAGAGTAAATCATCAAGCACGATATTTAGGTCTTCTCGAAAATGTATTAGTTAGAAGAGCAGGTTTTGTGTATCGTCAACGATATGACACATTTTTAAAACGGTATCTGTCTATATAAGTATATGCAGAAAAGTAATGTGATTATTACATAACAAAATTTTTTAAATTATGTTACCAATGAAATTGTTTTTATCAGGTATAAGATGATATCTCAATATACTTGGCCAAATTTTAGAGGTGGTAGTGACAAAGATGGTGTACGTACATTAATGGATGAAAAAGGTTTTAGTAATGATGTAAAATATGGACATACTAAAATATTTATTCGTTCACCACAAACACTTTTTGCATTAGAAAAGGTCAACGTTATTTAATTTTGTCTACTTAAAATTACGCAAATATTGAAACAAATCCTTCAAAATATATTTATTTTTAGGCACGTAGCGATTTGATCCCGGGTATTGTAATATTATTACAAAAGCAATGGAGAGGATATTTATGCCGTCAAAAGTATAAAAAAATGAAAGCTGCCCTTATTATAATGAAACATTATCAAAAATATAAAATGTACACCTATATCAAGGAATTAGAAAAAATGTTTCAAAATGCAAAAACAATGCGGGATTACGGCAAACATTTAACTTGGCCCTGTGAAAATTTTGCTGTGAGACACATAATATTTGCTTTAAAAATGATGTATGAAAGATGGTGGGCATGGATGATTCTCAGACTTATCCCTAGAGAGGACTGGCCTCAACTACGATTGAAGGTATATATATCATTAATCAGGATAGCTAATTCTTAATTCTAATTTTTGACATTAACACAATCTTAGATGGCTGCGGGCGTAGTTTTGCGTTCAAAGCGACTTCATTGGGGACAAGATAGACGTTGGGAGGGGAATTATCTTTCCAAACCAGATGAAAATCCTCAAAGTGATATTTTTAATTCTTCAATAAATAATCTTCGCAATACTGATCATTTTAAAGCAGTTTTATTTAGCGCATTTATTAGAAAAACCAACAGGTTTGTATTGAGTGTTGTTATATTATATGCTGAATTTTATAAATTCTATTATAAGCAAATTATAATTATAGATTTAATAAACCAAAGGATCGTGTACTAGTAGTTACTGAACATGCAATATACAAGCTTGAAAGTTCTAAATTTAAAAATATGAAAAAAGGCATGCCAATAACGGAGATAACAGGTTTAAGTGTATCACCTGGAAAAGATCAGCTTATAACAATTCATTCAAATCGAGGAAATGATTTTATTATGTCAATCATTGCTAAAGATGATAGAGTTGGAGAACTTGTTGGTATTTTAAGTAATAAATATAATCAGTGAGTACATGTTCATTGCTCAAAATTTTATATGCAAAATTTTGCTGCTTGGATATATATTAAAATATTATATTTTATGCTAGATTACGTTCTGCTGATCTACAAATTACAGTGGATGTAAAATTTAAATGTATGCTAGGAAATAAGAGTAAAGTATTACGAGTAGAAGTACATCCTGAAGTTCATGAACCAACATTCAAAAAAGATGGTGAAAATATCATATATGCCATTCCACCATCAGTCGGTATAATTGATGGAAGTGCTAATACAAGGTTCAGAACCGCTAATTGAAACAACCCTTTCAACTGTCTTTCTAATATTTTATCATAAATATTGAGGTTAAATTATTATATATACTAATAATGTTACTACAAAAATATTTTTTGAAAATGCTTTTTTATATATTCATACATCTATTAATGTACAAATAATATTAGGAATATTAATAGGGTCGTAAGTTAAAAACAAATGACAATACAGTAATTTAGTAACATAAAGCATTTTTAGTGCAAATACGCGAGTATTTTACGAGTATTACACAAATATTGTATCAAATAAGTAATGGAAAGACTTTATCACACTGTTTAACAAAACTCCTTTATGTAAATACGTACAAAATTAAAAGTAGTGCATTTCAAATTGTAAGAATTAAATGCATTACTTATGTGAATAAGTTGTAAATTTTTAAATTGGAATGATACGTAGGTCTTAAGAGAATTAACACAGTATTGTTTTAAAAAAGTATCATTCTTTGGTACAGTAGTCTTAATACATACTTACCAATGTGGCATTTTACTTAAAATATTTTTGAAAATATATTTTTACACCATCGTTGAATATTTATATATTATGTGAAGATTTATAAAAAATACAATTTATATGTATGTTAAAACTGATATATATATTAATCAAAATTTTAACACTATTAAGCATAAATAATAGATAACATAATAAAAAGGTGAATATCAATGAAAAATTTGTCACATAATTATTGCATTGAAAATTTTCTAATTATGTTAATGTTATGTTTTAATAATGCTGTATGAATTGAGACAAAAGATGTAATATGATATAGCACATCATAAAATGGTGCCATTGTTAAAAAATAAATTAACATTTTTACATATTTTTATTTATGTATAAAATTGTATAAGTAACCATAAGCAGAACAATAAATCATTTACGTACGACAAAAAATGCTTCTAAATTGAAAATGTTTTTCCATAAGTTAAAAGATACGAATTTCTTTATTTATTACATTTTTTATTGTTGAAGTGTAATAGAATACATTTTTTATACAAAATAATAATGTAATCTAATCAATGCGTTGATATAGATATATATATCCTAATTCTTTTGGTGGATTTTCAGACAATGCAACCTGCAATAAACGATTTAAATGAGTGCATTTATCATATTATAATTTATTTTATACTTGCAACACATACTTTGTCGTCATTGTATATTACCCATCGATTATCTTTTAAAAGATGACACACGTAATGTCCTACCATTGTCGATGTACCCATATGTGATATAAATCCTACTAATTTATATTCTAAAATATGAAAATACAATTATCTCAATATGAGTAATTCTTTACATTATTAAATACTGAAAAACGAACATACGGTCGATTCCGTCTTTAAATTCTTCTTTGGAATGTTTTGATTTGTCTTCAACTTCTAACGCATCCAATTCATTTTGATGACTAAAAATCCAATCTACTGCACGTTCTAAATTGTTATCAGTCGCTTTAAGCGCTTTTGTTGCTTGTTCTCTTGTGAAACTCATTCCCATCAGCATAGCCACAGCATCTTCATTTGCCATAAATTTATTTTTTTCTAAGGTTAAATAAACAAAAACAAATATGAATGTTATTAAATTCATTTATAGAGAAATTTGAAAAAAAAGTACTAGTTACCTGGTTTAACATCAATTCCGGGTGGTACAAACGGATCCGCAAAATCCGAATCCGCGATATGTTCCATTAACCAGTTTGTGGCTGCTTCTAAACCACGATTCTCCGTAAAATAGAGAGCTCTTTCACAGGCTTCTGGTGGAAATCCCATATCTGTCAACTGATTCAATATCACGGAATCATAAACAAGTGGCGGGGGTTCGGTACCAACTGTTTCCGGTAATAATTCTTCTGTGGGTTGCAAACCAAAACCTCGAAGAGAACTTAAGTTTAGTATGTCTGGCATTTCCACTGCTACATCTAACTTAACTGATGTCCAATCTTCTTTCATCATGAACTTTTTTAAATGAATTAATAGATAATCCGGGAAAGTAGAGAGTCTAGTCGTTCTATAAAAGAATATGCTTATTAATTATGTGCAGTAAAATATTATATACATCATAACTTACTTCTGTGCTATAGTCTTTTCATTTAAAGCTGAACTATAAAATTGCTCCACTGTTTCTGACCGAATAAATGTTTGCAAACAAGATGATAGTTTTATGCGTGGTCTGACAAGCGCATTTGAATCCAATTTTTGTCCTTTTGCTTCTGCTTCGCTCTTCAATGTTTCATAAGCTGCGACTTCATCCTATATGCAATATATGTTATGTAAATGTACATTTTTAAATTAAGATTTATAAGTTATATAAATCATTTACCTTATTTACAGCAGTTTCTACAGGTATTGGAAGTGGTAGTAAGTATTCGGTACGATAAGTATACTTTACTTTGTTAGACCGACTACACTGATACCTTTCTTCAACTTGGAATTTAAAACAATCAGTAGGATTCGTTTGATGACGACTGTGACGCTGTGCGATCAATTTCCTGATATTAGTATTGTAACTTCATATGAAAACTGAAGTAGGTTATTTTTATATATCTATTAAAAATATAAAATATGACAATATTACATCAATGATATTTATGATGTGAAGGAAGAATTCTTGCGCATCTTGCTGCCGATTTGAAGAAAATCCAAGGTGTCCACGGCCGACTAAAGTTTTGAACATCCGTGGCGGAATACCCTGACGTGATTCGTGTTCATTGTTCGTATCTGGAGGAACTGAGTATTTACCAGAAAGTAAACCAATTCCAAGTTTAGTCCTATAATATTAATTTCTTGTATCTTAAAGTCAGTAAGTAAATTTGTATGCCACACTTTCATTTTTTCTTAACTTACATTTGAACATTAAAATCATTTGCTGGATCAGTGTAATTCTGCTGAAATATCTGTGGTGCACCATCTACAAATCTGAAATTCAAATTCCAATTATTAAACACTGATTCTACTATAAAAAATGATCTAATGTTTCATTAAAACATTAAATAAATACATAAAAACATTAATTAAATAATTGTTATAGTACTGGTTAAACTTTTCTCCTATACAACATAAAAAACTTTACACAGTACTACTTGTTTATTTAAAATCAAGTTGCAAACCTTTTGACAAAATCTGGAATTACAAATAACATCTGCATCACACTGTTTAAATAACAAGAGTTTCCTAAGTTAGCAAGTCCTGTATACCCAGGTCCATACAAAGGTGTCAATTTACTTGCTGCTTCTTGAAGTGCAACCCATTCACCAAATCTTTGATTAAGATCTAATTCAAGCTCTATCATAGATTTATCAGTTTTCTCCATTTGAGCAATATTAATACCCCAATGAGCTAAATGTGCTACTAGATTTGGATCTTCCACCATATCATCTTCATCATATGAAAACACATCTGCTTTTCCTTCTTTGGTTATAGTTCCTAATTTCACTGCTAATGAGTAACCCGTTACTCTATAATGTTCTACTGCATGATCATTTCCTCCTGTTCCATCATAAAATTTACGTCCACACAGAATACTACCATCAGTTAAATTAAGCCAGAGATTTTGAGTTAAATCACATTTTTCACATTTCCATCCACTAGGTGGTATCTTTTTTCCATTATCTAATTGTTTAAGATTTGCTGCATGTCTAAGAATTTGATAATTATTTAAAATAATGATAAAAAGAATATTTTTTAAATTAATACATACTTGAAATTTTGTTCTTACTTTGAAACTGCCTTTATTTCTCCATCCCAAGTTCCATCCAATGCCTCTACTTCTGCTACTTTTGTTGCGGATTCTGCTTCTAATATAGATTTAATTGCAACTTCAACCTATATACATCAAATTTTTCATGTAATTTTTTAATGTTCCTACATTTTATTTTTTTTTTTTTTTTTTTTTTTTTTTTTTTTTTTTCTTTATGTAAAACTTACTTCTTGTGGTAAATTGTCTGTTGGATATGGTACTGTAATAAAATTTGGTAGAATAACAATTTGATAAGATTCGTGGTACGTATATTTTTGTTGATCTGGTGTAAATCCATCTGTTGTTCCTATTGCTAATCTAGTAATTTTCTTTTCAGGGCCATCTCCTTGGTGTTTAGAAGGAATCTATAAATATTAACACATATTTTGTGTTATATATAAACAATTCGTATTTTGTACTAATATAATTTTAAGATTTTTTTAGATATAATAAAGTACTCACCTCTTTCCTTCTTCTTTTAATATGTAGAAACACAGGATTTTTTGTTAATTGATAATAATGTTGTACATAATCCTGGCCTAATCCCAAGAACGTGGTAAGATTAACGTACAAACCAGTGCAAGTATCCTTAAAAGAGAAAAAACAACGAAAATAATTATATTATCATTGTATTATTTTCTCTAATTATAAGATCATCGTGACATCTTACTGGCGTATCAAAAGAATAAACACACTCATCCTTATATATTTTATCATTTTTCTGTGGTACCCTAATATTGGATAAATGTTTCATCAATTCCTCCATTATAAACAAAATGTAATCACCATAAAAAAAGAAAATGTCCGAACAAATTGAAAAATAATCGAGTTAAAGATCACCGGCTCGTCGTATTGATGATATGCGTGATTTGAGGAATAAGACGAAGGAACCGGAATATATTCGACTCTTCTCGTTTCTCTTTAAAAACCAGTGGTGCTCAATGGTAATCACACGATTTTCATATCTCAATTTAGTACAATATCTTTAAGTGACTCATGCCACTTAAAAGAACACCATGAACAAAAATATATTATTGTAGTTTATAGTTTTTGATTAAATAACTGGAGCTATTTGTCTCTTTTAATTTTTAATTTTTATAGATTTAAACCTATATTACAAAAATGCACAAAACAGAACAAGCCTTGCTGTTTCGGTGAATAGTTGTTTGAGCAGACGGTACACAGATGTTATAAATGTATATGATGATTCATACTGTCATTAACCTAAAATAAAGTTCATATTTTATTTACTGGGAAATGATCACGTAAATTTTGTGGATAAAAAGTATTTAATCAAATTATGCGTATCATTTATTATATATCCTTATTATAATTTGCATTTACTTTTGCAACAATGGAAAAAGAAAGGTAATTTAATCTTTCTTTTTAATTGTATGTGCTTATTTATGAAAATATAACTAATTTCTAGTTAATGCCTTTCAACGTTTATCAATTTAAAATTATACGCAATAGTGTAATTATTATTTATCAAATATATTTTTTAAGTTATTTAATATGTTATATACTATAAATGAATCTATCAGGTTTACAATGCTCCTTTTGGATTCAGGAGAAATATTTTTTGAAGATTATAGTGTTCAAATGAAACTTGTTGATAATTCTACTTCAGAAGAACAAACATGGAGAGATGGAAGATTAAAATTCTGTTCAAAATCTTTAGTATTTGTAAATAAAGATATTAATCAGCCTTTAATCAAAATTCAACTCAAAGAAACTATAGCTATTGATCAATGTCAATCCAACAATGATCCAGCAAAGTTTGTATTTTTAATTTTTAATATACCACTATAATAGTTTCCTTGCATTAACAATCTTTATTTTATTTACAAGATGTGGCAATATATTATTGGTTCAATGCAAACAATATGTGAAAATGTTGGAGAAAAATATACTTGCACCATATAAATTCATACACCAAAATACTACTTTTCATTTCTACTTTAATTATGCAAAAATAGATGATTGTCTTCCACAAATTCTACAGTTATTTAGAGCAGCTACTTTGCCAACAGCTGAACAAAATGCTATGGTATATTTTAAAGTCATTATGTATATTATTATACGAAAATCTCTAAAATAATGTTACTAAATTATTACTGTTATGTAGATTATGGCAATTGTACACTCGCGACAATCTAGAGTATCATTTGATACATCATGGTTGGGAGACTTATATGAACAGGTAGTGTTAGAAACTCAAGCAAATAAAGTGTTGCCTCTTGTTATAAATCCAGGAAGAATACTTTTAACAACTTCAAGAATTTATTTTCAACCTTACAATAATTTAGACCAAGTATGTATTTTATAATGTCAATGATAAATGATTTAGCCAAGTTGTTAAAAGAATAATTTTATGATTTTAGCATCCAGTTTTAAAAATACAACTGAATGATATTATTAATATTAATAAACGACGATTCCTTCTAAGCCAAATTGTAAGTATAGCTTTATACATCAATGTCTAATCATTGTAGTTTGATATAGATATATTAATTGTTTCAAACGTAGGGGCTTGAAATAAAGTGGTTACGACAGCCCGAAAATAAAGTTGAACATCTATTTATATCATTAAAAACTCAAAATGACAGGGATGAATTATACACAAATTTATTAAACCAACCTACAGTTTCTTTAGAAAGAGTACCTCAAGATCAAATGACTATGAGATGGCAAAATGGTTCTTTGTCAAATTATGATTATCTCTTGTACATTAATAGGTAACTTTTATATTAATAAATAATAGAAGTATTGAATTGTACATTTTAACTTAAATATTATTTTTCAGTTTGGCAGATAGAACTTTTCATGATTTAACTCAGTATCCAGTTATGCCTTGGGTATTACAAGATTACACATCTACTACATTAAATTTAAATGATCCTAGTATTTATAGAGATCTTTCAAAGCCTATTGGAGCTCTTGAGCCAAATCGGTTAGAAAGATTAAAGGTGTATTTCTTTTTCGATATGCAAAATATATATGTCAGGAGTGAGATAATGGTGTTATTATATTTTAGGAACGATATTTGGAAATGTCAGAACCAAAATTTTTGTATGGTTCTCATTATAGTGCCCCAGGATTTGTATTATTTTATTTAGTACGAAAATATCCTCAGTACATGCTTTGTTTACAAAATGGAAGATTTGATCATCCAGATAGAATGTTCAATAGGTATGTGCTTTTTTATAAAAATACATGTTGCTATGATTCTTTAAGAGTATTAAAGTTATGAACATTAAGGAAATATATATGTTGTTGAGTCTAGTAGTGATAATAAATGTATATGTATAAAATTNGGTAATTGCTTATTATACTGTAAAAATAATTACTCTGTCGACTCTGCAGAATCGATTTTTTGTTTCACTCTTACCAACAAAAACACCTAACAGTGTAGCTGACGTTTGGAAAAATGTTTTGGTGAACATGTCTGACTTTAAAGAACTGATCCCAGAATTTTATGACACAAACAATGGTGGTGATTTTTTAATAAATAGTTACGGCATTGATTTTGGATATCGACATGATGGAACAAAAATAGGAGATGTACAGTTACCACCATGGGCAAATGGTATGTGTTTATCAATTCATAGGAAATAATTATCTATAATTTAATACGAATTAGTTATCAAATTCTAGGACCAGCTCATTTTGTACAAGTATTAAGAAGTGCTTTAGAAAGTGATTATGTTTCTCAAAATCTCCATCACTGGATTGATTTAATTTTTGGATATAAACAAAGAGGAATTGAAGCAGAGAAAGCTAATAATGGTAAACTATTTAATTATAAAAGTTGATGTAAAACTAACATTTGTTTTATAATATACTGCATTTCAGTATTTTTCTATTTATGCTATGAAGGAGCAGTAAACTTAGACACTATTAAAGATATTAATGATAGGCATGGTTTAGAGATACAAATTATGGAGTTTGGTCAAATACCAAAACAAATTTTTACTTTACCACACCCCAAACGGTCTGTGCTTATTCTGGATAAATTGCATATTAAAACTACTTCAGCATCAGTTACAAGTGAAACAGGTATATGATATATTATCTCAATTTATAAATTAAAACTTAATGAAATATAAATATATTATAAATATGTGTAATAAAAAATAATTTCTTTCAGAAGATAAAGAAAATCCTATAGGAAAGACTTTTGAATTACATGAATTAATAATGTTTCAATCTCATAAAGAAAGTGTAAGTAGCATTATCATACAGAATAAGGAAGAAATTAATGAAGTAATATCAGTTGGACAAGATGGAATGCTTAAATTATATAGTATAAAAAATAAAAAATTAACACGTAATGTATCTTTATCATCGTTACCACTTTCTTCTTGTGTATCATATTATACATCTTCTCATCGCAATATATTAGTTGCCGGATCCTGGGACAATTCACTGTAAGCATGTTAAATAAATATTTCATATGTGAATTTCATTCTTATTAATTAATTTTTTTTATAGGATATTTTATGATATTGAATTTGGTAGAGTAATAGATATACTACAAGGACATGAAGATGCTGTTTCTTGTTTAGCATTAAGTGATAGTCGTAAGATTATTATCTCTGGTTCATGGGATTGTACAGCAAAAGTATGGAAAAGCTATTCTTCTGGGACAAAAATTAAACCAGCTGAGTGCCTTATTGCACAACTAGATCATGACTCTAAAGTAACTTGCATCGATATATCAGGGTAAAATTATACTTCTTATGGTTTGTAAGTAATATTAAATAGTATGTTCAAAAAATTTTTATTGGTGGAACATTTATAGAGATGAAACATTATTGGTATCTGGCACAGAAGATGGAGAAATTTTTTTGTGGAATATGGATACATATCATCTGCAATTTACTGCAAAAGGTAGCTATAATTTCATTTCATAATAACTATCTTCTCGATTTTAAGAGGCATATTCACTTTATTTCCTTTTCTACAGCACATAATTGTAAAATAAATGCAATGGTGTTTGATCAAGAAGGAAAAAGCATAATTTCATGCGCAGAAGATAAAATACTAAATATAATTGATATTCATACAAGTACTCAGATTTATCGTACAACTACAGAATACGAACCTCTAACACTAACATGGTTCAAAAGCTTTCTATTAATAGGAGATAGTAATGGTAATATTAATGTTTGGAACCGCCAAGGTGCAGTTTTTATTACACAAATACATTGCCATAATGGTACAGTATTCTATATATTAATACATTAATTCCTTGTATTTACATTGGAATATTCAATACTTAAAATTTAATTTACGTATGACTTTTCTGATAATTAAGAATATAGTCACTTTTTAGGTCCACTTAATACATTATCAGTATCAACAGAAAATAATATAGCCTTATCTGGTGGAAAAGACAGGAAGATAATCGTATGGGATTGTAAAAATGTATAATTCATATTGTAATATCTGCAATGTGACTGAAATATTCTTTAGTTATAAATTTCACTATCAGTTTATAGCAAAACTTTTCATTTTAGTAAATATAATATAGCAGAAAAGCTGTATCTAATACATACATGCTGTATTCATTTGAAATTGTTGTAATATTCGTTGATAGTCTAACATTTGTTGCATGTTATATTTTAGCATATTTTATGTCATACTGTTACACATTCCTAACAGTTTATAAAAAGTCTCAAATACAAACATTATACATACATTTAAAATACTGTTTCTTTAACATATTCTTTTTGCAAACTTGAGTCTACAGCAAATTTTTATACATAAATTTATATATACTGATATGTAGCACATAGTTCTTATAAGTTCTTTGGATGTATTTCATAAATTTATTTCCTAACATTCAGTCTTATTCTTTTATGAAAACATAAATCTAAATACAAAGAACATAAAATTAACATAATTTGCAATTGTATTTAAATCTAAAAAAGTTAATAAAAAGTAAAAACTTGCAACTTGATCTACAAAATGTGAACATAACGTGCGTTTTGAGTTATATGTAAATTGAATGTTCAATATTCATGATTTTATATTCTTCATATAGCATATGATATCATATTATTACGAATACTTTCATTAATGATTGTAATTTCAATATTACTAAAGAAAATAAATTCTATTTATTTTTGGTATACTTCCTGTATAGTTTTTTCATGTATGTCTAAATAAACATTTCATAAACATAAATTATGTAATACAAATATGAATTGTATAACTTATTATTACTACCACTAATTTTTTATATATTCATATACACATACTTGTTTGTTTTATTCATTTTCTTTTATTTACTACTATTTATTTGAGTGATCCAATTCATTATTTAATGGTAAATGTGAATCATCCAATTGTTTCAACTGTTCATATGTTATAAAAAATATGATATTCCATGGTCCCATTCTAAACCAAGTAGGTACAAAACCCTTGTATAAGGCTAAAAATCCTTCATTTTTAAAAGTCTACAAAAAAAATAAAATCTGTATGATATTATTAAAAAGGACAAAAAATATGTACATAATATTTTAAATCATATACCTGTACAAAGCAATCTATGCTACCATTATAAATATGAGGTGGTAACATGCCACTTGCGGTAGGTATCCTTCTTTGATTCATTAAACGTGTCTGTAACAATTTCATTTGAGTAAAATATACAGATGATAAAATATTCACTAACTATACTTACACGCACAACATCAATAGGAGTAGAAGCTATTGCACTTCCCATACTAGCTATAAAACTGGACCTGAAATATGTAGTTACATGTATATGTAAGTATACATATATGTATATTCAATAGCAATTTTAAAGCCCTGTTTCATTGTACCAAATTAAAACAACCCTTATCCAGGCTTTTGAAATTCAAATATACAATGTGGTGTCTACAATATTATAACTTGTAAAAAAGATCTGTATGGTATATTTTAGAACTTACTATAAAATGTTCAATACATAGAAAAAATATACATAAAGAAAATAAAGAAAACAAACGCAAACTATGTATTCAATCTTGTATATAATTCTGCAAATAAATTTGCATGAAGTGGTAAGCGAAACGATTGATTATGCAATTCAAGATGATTAGACATCTGGATAACAGTTTTAACAATTTATATATGAACAAGAAATATTAAACATAACTTCCATTTTGATTCTCTGTGGTCATCTCAATGTCCACGTACTGATTGTGCCCATGTGCACCACAGTGTGAAAGAACCTGGAAATAAAATTTTTCACTTTTAGAAAAATGTTACTTCCTTTTTAATTAAGTATAAAACCATTATATTATTAATATTGCTAAGATGAAATTATTTGAGTTATTTAATTCATTATCTGCTATTCCTAGAAAAATATTTATACTGTACAATACAAACATGAATGTCAAAATTAAAATACAGAAAATTTTGTTTGTTAGTTATACATCTATATATTACCAAAGTCATAGGATAGGAAAATTTAGGAGATATAATAAATAAAACTAATATTAGAAATTATAAATATTATTAAAAAAATTGTAACATAAAATAAACACAATTCTTTGTTTAGATATACTCACATGACATCACATACTGTAAAAGAGCACATGAAATATGTTTGCTTTAAAAACATTATTGAACATTTGTTAGTATGATAATGGTGTGATAAACACTATTTGATAAACAGAAATAGCCCGGATAAGGGTTTATTTATTATTTAAGTATTAATATTAAAAGAAAGGCTAATACACAATTTATATTTGTTTTCAAATAAACTATTTTTAATAGAATATTATATATCTATCTATACAATGATATCAAAGAACAATATAAAATTAAATAAAATATATAAATGCAGTTTACTTACACAAAATGATTACTAACACTATCTCCCAATAGAGCCATAAACTTTTTTTTACTGTAATCATATATAGGCAATTCTACAGCTGCAATAATTGCTGCCCTTTGAGCAGTAGGTCCTACACCCTGCATACAAATTTTTGTGTATAATATTATGTAAATATTGTTAAATTTTATATTAATTAATTTACGTACCCTCCATAAACCACAAATACCTTCATGTTGATATACATCTTGAAAACAACCAAACAATGTTAAATTTGAATTAATTCCAGTTACTTGCATACGAACTTTAACTACATCAGTTGGATTAGCTATAGCACTTGAGATAGCACCAGCTAATGCAGCACATATAACATTTATAACAACTAAATCATCTGTTTTCCACTTATCCATAGCTGCTTTTTTTAAGGAATAATAGGTACCGAATTTTATAGTTCCATAAGTAGCTTGCCTTAAAATAGCTGAACTAATTCTATATAATAAAAATATTAGTATTAATAAAATAATCCTATCTAGTATTCAAATGAAATATTGAAATAATATATATATATATGTATGTATGTATATAAATCAAACTTCTTTTTACCCAGAATATAGAGCTTTAAAACCTTCTTGTTGTGATATTTGAAATAAAGCATCTGTCATACCGGAATATTTTAAATGCGCATATTTTTGATCAAATTTTTGTCCTTGGATTTGAAGACGTGTTTTTGTTGTGTCTAAAGGAAAAGTACCTAACCAAAAATATATTCATAAAAACGATGAGTAAATAAGTTATTGATAGATAAACTTTTAGAATAAAATTATTGTAATATAATACCACATACCTAGTTCTGCAACAATTGAAGCTAAACCCCCATAGATAAAAGGTTTCCAATCATTCCACTGACTCTCTCCCATTACACCGTTTAACTCCTTATGGTTAATAGATATAAATTACGTTTAACACAATAAATTTGATTTGTAAATTTTATAATATGATTTGAAATATTAATATTATATTTTATATGAATATTAATATTAAAAATATTAGTGACACCGCGTATAAAATGATTAAAAAGCTAATGAAATAAATGCATTCCAGTAAGATTAACTAACTTTAAAATTACTTCAAGCGATTTTTTAACACTATATTTACAGAAATAGAAATAAACAATACAAAAAACACGTGTACATATACTTATGAAATTAATATAAGATTTTTTATTTAACACTAATATCTTCTAAAAAAAGTCACTATTACTTGTAATCACAAACAGTATAATCTGTAAGTATCTATATTATAAATTTTACGTAGAAGTAATAATCAATAACAACAATTAATTTGTTATATCAGTATCTTTATTTTAATTAGAAGTCTGCTTAGCCGACAGATATATTGACTCGCATCATTTTTTGAAGGTGTTCAAAAAACCTGTAAGTTAGAACTAAAAGCTACAACCAATCATTGTGAATTTAGTATATATAATCTGTCCATTCGAGAGTCACTAGTCGGCAGCCAATAGTTACAGCCGACGATCACATAAATAAGTTGCAATGCTCATATACCGAAGCATAGGGACAAACCGTTCGAAAATTGAATCGTGAAAAATCAACATAGAAGACAATACATTCTCATTCTTGCAAGCCTTATAGAGATGAGTAGAATGTTCTGCTCTGCTAAATATTTATAGTATCTATGATGTATATACGTGTGTCGCACGTGCACAGAACGAGACCCTTCTTGTCTACCATGTTGCTTTTTCACGACTCAATTTTCGGGTAGCTTTCGGCATAGAAGTGTCCAGAATTTAGACCTATTTATATGACTGTGACATGGACGACTGAACTTTATCTTCAATTATATTTAAACACGTAAGATACATATAAATTACATAGTTTTGTTATAAAAGTGATAAGAAAGATATATGCTTTTTAATATAAACAAAATACATAATGGAATAAATGTCATTTTTTAATCGAAATTGAGTTCCCAATATATTAACAAAATTTTATTTCGTAAAATTTTTACATATGTAATACAATTAAAATATACCAAAAGTTCAATATAATTAAAAAAATATGATTTATCCTTTAAGTGAAAATAAGAAATATTATTTGATAAATGCTTATTTACAATGAATTATATATTTCATCTTGATTTTCTTTTTGAACAATCAAGTGTACGTATAAATATTTATCTATAACACAGATAAATTTTTTAACTAATGGAAACTGTAGAAAAAGTATGTTATACCATTCATAAATGTAAAGTACCAGACTTAATCAATTCGAACTGGGACTCTTGTATGTATTGTTGTTCTGTTTTGATAAATATATACCTGTATTAAAATTGCAATGTCAATTATAACTTGAAGAGTACCACAAACTTCAAATTGAATCGGAGCTTCTCTTATAACAAAATAACATGTTTTAAATGCATCACCTAATGTCCACATTGCAACCATAACAATACTGAAATTACAGAAAAATTATTTATTTTATGAATGTTATTGAGGTATTGCATCTTGTTATTAAATTATAATTTTATACCTCATTCCATTAGTTGATTTATTAAAAAAATTGCGCAAAAATTGTGGTAGTCCAAGCATAGCCTCTGTTAATACTGCAAGTAATCCTATAGTTTCAACAAATATTGGTACATCCACTAATAGATATGTTAAAATTCCTATTAATACCGCAAATAATAGCATAAAATCTAAATAAGATTGAAAATCTGTCCATTTCCAAAAAAAATTTGCATCAAAATCTGTTTAAATTAAGATTTAGCATGAGTTATAATTTGAAAATACATTATTGTGTATGTCAAAAATTTATTTTCCTTTTTATGTAGTTAAACATACCTGAAAATACACGTTCTCTGACTTTGATTACTTGATTTCTGCTTTGTACATTTATACACAGTTTAATCATTATAAACATAGTAACAATCATGCATATACTTTGTAATAAGAGAGGTATTTCATAACGTTTCCCGAACCTGTAAAAGATACATATTTGTATTAGTATGAATTGATACAACACATCCGCAAATTTTTATATTAAGTAAATGTACAAACCAAAAGAAAATACGTAGTGTATTGGCTATTAAAAGTGTAAAGCATACATAAAGGGAGAACCCTTCCGCACTATCCCTTCTTTTAATTTCTCTATATTGTGGTACATAGGGAATAATACCACCAAATATTATTGCTCCAGAGGCAACCCAGTTTGCTATATCTTTAATGGATAATTGCTCATAGACATAATACATTGTAATAGCTTTTTTTTATTTGCATATTTTACTATCTACGATTCTTGGCACACGCCTAATTTTAGGTTATGACTCCAATCTTTTTGGATATCATATCTGCTACGAATCATTAAAATCAAATAAACCTGCGATAGCAAAAAGAAATGATAAGTCACATACATAAACACATACTACTTAAAAAATTAAATATGTAAATACTTACATACTTACCGTTATGACTTCTATTCAGCATTTACTTTTATTAAAAGTAAAGATATTAATAAATCTATGTACATACCTATATACATATATAAAATATATTATTATAGTTATAAATATTAATAAATTAAAAAATTGATATAAAGTTTTGTTACCTATTATAGGTAATAGAATCGTGATACAGACATAAATACAAATTATTAGATCATAACTAAAATATAGTCACAAACAAGATATGTTAGGTATTTTTGTAGAAATATAGTGCGATTGTAAATTAACATATGTAGCAATATTGATTGATTCTGTAGAATTCAAGATCGTATGTGACTCTTACCGTTGTAGAATTCCAAGCAATAACGTTAAAAAGACTGTAAACTAAGTGTAACTCATTTACTACTGGAATAATTGTAAATTATGTTTACTATTTATAATAATTAAAACTCTGCATTTTAAGAAGATCATATTTTATTTATGATTAATTTCTCTTTTTCAATGTTTAAGTTCAAAACTTAATTATCATTAATTTTATATGTATATATATTGTATAAAATATAAATACATAATATAGATTAACGAATACATGTATGTATATATTTACAAAAAATGTAATTTATAACATTATGTCGGAATATTAAACAAATAATTAAATTGTTACAGGCGTAATGATTTATATGAGATAAACTTTGTAGTCATATCTAGTGCGAAGTAAAAAAGCATTATATTGTTGCTTGGTAACCCTATAGTAACAACTTTAAACTTGCATGTATATGTTACATACCTCACAGTATTTTTTGTGTCATTAGTAAGATATAAATTTTTGTTCGTGTTGTTTTATTAATTGTTTAGTATTTTTTAACTATTTTTTAAATTAATACATCGAGTTGAAAATAAAATTCAAAATAGGCAAGTAATAATATTATAGTTTTGAAGAAATGACAAGATGTAATAAGAGTGAAGTTAATCTTAAAAGCACTGGTATGAAAAATATATTTCTTTCATTTTTCCATATTTTTAAATTTGATCAAAATATCGATGTTTTAAATTATTTGAGGGGATATATATTTTACAAAATTCTTTTTAACCCGTAAATTTATATTATATGTAGCATACAATCAAAATGGACAAAATTATTTTGAACAATTAACAGCATATAACTCTATGAGCGCGCACTTACGACGCATTTTACTGGCAAAATGTGTCGTTGATGCTAGAAACAGAAACTACATACGTAAAAAAAAACAGATGTGCAAACAAATAGATTGGAAACCACAATTTGTAAAAACTGAAATTACGAATAATGTAATTAATAAATTGACGTATGATGTCTCATATCATCCGATGGTAAACTATTCATATAACTCATTTCTGATTGCTAAAAATTTTCACAAAATATCACATAAGAATGAAATTATAAATTATTCAATTAAAAAATTATAAATTATAAATTCGAATTATTCTTTAATGATTAATTAACAGGATTTTTTAAGAATGAATTATGACTCAAAGTATTTCTGCCAATGTGAAGCTCAAAAGTACTTTACTAATCCTTTATCCGATTATAATGAGATCTGTTCACAACCAAAATCACACAGTCCTGCAGTTTGTCCAAGTTCATCAATATTTAAAACAGGTAGTTCGGAGCCAGTTACATCAGATAGTAAGAATATAAGGGAACGATCAAGTAATAGTTGTAGGAAGATTTTTAATTCTACAAGCGTGAAAACTGCATTAAAATTTCAAGATAGGTGAGATAAAATTTTGCAATAGAAACATTTACTTCGTTATTTAAATTGACTGGAATTATGAGTATTTATTATTGATAAGTTATTTATGTTACTGTAAAAATATATACAGAATAGAAAAAAATTTGATGTATTATAAATCTACTTGTGATTATTTATCACAAAACATCAATCATCTTCCATCAGAAGTTAGCACATCAAGAAATTATAGAAATTATGAAACTGCTCAACTATGTACTGACTTCATTGATCAAAAAGCATATATAAAGAATGAAGAAGCAAAATATGCAAAATTTATGTATGATATTACACATGAAATAATACTCAATGGTTTATATACTGATGAAGAACTAAGAGAAGTATTTAAGAAACACATAGAAGAAAACAAAACAATTCTAGACACGGTCAGAATAATATCACTTATTATCACTTAAGTTTATAAAATAATGTTAAATGCATAAAATAACATACTTTGTGTTTCTAAACAGAATCGAATGTTGTACGAGATTTATCAATTAAAACTTGCTTTAAATATATCGGATAATTCAGAGGGAGAAGAATTAGAAGATCTTGTATATGCTCAGCAATTGTTAAATATTTCTGAAATTCGACCACTGATGCCCCCAAGAGTTCTAGATGAAGATAGAGTACTTAAAAAATTAATGTGGTATCAGAAACTAGACGAAATTAGACGTGATGCACTAAGCGCTAAAAGTAAATCGGTCATATTGATTGATGCTAATCCCGAATTACATATAACTGAGAGAGATATTCTAACGTCACTAATAGAGGCTGATATCAGTCCCGAAAAAGCTCGAAAAATTTGTAGAAAACTTTTTTTTAAAAGCAAATCATTGGTTTGTTCAACAAATTAAATGCGACATGTAATTTACATATATTGCCTCATTAATATAATATCTTTTTAGAACCAAATGACAGAACAAAACAATGAATATGGAATGGATGAAAGCGATCAATTTGATACTAATTTAACAGAATCTTATAATTTAAACAAAGTAGATGAACAACATAAGAGTTCTACAACTGATGATCTTGTAACAGAAGAGCATAAAGATATACAAATATAAAAAATAATAGTTATATAATGCTAAACTATGAAAATAAGTAAAAATTCATAAAATATATTTAATATGTAAATATAACAATATTCGTTTTACAATCAAGAAAAACATTTTAATATTGTTATTTTCTCTTTTATTACTAAAAATAAGTATTACACATTATTGTTTTCATTTTGTCAATTCTTTTAAACTCTCTTCAACATTTCTGTTTGTATTATTTTAACACAAAATAAAATATATAATGAAAAAATATATGTTACAGATGTACATATTATATAGTTACAATATATGTGTGTGTATGAAATTTGTTCATAGTATTTACTCTTCACGTATTATATGTATATATCTCATAATTATAAACATATGTTTATACATTTTTACAATCATTATATTTAATGCATACATTGTACATTATACATTGGCTATAAAATTACAAAAATTATTTATCATTACTCCTATTAGATTTTTTTTTACTAATATATGGATATAAATGTTCATTTGTACTTTGTATACAAATTACTTTGTGCTTACTTATAATAAATTTACATATATATAAACAATTTATAACATTATCTAAAGCTTCACTGTAAAAACCAAAATTTATTATAAAGTTAAGTAATATACCTAGCAAGTAAATTTAAAAACAATTACACAATTCTCAGTTAAGAATACTCTTTCAGTTAAAAAATATAATTTTTATCTCATATAAATGATATAAAATTCATTCCTAGTTTAAAAGCTTAGTAAAAAAGAGATCTATAATAAATATACTTAAATCAAATATCTTTTTGCAGTTCAATGCAATAACACTATCATGTTGCAGTTCAATAACAATTTCATCTTTTTCTATTTGATATGAAGATAAAAATATATAGGTGCCATTTAAGTTACTTTTAAAGTATGCTATAATAATAGTTACAATAATGATATTTACTTAACTCTGAGAAAATAATTAGCAAGTTCTCTATATAAAAATGTGATCTCTGATCAGCTTTAATATTTGAAAGAGTCTGAATTAATAACCTCTCCTTTTATCAACTACCATCTGACGCATTTGAAGAAGAATCTTCAAGTTCTGGTGCATCAGGACCTCTATTTAAAATATTTAAGAGATCTGTGACATGCCTTATAGTAAAATCTGGTTGTGGATCTCCTCTTAATAAGGGTGGTTTATCCAATGTTGGAATCCAAATTGTACACCCTAGACCTGCTTCTATTCCACCTAGATATGGAAAATAATAATCTTTTAAACTGCATCATTTTCTTTGTAATATTAATTGATTGAAATAACATTTTCAAATAAAATTACTCTACAATATTTGAATGTAATACTTTCTAATAATTCGTAAATAATTAATGCGTGTGGTAAATAAAATATGACAATAATGTAGTACCCAGGATATCAGTTTCCAGTTTGTCACCAACCATTACACAATTATCTGGTTTAACATTTAAAAATCGATATGCTTTTCGAAATATTTCCCTTTCGGGTTTTTCCCATGGTAAATCTCCTGATACAAGAATTATATCGAAATATTGTTCTAGTGAAAGTTTTCGTATTTTTTCCCATTGTGCATTAGATGGACCA
This sequence comes from Bombus confusus, assembly GCA_014737475.1. Classification (NCBI taxonomy): domain Eukaryota; kingdom Metazoa; phylum Arthropoda; class Insecta; order Hymenoptera; family Apidae; genus Bombus; species Bombus confusus. Next base: position 758,386 of record JACXIV010000031.1, on the reverse strand, counting down.
TTTGTAATCAAACCTAAGAGGTATTTTAACCTCAATTGACGGAGCATAGAAACTATATCTGACGGCAGAGTCAAATAATAATATCGTAGATATAACCATCGCTCGTAAATTTTTTTTGCTAGATATGAGTAGTTTTCTCCAAGTGCTCTACTCCATAAAGTTATACGCCAAGCATCCAAGGTGTGAATTATATTATCAGGACATTTTCTAAAGAGCTTCAAATATGTTGTTGTAATCTTCACAGATATATCTTCAGGAATACCATATTCTTGTGTTAGTTCCTCAGCCAACTGCAGATAAAGTTAGAATACCACCTATTAGACATTTTTTTCACTTTATAATACATAAGTCAAGCAATATTATAAAATAATGAACAAAATATAAAGTACACACTAAAGGAAAATGAATGATTTCCACATTCAACATGATCTATAGCATAATGTTTTGATAACTGAGAAAAATGATAAATATGAAAAATAGAATTTATAAGGAGTAACTGACATATTGAAAGTGAAAAATAACCATTCATTGAATGTGGATTTTGATGGCTGAACCAAGCTCTTGGGAGAAAGGATACAAACGATCAGTTAGGAATTTAGGTCACTTAATTCAGTTTTTGATGATTACCTAGAAAATGCATTGATTCATTGAAATACTCGAGCCGATTAGTGGACACTCGAAGTGGCACCCGCGGTCGTTGCTGTAATCACAACAAAATCAGTTGTGCCAACAACAAATTTATATTACTCCAACCCTAAAAACTTTACTCAAATGGTTGTTGGATGTTAACATTTATACTTATTTTTGCAGATTTTATGCCATGTATTAAATGCAATATAAGGGATAGATAATTCTCACATGATTGAAAAGTTTATCTAATGTAATTTTCTAATATTAAAGTAGGGAATGATTTAAAAGATAAAATACTTTTAAAAACACTTTCTTTAGTAGAAAGATCATTTATTATTTTACAAAGCCATTTGTTATACATAAGCAGTTTTTTATATATACATTCACAAACTGTATTAATTCCAAATTTAACTTATACAAATTTTCTAATATTTTATAAATTAATATAAAATGTAAAAATAGTTTTTCCTAACATATATTTCGATATTTAAATTTCTAAATCTATTTGACTCATAGAAACATTTGACAGCTCTTTTTCTTGCCAGAAAGCTATTTTCAGACATGATTACATTTATATCTGATCTGTGATTGTATACAGGTTTACAAAATTTTAGCTAAACTGAATCACTAATTCAAAATATGAATGTTATTTTGATGAAATAAGAATTATTAATAGTTTTTTTCATATGCAATATAACGTAATATAAAAAAGGAAATATGTGTAATACGTATACACAAACAAACATATTACTTAACAACATAAGAACGGATTAAGTATCTTGGCTATTCTATCAATGTACAGATATATAGTACTTTCATTTAAAACATGATAATAAAATATCGATATAAATTTTTGGACTGTTTTTAATCTCCAAAAAGATGTTTTCCAAGCTCCATCATACGATGATTTCTGCATACTGTTAAAACCCCACATTTCTTCAAAACAGAAGCAACATTTTCATCTGCTTTAACTAAATGGCACAAAAGATCTTCAAAAGCAAACTTTACATTTGGCTGAAGACTTCCTATCTTTATTTTCTTGAGAATCTCAATAATTTCTTCTGCCCAACCTGACTCAAGAGTAAATTGTGAAAGCCAAGGTATAACCTTTAACACCCCAGCCATTGTTTGCATTCCAAGAAACCATAGTTCCATAAGTTCCATCCATCGTTCTTTATATGACATAGCAACAACGAGTTCAGTGGGATCATTGCTTTCATCAATTATATATGCATCCCATAAAAATCTTATAGTAGCCTGAATATATCGACATATAGAAAAATCATTTTTCTTGACACGTGTTGCCTGTTGCTTCAATAAGAGCAATCCCAAAACTGCAAGATGACCATGCAATACTAGATTTTCAGGAATTTGTTTAAGTTCTGGGAGATTATTGAAAATAAATTTTAATAAAGAAATAAATGTTGGTGATTCTTCCACTAATTTTGCCTCTAATACAGTAATGTTCATTAAAACATTGCACACAGAGACCATAGCCACCCTTGAATCTTTGATTGCTTCTGATACATGAAGGTCTAAATCTTCTTCTTTTTCTGGTTCTTTCAATGCTTTTAATCTTTCTGATTTTGGTATTGGTGGCTTTTTATGATGAACAATTGTCCAATGGTAAGATAAACATTCAAACAGGACTTCCTCTTGTTTATGTTTAATTAAAATTTTTCGAGCGTCTTCTTCTATAGCTAAATAACATAATGCTGGTAATAAAAGCCTCAATAAATCAATTTCACTTAGAGGATCATGAGTAGCTAATTCTCCAGATGATGTTGCTTCATCACTTTTAATTTTAGCATTTGCTTTAGCCTTCTCTGACAATTTTCTATTTCTGTGTGCATAAAATGTGTCATTGGCTACTGTTAATACATATGGTAAAACTGCATAAACTTGAGAACGCATAGCTGTTGTTTCCTGAGCAAGCCATGCTGCTAATACTCTTACCACAGCACAAATAAATATTTTTTCTTTGACATCTGTTATTTCTTTCATCTTAGATACTGCTGTAAGTAAACCTATAATTGCGGCAAAGGCTCCCTTTAAAACAGTATATAATGACTGCTTTTCTTTTTGGTCTAGGTCCAACTGATCATTAGTAATATATCCAAGAGAAATTTCAATAATAATAAAGCAAGATGTAACTAAATCTGCATTTGCCATTATAGTTTTTAATTGCTTTCCTTCCATTTGCATTCTAACTTCTATAGATGCCAATTGAATCAATAATAATAAAAATACTTTTGGTTTTTCTTTATCTAATAAAGTCCATTCTGCTCCCAATAAATCTAACATGACAGAAGCAAGTTTTAATGCTGGGTCACGTTGGTTTTTGCCTATCTTTGATCCAAGAATATCAGATAAAGCTTTGTGAATGCTAGAAGGCCAAGATTCTTCTTTAGCAGTTTCACTAATTATGCTTTTTCTGCAGGACATTAGTAAAGCTTGTAAAATTGTACATAACTGAAATTTTCTTTCTGTATGGTCTGTTTCAAAATCTAGTGCAATCTTGTTTATAATAACATGGAAAGGTGCAGTATCTGTTGCATCCCATGCTTCTGGACCAAATCTCTGAACTAAGGTAACTAAAATGTTCAAAGCCTGGTCTGTCTGAAAGCTTTTTTCTGAATAAATATCACACATTTTTGTAATTGCTTTTTGTTCAAGTAAAACTTGTTGTCCAGGAGGATATTGTGCAATATTTTGCAAACATGTATATGCTTCACTAACAATAATTAACATATTATCATCTGCATCTTCATCAGCTTGTGATATAATTTCAAGTAATGCAGGTATATGAGTAATCATGTCAGGATGAGAAGCTAATTCTGATTCTCCACAAAATGCAGAAAGTATAGATAATGCTACAGACTTATATACTTGTGGAGGACAATCCACAGGAACTACTTGTGTAGATAATAATTTTGCTAGAAATTTTTTTCCAATAGCTTCAAATAACACTTTTTTGTCTGCTACTGTACAATCTTTGCTATCCACCAATTTTGTTATCATAAACAATGCAGCAAATTTTTCTGAATCAGTTTCAACAGACTTCAAAATAGTTTCATATTTTTTCACGTTCTTTGAAATACTCATGGCTGTAGTTTATGTTGTTATAATTTAAAGAAGAAAAATATTTATTTTTATACTCTACAAGTATTTCTCTACTTTATTTTTTCTTGTACGATGACCAATTCACAAACAGTTCCAGAATTTTGATATTTACTCAATAGTATTTAACAAAGATTCACTGAGATTTGCATCTTTCACATGTCACAGCTAAAAGCCAACTGGCAGTACTCCCAGATCAAGCCCCTTAAAACTAGCCTTGCCCTTTGACACACTCACTTAGTCAGACAGAAATAAAGTTGTACTATCACAAACGTTAATTTCACAAACATGTGTACATTAACATTAAAATATGAATTATTTTCAATACAAGGTTAGCAATGTTCTTCAAAAATTTTTTTTATTTTACTGTAGAAATATGATATATCAACTGCTTATGTTAAGTTTTGTATTAAAGAAAATAATATAAAAAGCTGTTTAGAATAACCACATTTTATAGAATTTCATTAGAAAAGAATTTTGAATGTACACATAATTCTACCATTCTACCATAACCTTTTCCACATAATATAACATGTGAATGCAATAGTACAATTAAGTGGTATCTTAAGATCGTGAATCGTGAATATCTTCAGTAACGTGCTTACACGCTTTTTCTACGTTCTGTTGAGCGTCTGGACAGTGCAGTTGGATCGGTCGAAAATAACCGTCCGAGAGAAAGCACTATATCAGGGAGTCAGCTCGTATTACACAGAAGCTTCTATTTTTGTACCATCTTCGTATCCAAACGGAATTGAGAGATTAAATGTAAATGTAAATGTAATTACTACGACATTTTTTTTTTTTTTTTGAAACAGTAAAAAAAGTACCACAGAAAAACAAAAAAATATGTATAAAATTATAAGTAAATTAACAATACGAGCGACTTTTCTTTTAGTTTCGAGAGAAAGATTAACTACAGCTTTCGCGCACTCTCTAAGAAAGACATACACACACATATGTATTTCTAGTATTTTAACCAATACTGACCGTTTATATACACGCATACGGTTTTTAATATCAATATAATTTCAAATATTTTAGCATACCTTTCGACATGTTTGATTGTCGCCCTTTCTAGTCTCGATGAGAGTATTGTCCAGATCAAAGAACACAGCGCTTATAGATACATTGGATGAACAAAAATGCTTCTTATGCAAAGTCGCCATTGTCATTGGAAAAGTAAATCTGGTGTTAATTCAACGACGTTTCAATGAAGAGTCGCGCATAAAAACATATAATGTTCATATAACGGTCTCCTTCTGAAAACACTCTAAGGATAAATATACAATTATCTTAATGGTCAGACGTCAGAACAGATTATATCTGTCTTGTCTCGACCTGATGCCTTTCGTTCCTGTCCTGTCCTGATCTTTTCCTCTTCCTTGATTTCTTCTCGAATGAAGAGACATCTTTAATAGAAATTGATATTGATCGTCGATAAATGCGTAATCTAGCTTTTATGTGCATTTATATCTGTGTACATAATTCTACAGATTTAGAGTTAATGACAAATAAAAATTTTCTTGTTTTCATTCATTTATTTCTTTTTACATGATTATTCATATATTTATTTCAAATAACAGGTATCGATACTAACACAATTGTTAAATACAATATTGAAAATATTGAATAAACTGAATTTACTATAAACAAAATTACGAATAAATTATTATAAACTATATATTTTATATAATAATATATTATAATTTTAATGCTAAATATTACGTTATTTATATAAATAAGAAGCAATGATAAATGATGCAAATCGTGTAATTTAAAGACGCTGTAATATTGATGGCGCCAAAGTTAATACTTGTTTTTCGGTTCTTCAGGTAATAGATCATATCCTATTAAAAAATGACAGCTATGGCAGCCACAGCTAGTCTTCAAGGAGATGAAGAATTTGAAGAATATAATCCACAAGCAAAATTAATAAAAACCCTGGAAGTACGTTGATTCTTTAACCTGTATCATATTCTTTTTCCTCGTTTTTTTAATGTTTGTATGAAATAATTTATATCATTTACAAAATTAAATTATGCAAATTATTTAATAATTATGTTATTTGTTCAGGGAAATGGCATAACAGCGGGAGATGTAAAAAAGCTAGAAGAAGCTGGCTATTATACTGTGGAAGCGGTAGCCTATGCTCCAAAAAAGTGCTTAATTGCTATCAAAGGTATCAGTGAAGCTAAAGCAGATAAAATTTTGCAAGAAGCTTCCAAACTTGTTGTAATGGGATTTAAAAGTGCTACTGAAATTCATCAAACTCGTTCCAATATTGTTTTTGTGACAACTGGTTCTAGCGAATTGGACAGATTATTAGGCGGTGGTATTGAAACTGGTTCTATTACAGAAATATTTGGAGAATTTAGATCAGGAAAGACTCAATTATGTCATACACTTGCTGTTAATTGTCAATTACCGATAGATATGGGTGGTGCAGAAGGAAAATGTCTTTACATAGATACAGAAGGAACTTTTAGACCTGAAAGATTAATTGCTGTTGCTGAGAGATATAAGATAGCAGGGGATTCTGTATTAGATAATGTGGCATGTGCTAGAGCTTATAATACAGATCATCAAACTCAATTATTAATTCAGGCTAGTGCTATGATGACAGAATCTAGATACGCATTATTGATAGTAGATAGTGCAACTGGTTTATATAGAACTGAATACTCTGGAAGGGGAGAATTAGCTGCTAGACAAACACACTTAGGTAGATTCCTCAGGATGTTGCTCAGATTAGCGGATGAACATGGTGTTGCTGTTGTTATAACCAATCAAGTTGTGGCACAAGTTGATGGTGCAGCTAGTATGTTTGGTGGTGACCAAAAAAAGCCAATTGGTGGTCATATTTTAGCTCACGCAAGTACTACAAGATTATATTTACGTAAGGGTAGAGGTGAAACTAGAATATGTAAAATTTATGATTCACCCTGTTTGCCTGAGAGTGAAGCAATGTTTGCAATAAATGCAGATGGTATTGGTGATGTCAAAGAATAATAGTATATTTTTCTCCTTTAAATACTTATGTTTATAAAAGAAATTACTTCAAGATGTGTTTTTCAGAAAATATAAGTTAGCTTTTTTATTTAATTAATGACACTCTTTAAGGATATGTAACTTGTTTTATTATACAAAAGTATTGAATAAGTAGTAAATATTGTTACATGATTATTGCGTAACATATGATCTAATAAATCTAATAAAAAATATCAAATACATAAAATAGGACAGGAAATACTAAATGTATAAAGTAACATCAAATATATAATAGTAATTTAATTTGTTTATATTTTTATAAGTAAATATGTACATTGCAAAAAGAATAAATTATATATTTGAAAACTTCAAGAAGAAATTATTTGCAACCTATTTCAATAAACGGCAAACTTTTAGTGAATATAAGAACTAGATTATCTAGGAAATTTTGGTAATCGTTTTTATATTTGGGAAATATATATAATAAATTAATACGTAACAAACAACTCTTTAATAATAAATAGTTCAATTGTATATATAGGTATAAAAAAATAGTTATTTGTTTTTGCATAAATTGCAATGTTTAAATTGTACCACGAACGAAATATATTGCAGATGTGGCCATTTTATCGACAGAAGATTGTTTCACAAACCGTGCTTAAATATTTTCTACGGTCTTTTTCATTTAACATTAGTATTAAGGAAAGAAGAGTTGGACATATAATTCTAAATACGGATAAAAACGTTAAGCTTTTAAGAAATAATTTTGTTTCAAGGTTGGTTATATGTAACGTCACTTTTATTTCACAAGATATGTATACGTACACATATAACGTATATATGTATAAAAGACAAAATTTTCACTTTAATTTCCTTTCTTCTTAATATTTCTGTAGAACGTTATAATTATAAAAGTTTTCTGAATTTATTGATTTAATAATTGTGTTTTATTTTCATATATACATAAATTTATATATAAATTCTATAGTGTAATCAATAAATCTATTGTTTTATTTTGTATTCCAGTGTGAAATTATTATCTACAAGAATGAGTGAAGATATTTCCTTGTTTACTTTACCGAATAACCAACCAGTAATTGCTTTAGAATGTGATACTGCATTTAATGCATTAACAAAAAAGGAAAAATTATATGCACATTATTTAAGTCAAGCTGCATGGAATGGTGGTCTTATTGTATATGTACAAACTTCCCCAGAATCACCATTATTATTTGCCCTTTTACATAAAATTTTCTTATCTGAAACAATAAATGAATTGAAAAATTCTGCATTTAATGCTGGTGTTAGTGAAGATGAGTTCACAGTAAGTTTTATATATAATATATAAAATAGTACTTTTAATTTTTGGAAATAGTTGTTAATATTAATTGTACAATTATATTATACTTTTAGGCATTTTTAGTATATTCTTGTGGAATCTTTGCAAATGCTGGTAATTATAAATCTTTTGGTGATAGTAAAATAGTACCTAACTTGCCTAAAGATAAATTTGAAGCCATAATAAAAATTTCAAAGGCATATGAAAATAATCCCAAAGACATTGAAGAAATTTGGAATAAAATTCAAAATATAATATATTCTACAGAAGGAAAATTAAAATCTTTGGGATTAGGCGAAAAAGGGATTACAACCTATTTTTCTGCTAATTGTACAGACAAAGATGCAGAATTAGTTAATGATTTTATGCAAAATAAAGGATTAGAATCTTATAATGCCAGATGTTTTAAAATAGTAAATAAAGAAAATGATTCTGAAGGTTCCAAAAACATAGATATATATGAAATCAGATTAGCTTCTGTGGAGATCAATGATAATCCTAATATTACATTGTCAGAAGAAGTATTTAAAAATGCAAGATTTAAAATCACTAGAGGAGACTATAGCAAACTTTTAATTCCAGTTGTTGATAATATTCAAAAAGCAAAAGAATATGCTGCTAATGAGACTGAAAAGAATATGTTAAATAAATATATACAGCATTTCAAAACAGGATCTTTACAAGATCATAAAGATGGGTCTCGTTTGTGGATTAAGGACAAAGGACCAGTTATAGAAACTTATATTGGTTTTATTGAAACCTATAGAGATCCAGCAGGTCAAAGAGGGGAGTTTGAAGGATTTGTAGCAATGGTAAATAAAGAAATGTCTAAAAAATTTGCTACATTAGTAAGTAATGCCGAAAAATTTATACCAAAGCTTCCTTGGGCCAGAGACTTTGAAAAAGATGAATTTCTAAGGCCTGATTTTACTTCATTAGATGTTCTAACATTCTCAGGATCTGGTATCCCTGCAGGTATAAATATTCCAAATTATGATGAAATTAGGCAATCAGAAGGATTTAAAAATGTTTCTTTGGGTAATGTAATTCCTGCAAATATGAAATTAGATGTACTGCCATTTTTATCTGAACATGATCAAACGCTAATGAATAATTATAGAGTAGCTAGCTTTGAAGTACAAGTTGGTTTGCATGAACTTCTTGGTCATGGAACAGGTAAATTATTGAGAAAATTAGAATCTGGTTTATATAATTTTGATATGGGAAAAGTAAAAAATCCTTTTACTGGAGAACCAATAAATAAATTCTTTTTACCTGGTGAAACATATGATTCAAAGTTTGGATCAATGGGATCTTCTTATGAAGAATGCAGGGCAGAAGCAGTCGGATTATATTTATCTTTAGAGAAAGATATACTGAGTATATTTGGACATGAGAATTCTGAGGCTGATGATATAATATATGTTAATTGGTTATCTTTATTATGGACTGGTTGTGCAAAAGCTTTAGAAATGTATCAACCATCTACTAAAAAGTGGCTGCAAGCTCATTCTCAAGCAAGATATGTCTTACTTAGAGTTTGTTTAGAAGCTGGCAATGATTTTGTTAATGTTGTAGAATCTGAGCCAGGGAAGAATTTATTATTAACTGTTGACAGAGCAAAAATTTTGACAGTTGGTAAAAAAGCGATTGGAGAGTTTTTAACTAAATTGCAAATTTATAAAAGTACAGGTGACATTGAAGAAGCCAAAAAAATGTATGAAAAATACAGTGAGGTACCCGAAACAGGTCCACATCCATGGGCACATTGGAGAGGTATAATTTTAGCTCACAAAGAACCACGAAAGATATTTGTACAATCTAACACATTTGTAAATGGTTTGTATTCATATAATTATGTGCTTTTACTATGAATTCTTGTAGTATTATTAATTTATTTATCATGGTACAGGTGAAAATGAAGTACAATTGAAAAACTATGAACCCAATTTTGCTGGAATGATTCAATCTTGGATAGAAAGATTCCCTTCTGCAGATGTTTCTCAAACACTTATTGAACTTGCAGAAAAAGACAAACAACATTTTACACTAGAAAATTAATCAACTATTTAATACTAACATAGACCAGAAAAGATATTTTTTTTATTATGTATACTGTAATGTTTATATATGTATATATGGATAAGAACCATATATATAATTATGAAAAAAACGGTTTATTGGTTTTTTAAGTACTCTAATGAATAAGAATTTTATATAAAATAAAATTTGCATGTGAAAATATCAATATGCATATAACTATCCTAATAACATGAAATATATTTGTAAAATTATAGACACGACATAAAGTTGTTTTTATTACTTTATTGTATATTTCGTGCGAATCAAATATTCATATATTACTTTTCTTGAGAAAAATTTCGACAGACCGCGTTAAGATCCTGCATACCATTTAGTATACTTGAATATAGAGTATATTTTCTCTATACTATATACTATTCACCATTCGTAACTGTAGGTTCTAACTCTACTGAGTACTACAGAGTACTGCGCATGTATATTGATTTGTTGAATTGGCGGGAAAAGCCTAAAGAATATTAATTTGTGTAGTAAAATGGTGTCAGAAGAATCGTTAATTCTGTGCTTTTCTAACTTAGGTTGTGAAATTTCCGATAAATCCGTAATCGATAAATGTAAGTTACTTATAGACTTATTGTGTAAATGCAAGATATTTATTCTTAACCTATACAAATTTCTTAATCTGTAATTTATTAAAAGCATCATTTGGTCTGAGACAGATATATTCTCTATATTTGATGATATATTCGTATTTGATTGCATTATTTCTGCTGTTATATATTTTTTAATTAAATTTTATAACAACATTTTGGTATATTTATACTATATATCACTGTAATATGTACACATTTATGTAATTTAGCAAAATAGGTTTATATATTTCGAATTTTGTCAGATACTTTTAATATTTATATTTGTTCTTTGTCATTTATATAAAATATATTAATATATTACTTTTATTTAATATATCTTTAACAAATTTTTTTGACTAGGTATTCAGCTATGTCATGATTATAACATAGATGAAGAAAAATTTGTAGAATTATGGATAGCATATACAATTCCACGTTCTTTAGATATTGATCCAACAATAAACAATCTTATTAAGTTTGAAAAGGAAGATTTAGAAAAAAACAATAAATGTTCTTTAGACGTTCCTACCCAAGCAATATCAAATATACATATTGATATACAATCTAATACAGAAATTATGTATCCTTTCATGTGTTTTTATTAGTAACAAATTTAGCAATCACTTATCTTTCTTACTTCTTTAAGTTCATGTGATTTTCAAATGTTATTCTTACATTTACTTGTTGCATATAATAGTGATAAGAATGTTTTGGATATATACAGCAGTGGAGAATGCCCTACATTAAAGGTAAGCTTTTATTTTAATCATTTTTTAGTTAGTTATATTTTGTTATATAAAACTTAGTAGATATAATCTGACATAATATGTATATATATATATATATATATATATATATATATATATATATATCTTAATACTAATTAGTTATAAATATTTTCACCAATTAAGAAAAGTTAGCAACATTTGACATACAGTGTATTGTAAAAAAGGATGAAAATATGTTTAAAATGCTTCATTAATAATTATTTTTACATTTATAATATTTTTCGTCGAATTTTGAGCGGGCTATTTTGAGTTCAAAAATTACTCGTTCTCCTTATTCTTTCTTTCGAGAGGGAAGGTCTCTACCCTTGTAATGGTCTTCCGACATTGTTGCCAGATTTATCAAAGTATTCTTTATAAATTATATGTCTGAAATTATTAAATATAACCAAATTTTGTTATAAAATTTTATTTACATTGTAGAATGATTTTATTTTATTCTAATCAAAAATATTCATAAATATTTGATTTCTTAATAAAAATATTTAGTTTGAAAATATACATCCTATACTGTCGTTATAATAAAGGTTTAACAATTTTGCTAATAGATTATAATTATAAATGTACTATATTGCAAGACATATCACATTTTATAATTCTAAAACGTAGTTTCCATAAATGCTTCTGTGCATATAATGTTGTGTAAATGTTGTTATAAAAAAAATAAATACGCATAATTATGCCCAATCTTTTTAATGCAACAGAACACGTAATAAATATTTTTTAAACATAGTTTCTTAGAAAATTATTGTATTATATGTACGAAAAATCTATTTTATATTGAACCTCAACCTTGGCAGTGCAATGATTTACATCGCTTTGGCAACACTGTCTCACATTCTTTATGGTCGATCTATGGTCTATAGTAGCAATGACGTAAGGTTTCTACCTGAGGATCTTATTCTTTATAGAACGTTTGGAATTGTACTTTACAAAGTTATACGAAGCAGACAAAATTTTAGATTTAAGTTACTGTCATATTTTTTACTTATTAGTACGCTCAACTCGATTGCAAATTTTGACTTCAAATTTATGTTAACAAATACACAGAAGATTATATGTAATTTTTAATACATAAGAAGAATATTGTTTAAACTTCATTCTATTTTTTTATTTTTATCGTATTAAAATTGTTTATTATGAACATTAATAAAATCTGGCTCCTTTATAATTAGCAAAATAAATTAGAGGTATAACAATAATGTCTTCTTAAATTTTTATTTCAAAGAGAAACTTTTTTTTTATGAACTTACTGTTTTATTTTATTATTTTATTTCTTTTTGTTGGTATAAGTTCAAGGTATATTTTAGAAGGTTTCAACATATTATTGTATCATTTTAAGCAACTTATACAATAGTTAAATTTTATTCTTTAAAATGTTTTATTTTATTTCTAACATATTTCTTTTTTATAAAAATATAAAAAATCTTATGAGATTACAATATTGTCATTAGCAGTCCTACCATTTATTGCAAATCAGAACATCGTGTTATTTATTGTGCTTACTATTGATGCTTAACGTTAACAGTAGTGAAATTTCCGATGCTATTTCCCGGCAGGTGGTTTCTTGTCCTGAAGCGCTGTTGTAGGATCTTGTTGAAGCACCATAATTCCCGCCACAAAAATCGTCCAGGTAGATCGCCGCCATTATCCCCTCTCCTTCTTTCCCAGTCTCCCACAAAGGACACTCTTCAAAGGTGGGGAATGTTGGAATGATTCTTATTGGTAGAAAAAGGATAGTGTGCCTTCTCATATCGTATAGAGAGGGATTCTCCTTCCATCTAAGAGAGCTGACCAGATTTCTTCAGAGGGTACGATTTCAGTTTTCAAGGACCCAGACTCCATTATCATCCTGATGCGCGCGTGCGTGCGCGCTTACAGAATTTCTGAACAAAGCGTTGTATCTTTCATTTACTCTTATGCTTTAATTCTCAAGTAGTACTGAAATTTACGGGTTGTAGTTTACTAAATAATTAATTTGTTCGTGTACGAGGCAGTTATAGTTAATATTTTTAAAAAATTATTCGGTACGGTGAGATATCTCGATGGCGTCGAATCGAGACGCTACCGCTTGCCTGTCAGCGAAGTCACGCGGAATCGGAGTGTATTATTCAGTGATTTGCCGGTTAACCGTGTATTTTACAGTCTATATGCAAACTGTAAATTGTGTGTAAATTTTGTTGTGAAGTAGTAAATAATTTGTGCAGAATAGTATTATACGAGCGAGTGTAGTGTGTATTATATGTTGAAATAGTCGAGTAAAGCGTCAGCCATTATGGAATTCGGTTTGAGTGAATTTCATACTCCAAAGTCATTCCGCCAATCGTATAACGTTTCGCGTCATAACGACCTGTTGCTATTGTTATTGTTGCTGTTATTGTTCATCCAATTTTTTTCTGCTCCTCCTATCATTTCATACCATACATTTCCATATTTATTGTGGAAATGTGCCAGATTGATTGCACAGAAGTGGAAAAGTTGTTCGTTACGTATAAAGGTTTCTTATTCACATTGAATTTATCATTAGATGTCGTTACAAGAAATGCGCGATAAATGTATTTGCTAACATTAGGAAGGTTTACGGATAACCTTATTCACATTGATACACAAACGTATATATATATATATATATATATATATATATTATATGTAATAAAAACAGTGCTGTATATGAGAAAGAGAAAGAAGATCGCTTGTAGTTGTGTGCGTACACGCGGATGTCGTCGACCGTTCGTTGGTCGAGAGTTCTGAGCGTCGCGTCGCTACAACCTGTTGCTTCGACTCAGTCGCATGCTTCTTTAGATCTACTTCTTTCTTCATATATATATATATATATATATATATATATATATATATATATATATTTCAGTGTTTTGATATTTTTCAAATATTTCATAAAACAATGTCTCGGGTTACTAAGCAAAGGTATTATATGATTAACTATTTAGTTTTATATGTTTTATGTTTGAATTACATATATTTTCATGTCGAATAGTATTCTATATATATGTATATCCTCACAGTGTACATGATATTTTTATATGAATACAAATTCACATGCGTTGCGTGTGCATTTATATAGGATAGCTCTTGAAGCTGCACCTAATCGTTGGTAATTCTATACTTTGCTCTTATGTGTTGTATAAAATATTTTATTTTTTTTTTAGAAATTTTTAATCAGGAGTATTGCACGTAATTATTTTTGTTATCGCGTTCCACCCGTCTAAAAGTCTGCAAGATTTGTATAAATAAGTAAATTTTAGATTTCTTAAGCGGCACTTGGTTGAAAGATCTGTTCTTTAGGGAGTTGCTTACATCTACCAATTAAATGCAATTGACCAACAACTGACAATGCGATCTCTTTCCTCTCTTTGCTCCAATTTCTAACTCCTCGACATTTTTTCTTATATGTATAATGTAAATGAGAGATTCGGATGATATAGGGGAAAAAGGAAAAGAAAAGAACAGTTGGATATTTGTATTGAAAAGTGAATGAAATACCAAC
Source organism: Bombus confusus (assembly GCA_014737475.1). Lineage (NCBI taxonomy): Eukaryota > Metazoa > Arthropoda > Insecta > Hymenoptera > Apidae > Bombus > Bombus confusus. The sequence goes on along the minus strand of JACXIV010000031.1, from coordinate 743,347 downwards.
GGTTCTTATAGCGTGCTACAACTGTATCTGGTAAAAGCTTCATGTTATTTCCCACGGTATCTCTGTGAATAGTGGGGCAAAAGATTGCCAGGGGCGGATAGTTTGCGGAGAGAGGGGTAGAAGGAGAAATAGACTCTTCATGTATTCGTCAGAAAAGAGGGGGAAAGAGGACAGCTCAATAATCGATTCAAAGTTTTACATGATCTGGTACAAGTATCGTTCAAGTAAATTTCCCGTTTAAATCTGTTCTTGATATTTTTACAGAGAATTGCGCTTATTAGCATAAATTTCATCTTCTAATATGTTTTTTAAATAAATTGTACAGACATAGATCGATCGAAAGAATAGACCGTTTCTAAAGAATTAGAAACATTCGGCAAATTGAACAATTACCGCGAAAGAAAGCAAAAGATTAATTGAATGTAAAAGTATCGAACGCAAAGTCCATGAAATGGACAACTAGATCGAAACAATACGTAATAGAGTGCCAAGAATGGCCAGGTTAATAACAATTAACCTTCTTCGTTATGTTGGCTCCCGAAGGTCATGCCATAACTGTACACTTTCTGTTATTGTAACGTTACCGGTTAAAATAACTGTTATCTTACTCTTTTTATAATTAGAAAACAATTTTTAAATATCGATAGTTCGGAGCACGCAACATTAGATTCGTATGATGTAATAAAGAAGACGGCAGAGAAAGAGAACAAGCGAAAACAAGAAAATTCATCTTCTCCAGATTTGCCAAATGAGTGAAGGTCTAGTGCACAGGAGATCAAATTGTGACTAGATCCACACTCATTAAGCACGTTTGGATTCAAACATCGCCGTTTCATTGATGATCATAAAATAACGCGCAACCGTTTCAAAAATTTGTCATCGTTTAAAACTTTTTTCATTTATGAAGCCTTAATACGATGTAAAACAGATAATTCCATAGGCGAGTATGAATGTGGTTCGCGTTATGATTTACTTCGTGACTAGATACATACTCGTCTACGGTGATCTGTTCTACTCTTAATATATTGTGTGTAATATATGAAATATATATATTTCTAACCTTCAGTAAAGATTATTTTATATTATTATATAGAATACCGTTTTACTTCTTTAAGCAAACTAAAAGAGCAAGGAGTCCAACAGCTGAGACAGAAAGTAATAATAAATTACGAGCTGTAGGCCATACGTTCACACCGTCGAATTATAACTCACAATCGTAAGCACGCTATCTAATCATTCTTACTTACATGTTTGTGTAATTCGATACTGTAATTAGTAAATTTCAATAATTGTTATAGTGATGTTCCAATTCGTGCACCCAGTACAACGGTTAGAGGCAAAGTCCTTTTACTTTTTGGCCCTGCCATTCAAAATTGGAAGAAACAAAACGAGTACGATGTATCGATTGTTAAGGCGGATAATTCTCATATACCTAAAGGTGCATTGTACATGTTTGAAATGTTTTCCAATCAGGGAGCCATTCTTACCATGCATTGTCAAAGTTTTGGCGAACGATTATGCTATGCTTGGAACGCCATTGAACCTCCTAATTCGAATGTACGTTACATTAGAAACATAGCGCCTATAAAACCAGTTGTGTTTAGAACATGGGGCAGACTATTTATAACAGTCGAAAAGCCTAGTGGGAAAAAAATTGTTATGCTGGAAGGTACTAAAAGGCTTAAAATTCAAAAACAAGCTCCCATTTTACATCTGAATCTTAAAGGAATTAAGCATTACTCAGTGTTTACTGGTCAGATCGTTGCTGTTGAGGGTGTTATCACTACTGAGGATACTTTAACAGTAAATAAATTGTTTGTTAAGGGATATGCACCATTATTCGATGTACCCAAAATATCGAAAGATATCAAAATATACGTTGCGAGTGGTCCGTTTACACCTTCTGATAATTTAAATTATCAACCTTTATGGGATCTTATGGAACGCGTTGTAGAAGACGAACCTAATATGTTAATATTAATTGGACCTTTCATAGAATATACACATCCTGAAATTAAAAAATGTAGTTTAAAAGACACTTTCCAAGATTTTTTTGATACGCTTTTAACGAGGATTTTACAATATTTACAAGGGTATATTTCAGTTAATAAGATCATGTTAACATAATAATTTAAATTGTTATCAGCATTGCTATTCTTCATAATTTAGGAAATCTACTCGCATTGTATTGGTACCTTCTAATCGTGATGTGCATCATCATCCGGTTTTTCCAACTCCGGAATTCATTCTAAATACAAATAAACTTGGATCAAATACGACGAATATCTGTAGCATGCCAGATCCATGCATAATAAACGTAGAGGGTTTACATATAGGAGTAACATCGGTTGATGTATTTAGACATCTTGGACAACAAGAAGTATCGTAAGTGTATCAACATCTAGGTAATAAAATGTAAATTTTATTGTAACAAAAGATTTTTTAGGAATACACCTGGAATGGACAGGCTTGGTCGTTTGGCCGAACATGTATTGTCTCAGTCCTCATTCTACCCTGTATATCCTCCTCCTCCTGGCTTGAATCTTGATACCAGACTTTGGAAACAATACGCTTGTTTTGAACGGCAACCCCACGTGTTGATCTTACCTTCCGACGTCAGACATTATTGCAAACCATTAAATGAATGCCTCGTTTTGAATCCGGAGCGATTACAAAAGTACATATATGCCAAGTTGTGTGTACGGTCAATGAATAATGGAAAATGGGATCCAAATAGAGTATCTTGTGAGATTGCAAAAGTCTAATCGTGTTTTTCTCATTTTTTCTTGTTGCGATGTAAGGTACAATAATTAAAGTACAAGTTTGTCTTTTATTTAAAGAATGATGTTAATAAAAAGAATTTGTATATAATTTGTATTTTCATGCCTTAATTTAAAAGAACTGAAAGCATAAATATTGTTTTTCTCCTCATCTGGGAAATGAACGAAGTAAAATTTGAAGTTTATCGTTCGCCCGTTAGAGGTTAGCAGTCGTCGTATTTAGGATTCTTGTCTACATCGTAAACGTACGATGGCGCCACACGAACAACAATCGGAGCCATCGAGTTTTCTGCTTCTAGTGAGTTGTGGAATCGACCATTGCTCCAATATTTTTCTTGTGATTGAAAATTTTCAATCTCTGATGGAAATACAAAAGCGAACATGAGTACTGAGGTAAGTTGTTCAATTACTTGTTACATTTGCTTTTCTCTTCGCGATGTATTTTTGTAGAAACAAAAACGATAACTAGGTATCAACTATCTGCCAAATTTTGTTCCGCCATCTTTGTTACAAATTCGTTTACATTTTGCTGTGTGTATTGTATTTTTTGCAATTATTTCATGCTTGCATTTTACTTTTAAATTGATCTTGGTTAATTGATTACATATATGATACGATTTACAACTTTGTAAGTCTTCTTTTCCAATTTATTTTTGACTATTAAATTAACTGTGCGGGTTTAACAATTACTGTTATGGCCTTGATTTTTTCGTCCAAAAAAACGAGAGTTATGAAATTAAACATGTGATGATAATAAGAATATGATACCCTCCTTGTATCGTATTTGTCATCTTTAAATCAGTGTCCTAATATTTAGTGATACAATACTGTTTTCTTCTAGTTATAAAATTAAAATTGATAATTTTATTAAGTGAATACTTATATATGTTGTATTTACAGAAATGAATTATATTTTAAATAAAAAAATATGTGGACTTTGTTGCGTATTATTGTATTATAAGAATAACTAAATTTAATGTTATTTAAAAGGTACGCATATGCATTAAAAAATATTATCGTTTAATACAATTTTTAAATTAAATATCCTGTATCTGTCTTGGGAGTTTGAACATTCTTAGAGATATATTTGACATAAAATAGGTTCAATTATATATTCAAAAGTAAGTAATGTATATAGAAAATTTTTAATTTTATAATTAATACTGTTAATTATTTTATTATAATGTAATATACATACATATTTGATTTATTAGATGTAAACGTTAATTCTTTTTATATATATACATACATATATATATATATATATATATGTATATATATAAAAATAATTATAATTGGAAATATGATATTGATTTCGTATCTTGTCAGTGTTTAATTGCTTAAAATGATACCGACGGATGAAATCAGGAATTTCTTTATTACCGACTGTTTATAATTTTGTTTTTGAAGGTAACATTACGTAAAAATCATATTATTGCTATGACTGATTTATTTATAAACACTTAAATAAAATTTATTGTGGCTCAATTATGTATGGGAAGGAACAACAGTTGAATATGTAAGTTTTATAGGTGGTCAAGTTGTAAGATATATATATTTGTGTATAAGAAATTAATTTTCATTATATTATACGCAGAAAAGAAATTGACTGAATGAAACTCATGTCTCTGGGTCAATATTATTTTCAGTATACAATTTTGAACAGTTTCTAAATTTACATAACAGAACTTGTTGAAAAGATAGTAATCTTAGAAATGATGTTGAAAATGTATATAGCGTTTTTTAATATAAATTTTATTTGCATTTGTAAAACAATCGGTACAGATTATAATGGGTTTGAGGAAAGGTACTGGAATTGGCTCAGAGTATCATAGATACGACATAGTACATATTGAGAACATGAGAAAGCGAGAGTGCCATATCGATCCGGTTAGTTTGAAGTCTACCTACCTCAACCCTGATTATACATACTTTTACCAGTCGCTTTCATTGGCATAGCTTCTATCTTTTATTTTCACTCCTCAATTAATTCTAGAGAATACATGTGTTCTTGGAATGCATATTTTTTTTATTGTGGAAATATTTCCTTTCATACTCTTAAGGCTTTCGTATTGAAAAGTTAGTTGCGAGAGCGATGTGTACGTATTTCATGCAAATCTTTCGATGGCTACAACGATAACTTCTCGCATCGAGTGTACGGGAAATGTTGAAAATGCACGCTGCATCGTTGCGTAATAATTCTTATTACGGGTAATCTGTTGAAAAACAGTCGTCAGACAATAGTTGTATCATAATGTTATACACACGAGTTGGGTATAAATACAGACAATAGGTTTTATTTGATTTACACATATTTAATTTTATTTCATTTGCTTTGTTATAAAGAGTAACAAAACATAATTCTATTAGTCACTGTAAGATTTTCTCTTAAGAAAACTCTTAACTCTTCGTGAGATACTTTGATAAACTGTACACTCTACCTATTGCGAACGCATATTTCCTTTTTAAAATGTTTATCAGATTCAATGACGACGCGGTAGGCAAAATACAATTTTCATTTTCCACCATCAAGTACAGAGAAAAGAAACAAAACTTCATTACTCTTATAAGATAAATTACCAAGGCATAACTTTTAGTTTTAGTATCCAAGCTATATTTCCTTGTTTACATTCTAATTCTTTCTACGTTTGGCTCGTCGATTGTTTTGTTAGCCACCTGACTTTTTCGCGGAGCAAACATAGCAAAATATGCGATGTAACAAAAAGAGATAAAATACGTATAACGTATAACGTTGTAAAGCTACATAGTATGTAGGACGTTTGGTTAAAAAGTAAATTCGACGAGTCGATAAATTTTTGGGAACTGGATAACGGTATCGGGCACATGAAAATTCGAGAGTCTACGCTGGTGGGCTGTCTTGGGCGGGCGACGGCTGTGCGCAAAAACGGCGGCAGTCAAGTTCAAGGCCACCAGCTACTTTCCTTTCCCTCCTTGCCGCCGCTGTGGAGCAACCGCCGCCTCCAGTGCCACCACTGCTGCCGCGCGACACCATCGCTACCACCGCCACAACCACTGCCACCGCCGTCATACCCACAGCCACCGCCCCCGCCTCCCACCCATTCTCACCCTTCCATCGTGATATACACGTAGCACGCATAACGCCAGTAACGTATCAACTTAGGCCGAGCATGGGACTGTTTCGTCCATGGGGGTAAAGGGAGTGTTTTCGAGCTCGATCGATCTACCTAAAGTCGTCTAAAAATTCAATTGGCTCCTACGTCTACACAATGTCGCTTCGTGCGCTCTTTCTTCGTTTATATATTCTCAAAGAGTTTCTTCATTTTCATACACACCCTTGGTGAATTGTAGAAATTTCTCCCAATCATGGAATCGTTCGTTCGATTAACATCTTGCCCTTACAAATCGATTCACTCTTTCCTCATTGTATCTGGAACATCGGAGGAGAAGATTCAATTGTCGAAAGACGTGGTTTAAAAGTAACTTTAAGGCCAAGAGTTAATGACCGATTGTCATGACCATGATAATATCCACGGTAATGTTTCGTTTGTATTTGTTCAACATGGTAACAGTTGTGTTTTAGATTGGAGTGGTCGATGATTTTATCATCGATAAATATGGTCCGATCTAATTCCGTGAAGTCTCCGAGTGCGAACAGTTTGCTATGGGATACTTTGAAAGCAGTAACTTGTACCGAATCAGCTTGAAAAATCTCACATTTGTTGTATGAATAGAGGGGAATTTTAAATCTACGTTAAACTTTTTTATACCAATCTAATCTATCTATCTAACTGGCAAATATAAGTATGCTTTGCTGACTCGGAGAAACTTATCCGATCTATCAATGACAATAATAAATCAGAAAGATGCTTGATACGTTCGTTTTTCCATTCATAAAACATTATTCTGAATGCGAAATTGGAACATAAGATCGAACATGTATTAATTAATTGGGCAAGGTAATTTGTAGATTGTCTAAAAATTCAGTTAAATTGTTAAGCGATAAAGTAATTAGAATAAGAAATATATATGTTTCGTGGATTTGTGGCGCCCGGTATTAGGATCGGCTGGCTCCGTGTATTACCGTATCCTCTGAATTGCCGTCAGTCGTGTACGGCTCGTCGCGCCGTCAACGTCGTGGTAGGGGGATACTGTGTACATAAGTACGTCGTGCATGTGCTCATCCGTGTTCTTCATGAGTGTTCGGATCCTAAGCATCGTGATTATCTTCGCTTTTCGTTCGTTTTTTCGTACAAAAGCATAAGAGGAAGATAAGAAACTAGCATCCTAGCGCCATTTGGATAGAACCGACAGCCATGGATGCATGGATGTATGATGTGGTAGGTGTTGTCGATACATAACCTCTTTCTTCTTTTCGTTCGATCTCGTGGCTTTGTTTACGTTGCTGCGCGCGCGTTCTCTACTGCTTTCCGTTAATCCCTTCGATCAAATACGGAACAAAGTTTTGATCGTTTCAGAATGAGAATGTTTAAAATTCGTTTAATAGATTTATTTCGCAGAATTGTAAATTACGTATCGCGATAGCTCGTGTGCTCCAATCGAAGTTTGTAAAGACTCTATGATTCTTGTTGTCTCAAAAACTTTCGCTTTTCTTTTGAATTTGATGTGCATGAATTTAATGATTTTTGCACGTAGATTGCGCCAATTACATTCGCGGCATGTTCAAACTCGCTTGTTTTCCGATGCAATAAGGATACATTACATATATATTATCTTCGTCGCATACTGTCAGTCAGCTTTAGCGACAACTCGGTTATTACGTTACGACGTGTCTGTTAGATAATCTATCCTGTAACTCACAGATCATTTTTCCACGCCTGCCGGATTTTGCTAACGTTACCGTTGATTCGTGATTACTTCGATGCTGTAATCTTCTTTTTCCGTTAATTAATAATTGGAACAACGATTCCTTTAAATTGGACGGTTTAGCGTGATATACGTAAAATATTTGAATAAATCTTGAGACATTGTATGAGCGTAGCTGGAAATATTTTACACGATTCCACCCAAGAGGTATGTGTGAGTGAACGTTGTCATGAAAAAGTTGTTTATTTTGATGGCAATGAAACACCTAAATCGCACGACCTTAGTCGAGAAGCTTTTACCAAATACTTTTTCACAACTGTGGTTTTTGGTCGTTTCTTAGAATTTCATTTAATTCTTGTTGTATATCTGAAAATTTTTTAAAATTTCGGACTTTTATGGATAATGATTAATAAAGCTCAAAAGACGATGTTAACGATGACGCTAATTTCGAAAGAAAAAAGATATAGATAATTTGGTTATCCTTGAAACATTGAAAAGAACGCGTAACAATTATCTTATGCTCTATTTAAAATCGTTTCAATTGTTTCGCGATAATTAGCTTTTACGTGGTCTGATACGCATAAACGATTTTCGACGATAGCAAGCATAATAAAAATAACTTTATGTCAACCCGTTCAGGCATTCTGAATCATTCAAAAATTTTTCGAATTTTTCTGTGTTAATTTCATTTAAAATTCACTCCAGTATCGACGTGTTCGTCCAAAGATGACTCTTATACTTTATCGATAACGAAGATTTCCTACATTTATCGTACATAATACATGTATGTAACTATATATATTTTTCTCAATCATTTTTAACCAAATTTGCTTACAAAATTATTCTTGCGGAATTATTTCTCTCTTTTTGTAGAAATCATGATAATTTCATAATGTTTTATATGTATTTCGCGATTCGTATGTATTTAACTATTTAAAAGTATTATAAAACGATCTCATATACATCTATACCCACGCGATTAAGTTTTACGCAATTTCATGTGCGTGAAGCTTAATAGGTACATCGGATTGCTGCTTTCGCCTTTGAATTTATTATACTTAGCATTTCGATCAACGCACGGACCGAGACATATTTGTATCGATACGTTCTTGAACTTGATCGATACCGATTTTGATAAAAGGCACTCTCTTCCTGGGGAATAAATATTAGCCGATTTTATCTCTCGCAATGTTTGCGAAAGACAATCTCCCCCGAAATTTCGACTTCGATTGCACGTGACGCATACAACGAATCGATGGATCGAGTTAAGCTGACACTGCAACGGAAATAAAATTGTGGATTCCAACGTAGGAAGTTTGGTAGAAGGGAGGCTGCTGGAAAGTTAATAAAAAAAAAATATATATTCGTCACGAGGATGCGTCAGTAGATATTTTCGGACTCTCCGGGTTCTTACTTTATGTTAGAGAAGTTTTCAAACCGTTCTAAGTCGATGGCTCGACCGCTAAAGTATAATCCTCGAATCTTTATGAATTCCTAACGTGACAGAGATGTATTGTTTTATTTTGCGGTTTTCTTTCAAGCTATTTTTATTAAATTGTAGCTTCGAGATTGTTGGTTTCCGTTTGTTTATGGTGATAGATGCTTTCGTATGGCGGGCTGGGGATTCGCGAACCGCGTTAAAGAAAAAAAAGGCACGTTCGAGTAGCTCCGTCATCGAACAACTTTACAAGTTACCATGTGTTTTTGTACTCGAGATAGTGTCTTCATATATGTGCACTAGCTGTGAAGATCTTGCATTGCTTAAATTCTTTCTCTTCGTATCTTGGTTACCGTACACGCCACGAAATTACGTGCGGCATGCACTTGCGTGTTCATCCACATTCAACTTATGTATACTCGTAGGGGAAAGTTTTACACTTACGTTTTGCAATGTGTAAAATACGCATCTATGTAGTCACAACATTTGACGAGTAAAAAAATATTTTCCTCAAACGAATTCACGTTGATGAACATTAAAGGTTATATCGATCGATGACACAGTGACAAATCGATCTGATGGATCGTCGAGATGAATTACTCGAAAGGCAAGGATTGATAGAGGGGCGGTAAAATATCTATAGGGCAGATCTGGCAGTACAATCGGAATTATTTGCAAAGAACGTTTGAAGATCGATCGATCGACGATGCCCAATCATGGATGCCAGGTATGGTTAGGCGCCTGTCGATAGGCTACCGTGATCGGCGATTGGTCGCGCGGGTCGTGGCGATGATGCGTCGTCTGGTTTGGTAAGAAACAAGCTGGGTAATCATCAGCTTTCGGAACTCGGTCCGAGTGGGGAGCGTTGGAGTTTTCAGGCTACGAGACAAGTCGGTGACGTCATCTCAGAGCTGGGTCAGCCATAACCTTGGACAATGCGCGAAACAAATTCTCGTATGTGTGATTTCTACTTCGAGAAAACCACACGTTCGTGCAACGTGATTTCCGTTATTTTTTTCTTTCCTTGTTTATTGAAATCAGTTGACCGTGAAGTACATTCGTTAGTAATTCGCGAATCTCCAACGCGTTTAGAATTTTCACCGGATAATTCAGAGACTAAATTTTATCGGAATACGTACGTATGTAAAGATATGTAGAAAGAAGGATGTTTAGTAATTTTTGTTGCGCGGAGAAATTTACGTTGAAAGATGATAGGCAAAACGGGGAGAAGCCATTCCTTGAATCGTTGGTGAAGGTAGAGAGCAGAGACTCGAAAAGTGAAAGAACGTAGTTCTAAAATTAGTTGAGCGATAATCCTGATGTTATTATACCGACTCGTTATTGCCTTATTTTTTATTGGCTAAACTTACCGCGAAATCGGAACATGGTTGTTACCGAAGCTCTGGCCTTGACCGCGGCCCAGGGTCTTCATCCTCGGGATATCGATTTGTTCTCTCTACTTCTAATTCTGTATCCACCTGTATATAGCCACGATATCGCTACTCCGTGAGTATTGTAACAATTCAGGTTCACCGCGATCGACTTGTTGCAAAATCGCGAGCATACCATATATATAAGTAAGTCGCGACGCTTTTCTTTTATCGGAAATTTATCCGCAGGAAATAAACAATCGTCGTAACTCTAGAAAATAAGATGGTGTCCGGTTCCTTTCAATCGTCTTCGATCTCGTGTCGGAGTCTCGAGTTATCGGCAAATGATTGCGTAATCTAGGAACATTTCCGTTCCACGACAGAGTATCGTTTCGCAAAAAATTAGGCGCGATCCAGCCTTCGGCTAATCGGCCAAAATGTTTGTCGTTGAGTCGTTTATCAACGATTCGCACGAGCCGATGTGTCTCTTATCGCACGATTCGAAGTGTCATTAAGTACCACACGTAAAGGTAGTATGTAACATTTGCAATCGGTGCAGAATATCAGGAGCAAATAATGTAACACAAATGTTAAATACATACGAATCGGAATCTAACTCAAACCGAATGGAGTTTCATTCGAGTTTAGCGGTACTCGATAGCGGTAACATGATTCTACGAAATTCCAATTAGTTCATACGTGTCTTCCGTATGTACGTACCTACTTCCATATATACGTATATATAGGTACGTTTCTGTAGAAGCGGAGCGAACGACGAACATGTGACAATTTGTATAAAACGCGGTGATCGATGTCATTTTTTCAATGTTGGCACAAATGAGGCGATCTAATTTGCAACAAGGACTCGTGATCGAGGAGCACGACTTAAAATAAAGCGATCGCAACTGCAACCAACGACTTCTTTTTATTTGTCTCGCTTCTGCCACCTAGACTTTTTCTCGCTTACATAATCGGCTCGTTTAAAAAGAAGTTGGACTGGTCTCGTGCGTACCTCGAGAATTTTGTTGCCCATATAGTGGCTTCGACTTCGAATCGGCAGCCACGACTCCATACCATACTTGTATACATGTAAACTTTCGTCGTCTCAGAATTATATTTTATATTTGATTTTCTGTTTAAAAATGACTAGAGAGGCGGTGTGAAAGAACATCGTTTTATATCGGTTGTCGAACATAGTTGAACAATGAATGGCAATCGTTACAGAGACATGTTTGATCGTAATTAAGCCGAGTTATTGCGATAGAAATAAAATTACGACTAGCCGGTGCAATCGATATTCAGGTCATGGCTTCCTCTAAAAATGGATGCCCGATTAAAGGCTTCGTTTTCTTTTTCTCTTGCCTTTTCTTTTTTTCTTAGTTGCGTGCGTATGTATATATGCGAAAAGGCACGAAAACCTCTGTCAAACGGAATAATTAACGACCTTGATCCTCTGACGTGTTACACATGCGAATATCACTTACGCAGAATGAAGTAATATAGTCAACGATTTCGTGCAAATTTCAGGGTATGCGGGTTTTAAGTATTCAACGAGAAAATCATTGATTTTATCGAGCGGGATGATCACTAGAGACACCGCGGTTGCAAAGGAATTAAAAGCCTGTGAATTTTTACTCGGCTCGATTTAGTCCGGATTTATTGTTAGAATTCCACGTGCAGACTTGTCAGAAGCTGTGCGAAAACAGAAAGAAACGGGAGAACGAGCGGATCGACGTGCACGAGGGTATCCGAATACGAGGAAGCTGAAACCGACCAAGATAGATAAAGAGAGCAGGAGAGTTGTCGCGAGAAAGAGAGCGAGAAGCTAACGTGACTTGGATAGAGAAAGGGAAACAGTGTGAGACAGAGTGAGGAAGAAAGAGAGGAGAGTCAGACAGAGGGACTCAAGGTCGGCGAAGTCGGTTGTTTCCGTCGGAGTTCGGCGGCTAAAATTGTGTATTGGCTTGGCGCGGTTCTGCGGCCTTCGCGAACGTGGCCGCTTCTCCCACAGAAAAGTCAAGTTCAAGGCTAACCAGATATCGCGATACGCTCGTTTCTCTCTTTCTTTTTTCATTCCATGCTCTTTCCTTCCGTCTGCGTTTTGGTAACTGTTTAATCAAACGGATTATGGTGCGATCCGAAGAATGTGAGAAAATCGAGAATCGCCGATGACTCGTAAGCTCCGTAGTTCGATAGAAACGAATCGAGCTGACGCTTATGCAATCTCAATCTTTTCTCTTCTTTGTCTCTTTAAACTTTCCTCTTTTTGATCACGTCTGTTTTTCTTCTTTTTTTTTCTATTGTTTCGTTGCAACGTGTTTTTCAATTCTGACGAATCGCTCGTAACTTGAGGGGAGTCGTATCGCTATCGTTTCGTCACGGTCGTCATTATGCATCGTGGTTGAGTGTTCCGCGCACCGTGTCGGTTTTTATTTCATTAATCTAAACGTGGGAGATGTGCACGTCGCGTCGCACTCGTGAAACACTTCGCATGACTAGTCAAGTTCGAGGCTAACCACATACTTCGATGCTTCGTTGTTTTCTTTCCTTCTCTAATCTCTTGCTACCGTTTTTCCTTTCTTCCCGTCTGCCCCTCGGTTGCCATACGATTAAACAATTCTCGATCTTTATCGATTTCTGCCGTTGAAATAAACTGTCGGTTGAAATGGAGCTCAATCGGAAAAAGGTTTGACCAACTCGGCACTAATACGAGCGGAGGTCTAATAAAATCTGTATCCCGCGTTCAGCTTGAGTGCCTTTCTCCATTATTCGTTTGTTGAATGGTTGCACGGCGAGCCACTCGAAATTAAAATCGAGCCAACGATATCGGTATCGAAAATTGTCATGTTGCAATGATAAGGTGTCTGCTTATCGTGTGTGTGTGCGTGCGTGCGTGTGAAAGAGAGAGAGAGAGAGAGAGAGAGAGAGAGAGAGAGAGAGAGAGAGAGAGAGAGAGATGGTGGCTGGGTAGCATATAAATCTCCAGACGTGCGTCCCAAGCTCTCGCAAACGATCGTAACTGCATCTGGCAGAAAAGTCAAGTTCAAGGCTAACCAGATACTCTGCGCTCCTTCCTTTGCCCCTCGACCCCCTTTCTGCGTGCATTTAATATACGATACGGAGGGCAGGAGGGCGGAAGAGGAGCAGCAGGCTTACGCAATCCTTTCACCGTTACTTTGTTCACTATCGCTCTACCCGGCTGTTCCTTTAAGGATACCTTTCTTCTCATTGAGTTATTCATATGACTCGTTTTATCCTTTTTCATAAATTATCCGATTGCGTCGATAGAACAACGATTTCCAGTTCTCGTACCGTTACCAGATCGTCAGAAGTTGCGGAATGTAGATAAACAGAAAGTAAAAGCTCGCTGCATAATTATAAGATCGCATTAAGAAATAAACGAGTTGATATTCCGAGAACATCGATGCTACGTATCGCAAATTTTCTGAAGTCAATTCTAAAAATGCTTGAGGCGTTGGTCGCGCTTAAAAATAGCAGCAGAAAAAAAGTGCAGCCGACTGCAAAGCAGGCTGTCTCTTCTGCTTTTCGGCATTTGCTACGCTTTGCTTAAAAGCGAACGCCCATCAGTCTGTGTTGTAGGGGACAGATAGGAGATGAGGGTACGTGCGAAATTGTAAGATGTTCTGTTGATTGTTTTAGGTTTGCATGATGCCCGGTGGCGGCACCGAAAATATGATTGGAGATAATAGGACCATGGCGAACATTAAACAAGAAATTGAGAATCCTGGGACGCCTACGCAAAATTATCAAGTTTGTTCACCGACCACTACGCTTCAACATCAAGAGGTATTTCGGACATGTAATTTTTACGGTCGAAAACATTATAATTCGCGATACTAATCGAAAATGTAAAATAACTTGAGATAAACGTAGATAGACGATGTTGAGTAATTCTTTAAATATTTTAGGTGATTTGTAGCAAAATAGAAATGCCAAACGATTATGGAGAAGGCGAAGGTAGTCCTGATAGTCCCGAGATGCACCATTGTTCGTCAACCACGCAGCCTTTAGGAACACCCGAGGTACATATACTATGCTGCCCTAACTATAGCAGAAGTTCTTGCACTTTTTCTTTTTTTTGGAAGCTGTTTTGTAATCTCTGAGTTAGACTCAGCGTATCGTTTTATTTAGGAAGGTGTTAAAGAGGAAGACATGCCTAGAAGGCTTTGCCTAGTGTGCGGGGACGTAGCGAGTGGATTTCATTATGGGGTAGCGTCTTGCGAAGCGTGTAAAGCTTTCTTTAAGAGAACCATACAAGGTAAAAAGAGTTCCTTCACGATTACAGATATCTTCTTCTGAAGAATTTTCCAGGTAGCACCACACGATTATAATTATAGTTCCAGTGATACAATTTTCTTGTCTACTATCTTGTCTTTTCTTCTCTACTATCTGTAAACATCGAAGTATTTGAATTATCTGTATCCATATGCTGCTATTTTAAAATGCATATATTCATAAAACTAATATTGGTGCTACCTGGTTGAGAACCATGTATATTACAATAAAATAGCGAGTAATTTCACAGGTAACATCGAATACACATGTCCGGCGAATGGCGAATGCGAAATAAACAAGCGCAGGAGAAAAGCGTGCCAGGCGTGTAGGTTTCAAAAGTGCCTGAGACAAGGCATGTTGAAGGAAGGAGTGCGACTAGATCGTGTCCGAGGAGGGAGACAAAAATATAGAAGAACCACCACCGATCCTTATACGCTGCTGAAGGTACCTCCGTTGGAAGGTGATTTTTTAATTATTCTTGCTGATATAAATATCATGTCTCGATCGTGATCGTATCATTATAGAATACGTGCAGCTCCACATCTCGCAAATACGATTTAATTTTTGATTTTATTCTTTTTAGAAAACATAGCGACAGAAGCTTCTAACGAAATAATAAGTAAGCTATCGGGTCCTTTTATTTTATTTATTCGACTCGGATATTTTGATTCGTTGGTAGATTTTTTTCATCCTGACATGAAATCATCTTACATGTAAACATAAATATTCAATGTGTGAATGTTCAAACGGTAAATTTTCTAATTTATTGGTAGATAATAAAATACTGGAAGCTTTGACTGCTTGTGAACCTGACATGCTACAAGTGTCCAATATCGCTCATACTCTTGACACAGATCAAAGAGTACTTGGACAATTATCCGACTTATACGATCGGGAACTGGTCGGAATAATTGGTAATAATATAATGCCAATTTTTGTATTAGTATAAAGTTATATTTAATCAACCAATAATTAAGAATTCTTTGCTCAAAGGTTGGGCAAAGCAGATTCCTGGATTCTGTAGTTTAGCACTAAACGATCAAATGCGACTTCTGCAAAGTACGTGGGCAGAGATATTGACGTTTAGTCTCGCATGGAGGAGCATACCAAATGATGGTGGATTAAGGTTTGCCCAAGATTTTACCCTTGACGAACGACTTGCACGCGAATGTCATTGTACAGAGCTGTACACGCACGTGAGTACCGTTTAATTGTTTCAATGATTTCGATTCGTCGTGTACTTTGTTACCTTCCACATGTATATACGTCTATATGTATTATTTGTTTTTCAACAGTGTATCCAAATCGTAGAAAGGCTTCAAAGATTGGGTTTAACGAGAGAAGAGTATTTCGTCTTGAAAGCATTGATATTAGCAAACAGTGATGCGAGGTCAGATGATCCACAAGCGCTATATCGTTTCCGAGATATTATCCTAAATGCCCTATCAGAGTGTATGGCGGCATTAAGACCAGGACAATCGCTTCGTACCACTCAAAATATGTTCCTAGTGTTGCCCAGTCTCAGGCAGGCAGATGGAATTGTTAGAAGATTTTGGTCTAGTGTTTATCGAACGGGAAAAGTACCAATGAACAAGCTCTTCGTAGAAATGTTAGAAGCTGCTTATTATCGATGAAATATCAACTCGAACTCAACAATATCTGTATCAAGGACTTCATGAAATCGCTGTTACTCGATGATAGCAGCGTTATAATTATAACACGTCATGAGTGAGTAGGGTACGTCCCTAGAAATATAAATGAAAGATGGTGAGTGATAGTGAAAAACGAAAAGAAACGGAGATGTGCAGTTTTATTTGTTTTCTGTAAGAGAAAAACTCGTAAGAAAGAAAAGGCTTTATTTTTCAAATGTGAAAAGTATTGGAGCATAGAGCTTCGGCCAGTGATTCCACAGGTCGTCAAAATTCGCGAAACACCTTAAGATGTCAGGTACATTGTTTCGTCGAAATAACCAAACTTTCCTTTTCGAGTACCCCTTTTACAGGTACAAAGAAAAAAAAACAATGTTATTTCAGGATAGCATACGTAGTACAAGATACGAGATGCTTTTTCCGGAGCTCTCATTTTAGTATAGTTTACGAAAACCTGTCGCCAGACAGAAGAACCTACCAAATAACTAAAACGTTTTCATTTATGTAAGATCGTGACATGATCACCGAACCGGTGATACCGTAGAAATGAAATGCAAATGTACTAACTGTGGGTGTTTGACGTTATAGAGTTAGCATCGTGTTACCAAATACTACCAACTCAATCAAAATTACATGTAGCTCCGATTCGAATGTTATTTTAGTTATGTCTTTTCTCAGAAAAAATCCAGTCAATTTGAAATTAGAGGAACGCGAAGCGTGTATGTTTAAGAGTGTCGAAATAAGATGATATATGCCATTTTATATAGAATAATTGCACATTTTAATATCATTAAGTGTAAAGATCGATAAATGTAAATCGATGTGTGTACTGCATTGAACATCCATAGTTATAGTTCAGCGAATGAATTTAGTATGCGCTGTTGTACAAAATGAACCAATTACGTGAACAGAGCTGTGAACAGTGAACAAGGAAAAGCGAAAGAATGGCTGGATCGTTCTCTAATTAGCGTCACGCTGTATTTTAGGAGGTACTGTGAAAAAAATATTTCGAGAACGAACCTTTGGCCAGGTTGCCAGGTTCTAGGGAGAGCAAAAAAAGAATTTAATCGATTGTTGAAATGATTGCGAAATGTTATTCGCATGTGCCACACAGAGAGCGTAGGAGAATATATATATTATTATATTATATTATATTGTATGTATTCAGGGATCTTTATTATCTAAATAGTTATTATTGTTACGAGATCTGTTCACGGATCTTGCGCATAATATCGCTTTTTTTCGAAGCGAGGAATCGTAATATCGTATAGGAGCTACTACTCACACATAAAACTCATTTCTAAAGGAGGAAAAACCGTTTACAGCAAATTAATGGAGTTTTTTCTTTGTTGGTTACACGCAACGAAACACAAAGTATCTATCGACTTTCGAATCAGCTTTTTGTTATTTTGCGATTATTCGATATTATCGAAAGAAAGAAATTGTTTAATGAAAAGTTATAAATAAATATTAGGGTAAATTATACCTTATAGCAGATCGAGTCGCTCGAAACTTTGTAGTGTCGAAGTGCGGTGTAATCTTGTGACGTTCAGAGTGCAATAATATCAGGACATGTGATTACATTTTTCTACTGGTCAATCGATCGCGACGCCCCTTTTAAGTTTTCTTTATTTGTATATCTCGCCTTTGTTCTTCTATCGTTTGAAACTTTGTTTAAACCTCCTGCATTTAAATACACGATGCAAATAGTTGGCAGCAACGCTTACATATTGCGTGTCCTTCCTCCATTAGCTTTTCTTAATTACCTATTACGGTTCATTCCTCACTACGAAACAGATAATGCAACGAATACGATGGGGAAAAAAAGAAAGAAGAAAATCGCTGCTAAGCCACGGCGAATTTTTGTCCTGCTTTTTTTTCGGCTTTCTTTATTACACGGTCTTCCCTTTTTTTTTTTAACGATGTGGGTTTTTCTGTCTCTTTCTTTCTTTCTTTCTTTTTTTCTTTTAATTTATAAATTACACTAAAAGAAGTCACGCTATTTACTATACTGCCATCGTGGTCGTAAATTTTGGAAGAGAATCAAACGTTGATTGTTTATCGGTGAATAATATGGGTCGGATGTTGTTCTTACATGTGTTGGAAATGGTTTGTCGAAATGTTTGTCTTAGTTTATGCGAATATTTGTCAGGGAATCGATCAATAGTCAACGTATTAATGGCACTTGTCGTGTGTCGATAGCATCAAACGTCGTCCGTTTCAAAGAAAGTTGTCTAATATCAATGTTTGGTTCCAGATAATAATAGTATCTATATATACCGTCCATAATAGGGGGTATTAGAGCCATATATCTGTAAAGTCGATGAGGTTTCCTGATGTAAACATATTTCAGTTTCATTCCTGTTAAATGTGTTAATATTTTGTTTTTCAATCACGCTGTCCATAGGTTTTTTTTATATACCGCGTACTTGCGTGTTACTTTATGTTTCGATACAAATGTAGAATTTTCACGTGCCATCAAATTCATGATCCATTTCTTAAATTTTTTTTTAATATGTCACGTTTAGGTCAAGAGATACAAACATTCAAGTGGATGAATTTGCAAAAATCCTAACGTTGTCTTGGCAGAACTATTTAGCTTCTTGGTGTCTAAGATTCTATCGCAGTTAATAGGACGATGGAAATATTTTTCAATTGATAAATAGTTAAGGAGAGGCGTAATCCATCGTAATCAATCATGATCAGGTTAATATTTAAAGATATCAACTATCAAACGATTTGATTGATCCTGCGGCATGTGTTTTTCAGTTTTATAAATTAGATTTAACGTGCCGGTTGGACACTGGATTTTACAAGCATTTGCTCTCTGTCATGTTTATCAATTCGCCGTGGCGGTAGAGTCATAGTCTCAGGGTGTGAACCAACAACCAACAAATTGCAAAAATGATACAAATTTAGATACGTATAAATAATTAAACGCGCGAGTATATTTATGGAGCAACATATTATGTATAATAGTAACGATAGTAATAACGTTCGGGATGATAATGATAATAATAACGATAAAGAATATTAACATTAGTATTAATGGTGATAACGATAATGATGATAATAAAGATAAGAATGACAAGAAACACTATAATACGGTGACTTGTTGCATTGTAAATCGAGATTTGCGTATTTGCATTGCATGCTGGTGCATGCATTGCGAAAGAAATATAATTTTAATGTCACTATTTCTTAATGAACTTCTTTACTGTGGTCAGGAGGAAACTTGTACATACATAGCTTATCCGTATCGTAAGAATTCACATCAACAAATTCAACCACATCCTCTCTGTATTTTTCTTACACTGTATGATTGCACAACTTGAAAACAGCTCCCGCTTGTCTCGCGAAACGTGCGTGCGCCAAGAAAGATGACAAATGGATCCGTGGACTTGAATCGTTTCATATATCATAGCGTGCACTGTTTACAGTGTAGATTTGTTTCTTCTTCGAAAGTACAATATAAAATGGTTCGAAAATCCTTCTTTCCTCGTCCGTTCGACGGGCGAACTTGCCAGACCAGTCATAAATTGTACCTGCTGCGAAGAAACGCTGCTTCTGCGACTTTTACGAACATGTGTACACATATATATCTGTAATTATAATTTTTATATATTGAAAGGAAACATATGCGTAAGCATTAGTAAATCGATCGAAAATAAAGTAGGAACTAACTCGATTTTTATTTTTGAAATCTTGATTGCGCGGGCTCCTGTTCGAACCGTCGCGTGTTGAAAAAATTCGCAGACATCCACGTACGGAATATGCCGATTCCAACGAAATAGAATATACGTGGCCTCAGTTAGCGCAGTAATCATGTCGCAAGTGGCAGTTCCGCGTATGTTTCTCTATTTATTAGCCGCACTCCTCGCCACTTTTTCCAGTAAGTGTTATTTTCTGTAATATATATAGATATATACGTAACTTTATATATATATATATATGTTGGTGCGTAGCGAATTGATGCAAAGCGAAATTGAAAAAGAGCATTTGCCCACAGAAGCAAGTTCATACGTGCCTCCGGATGATTGTTTGAAATTCGATGTCGGCGATATTGAGGATTACCTGTCGAATCTCAATTTCGAGAATGTGCCGACGATCAATATGATGATCGGCGAGTTCAAATGCCCGGTCACAGCTTTGCCTTTCGGTGCTCTGAAATCAGACTGGGCAAGGCTGTTGCTTCTGCAAAGAGCGCAACCGAAGGAATCAATTTTCTTAAAGAAACTGGATCGTCTTATCAGAATTTTAGTGATCGCTTACTTCCGAATGGAAGAACGTTTCGACGTTGTGCAATCTGGATTTTGGAGTATAAGCAGGTTGGTAAGAAAAATTCTAACTTTAAACGATAAAGACGTTTTCACAAGCTTGCTCTTTGTATTTTATTCGATCGTATATTTTGGTAGTCCAACCGCCACGTCTGTACACGAAAGCACTACGAGCATTGATTCGAAGGAGGAAACGAAGAAACTCGATAACTCGATCGCGAATTCAAGAGAAGTGATAAATAAAACTTCAGTGAATTTTGCTATAAGTACTTTTTCTGACGACGATGAATCCAGTAGCACGATCGAAATCGAACGAGCCACGCTTACCAGCTTGGATATGACGAGCGAAGGCAAAAACGGCAATTTTCATACAATATATAATACCCCTTTAAAGCATCAGTCGATAAGCGAGCAAATCGACGAAAAGAGGACGGTAACCGCTTTCGTAAATATTACGAATTTTTCAGAAAGAGCCACTGACAAACAAAAATACACGGAGATATCGACTTTGAGCACGAATGAATCCGTTACGTTTAACAGCGTGAATAATTTTACTAAGAATAAAAATGGCACGAATATTTTTACGAGAGATAAACTGAACGAAGGTGGAGATGATGCTGACGCCGATGAAGATATCAATTTTTCAACGACAGAATTTAGCAGAGAAACTGAGCCGATTATAATTGGCTCGAATGCTGTTACTGCTCGTATTTCGCATACGACGACTTCTTCTAATTCTAATCCTAAAATTCAAAAACCAATAGCGAAAAGTGCCGAGAAAGAAAGGACGGTGGAATCAATTACCCCTGCTATATTTAGCGCCACACAGACTAATGTCGTGAAAAAGCATAGTACTGAGAATATGCGTAACAAAAGTGACTTTCCCGTATCGTACGATTATGAAGTTACCGGCTCCAACTTAGGGAAATCTGGGAATGTAAATAGTCCAGAAATTTTTCACGTAAAACCTACCAGTGAGCAAAATCGCGTTTATTCGGATAAAATCTCTACTGACCCGGCCGAAAGTTTTAATCAAAGTCCCCCGAATAGTCGGACTGGCGGTGTATCCCAAGTCTTTGAAAAGGTTCCATGGAATTCCATGAATTCTACTGTTTCCTCTAATAAGATCCAGGAGCCTTCGATCCACAAAAATACTCCGCTGGGCAATGAATTTTCGAAATACACGACAATTTCAGCAAAAGTTTCTTCCATTACAGCTACTGCAGATCCGACGTTAATGTCGCAGACAAAAGGGACGGAAAAGTACAAAGGAAATTTGATAAAATCTAAAAAACGCGGAAGCTCGAATACCGATATTGAAAAAATTTTTAGATGGTTTTATACCTTCGATCACTTCAGGTACATATTTACGTGTTTCTCTTACATCACACGTTCTTCTCCTAATTATCTTTCGTTTATTTGTCAACGTTTTATCATACATTACAGTAAAAACAATTCGGTTGACCGAGGCGTCTACATAGCATGCAAAGGAAAGGGTCACAGCGGCGAAGAGTAACCTCGCCAAACGATATTTTTCATCTGCGAGGTATATTAGAATAAATTTGCATACACGTATCTTTTAAAAGGGAAAAGTTTGGATCGTTCTGATTCGACGATAATAAAATTGCTTCACTCTCACGTGGTTGGATATTGCTTCTTGATTTGTCCGATTATACCGTATTTGTAGACGGTATAAGAGACGTACGTCGCGACAACTGGACACTTGCCGATTCTTATCAGTGATATTGCGGGCCAGTCCATAAATTCATGAGGCGGGGCAACGTTGACTGATATTTACGAGGTCCGCAGCTGGTAACGTTCGTCATGCTTTACGAGCTGTCGTAAACGAATCCTCTTATTATTCAGTTCTCTGTCCATAGGATTTTTCGGATTGTCTGCAAGCAGTTGGGTCGTCCGCGTGATTGGTTCGATGCAATTTACGCAGGCAACGATAGCTTGAACGACATCGTGTTTCGGATGTGATTACGATGCAGTTGAAATTACACGCGAAATCGTGGGAAAAAAGATACGGGATGAGCGTTGCGCTGTTGAAAATGTTCTCGTTATCCGCAGGAAAGGGAATGAAAACGGTTGCGATGAGTACATAATTGGCTTTACGCAAACTATCGTGACTCGATGGTTTAATAACGGTTTTTCGAGATAGCACACCCGATCAGTTTAATTTGCAACGATAGCATATCAGCGGGTTGCGGTTAATAACCAGTCGAAGGTACGCGAACAAATAGGTGTGTTCAATCAGCACGTCGTGTCGTTCCGAATTATTCCGCGATATTTTTGTTAAAATATCCGTTCGTTCGTTTCGTTTGTCGATTTACGGTCCGCGATAGTGTGTGCACACGTTTCGTGCAAATCTGCACGCGTGTTCAAAACATATGGGGAATCATCGAGTCGAATAACTTTATCGCTTATATTAATTACATTATACAAGCTAGATTTTCGGTAAATATGCTTAAAATGTAGATTTACAGGGTGGTTATCAATTCGTAAATCCGAATTCTCCCCTCGCTAGAGAATATACGCGATTCATGGCCCTTTATTTTCTCGTAAGAGTATCCTATCCATTCTAAATATTCCAGATGTTCCTCTCTCTTTTCTATTTTAACGGCTCCGCTCTAATATAAATTCGTAGCACGGTACGATACGTTCGCGGCGCGTTCGCTTTGGAAACCTTGCTAAATTAAATATGTTGTACAAATTAATCGTTAATAGAGTAATCAGGAAGTTAGCCTTCTATCGTCGAGTTCTTCGTGATCGAGCTAGCGTTTTAATTCGAGAACATTATTATGGTTTGTAGGTAGTTCCGGTGCATCTTCTTTACGAGAATTAGCATCACAGCGAGCTATATTTATTAGAGTAAATAATTTAGCCCGTTGTGAAACGGATTAGAGCGGTATATCGTTCCTTCTAAGGAAACAAATTACCTTGCCTTGGCGAGATGCTAGTTGAACAGAGGATTCCTGGTTTCCCTTTGCACCTGCTTTTCCCTATTTCTCACGTCCACGCCGACGAATAGTCGCGCTTTGACGCGACCCGTTGGTAATTGCGTTAACAGTTGCGACCAAACCGCTTGGAAATTCAAGGTTTCTCGTTGAATGCGAAATATTGTTTGACGGCATTAGATTGATCGACACGCTTCATAAATTGCGACCTTCGTTTCGTTTTTCTCGAGAGCCGGGCCAATTAAGCTGAGAAATCGTTCACGGAAGAGGCGCGTCGTGGGCGGGGAATTGATAAATAAAGGTGATCAATCGCGAGCAAATGTTCAACTCTGGCGAAACAAATTTCCTCATTACTTATCATTTCTTCGCGATTACTCGCCGGTCGGATTAGCCGTACATTGTTCTTCGGGAGGGAAACAAATTAGTCGCTTCACAGGAACGCGACTTCGAGAGGTTCTCTGGCCGGGCTCGTTCCTGCGATCTTCGTGTCTAGAATACGGTAATGCCGGTGTACATTCGCTTGTTCAAACTGTTCGTCAGGGTTACTTTAGCTTCTTGAGCAGCATCGAGAGTAGCAACGATGGACTAGCGGCTAGAGCAACGTTGAGGCTAGTATCTACCACACCGACAGAAAGTTCACGGAAATCATTTAACCAAGGAAGAGTAGCGCGATCACAGGGAAAGGGGAGGAGCGCGGAGCATCGGTGTAGGATGGTGGTGGTGCCGCTGCAGGTTGAGGCGAGGGTGAAGAAACGCTCGGTAATTATTTTACCGACGGAAGCGAAGGGATGAGAGAATGCAACTTGCACCCTTCCCCTCTTCACTCCACCTCCGTTTCTGGCGGCTTGATGTTAATTCATACTAATTGGTTGCATTACTCTCGTTTCATTCATCTGCCGTGGTTGTTTTCTTTCCTTTCGATGGGAACCGCCCATCCTTGTTTTCTTTGCTCGACGCCCTGCCATGCTTTTTATTAATTAGTCGCCAATTAATTTCGAGTATTTCCTATAATTTAGCCGTAATTCTCGCATCCTCGCGAATATTTTCGATTGTTTAGTTTCTCGTTATCAACGTCCCGAACGAAGAAACTCGATTCTCTAAACATCAGCGGTACCTCAATCGCGAAGAATTTGTCTCGTCGTAAAAAGTTTGACGTTTGAATAAAAGTTTATGCAATTTTCGTTCGTTGGATTGGTTGGACGAATTAAGAAGCGATAATACAGTCTTCGTGATACACGTAACAATAGCGTGTAACTCGTTCGTCGGCTGTTGCAGATATAGCGGGCGGGAAAGCTTGAATTATAGAGAAATAAAATAACGGCTTAACCCACACGGAAACAGGGGAAGAAGGAAGGAGCGTTATAAATAGGCGGGTGGCTCTTTGTTCTCGGCAACATGTTCCGCAACGATAAAAATTTCCCGCGAAACCAAAAGATCTCATGGACCATGTGTAGCTATTTTTATGTCACTTGGCCAATTTGTGGATCACACGTTTTTCCTTTTACTCGTTTCCTCGTTCCCACGCTCTTCAACGTTCTCGGAAAGCGCTTCGACAATCACGATATGTAACTTTTCTTAGATATCTTTGGTCATCCGTGTTTCAAAAAATATCGAATATCGGCTGTCGGAGAAGTTGGCTGAAAAATTGCAAGAAATTGATGGACCGATCGCAACCTGCAGCAGGAGACGGCTGGCGAAAGCAGGAATCTGTAGGTGGCAAAGGAAGAACGAAGATGCGTGAGAAAGCGTCGGATTGTTGGACACCCCTTGCAAGGGTGTAATCATCTTTGCTCAGTCTCGTCCGTGAAAATCCATTCTCGTCACGTCGAGACAAACGGGCTCAGTTGACTCTCCATCTAAATCTCCTTCTTCCTTTCGTTCTCCGGATCTCCTTCTTCCTTTACTCGCACGGATAAGAAATGAAATTAAAATTCTCCAGGAGACTGAAACGTCACGTTCCTCGTCGCCCGTCTCATCTCATTCCTCGTTTCGTGGAAGGGAGCACCGCGTCCGTTCGCCTCCAGGTATCCGGAAGATAAAGGAAACGAGAGATCGAGTCTGCTTCGTGGGATCTCGCAGATCGTTCGATTCGGACGGAGCTGCGCTGCCGGTGGATGTCGAACTTTCCACGGAAAGGAACGAATCCCAAAGAGTTGGGTTAACCTAAAACTTGGAATAAAGGGTCTGATCCTCTCCTAGGAATGCATGGAAATGCGTACGAGAGTCGATGTGAAATATTTGTTTTGCAAATACGGGTCGAAGAAATAGTATTTTGATATCGCTGTCGTTCGAGCTTCTTCAGATACGTGCTCTCTGTGCAAAGGGACACTGCGACGTTCCGCGTCTTTGCTTTGGAAATTTCTAGAATTTACCTTTCATAGAAGAAGCTTGCGTGCGAATCAAGGCAGCCTTCTTGTCCATCGAACACGAACTAGTCGATCTCGTTAAATAAAAGAAAGGACGAGGTACGGTTTGTGGGTAGGTCGGGGTGGAAAGCGTGGCTGGTTAATTGGAATCGCCTGCAAACTTGGCGACTTCTCAGCCTCGAAAACATCGATGAAATTGCAGCACCCGTCAAGCTTCGGCCGGTTTCCTCTTCAGTTTCGAGATCGTTTCTACCTTCTCTTTGCTGGTCGCTTTTCATCCAATGACAGTGGGAAGCGACTCAATCTCGCTGCCAGCTTTCGTCCCGAACACACTGTCGTCTTCGACGGAACACGGCGGATCCCTTTGACTCTTAAAGACGGTGTGACGTGTAAGTAATTGTTACTTCATCGCTAGCTTGATTATAGCAATTTTCCTAGCGCCCTGGCTCGCTCCTACTTTTCTCTTCCTCTTCTCATTTACTTCGTTACTTTCTTTGTCTCTTCGCCGCGTAACTTTATCGCGGCAATTAGTTTAACGCATATATCGCGCACCATCGATGCGAGCATCGTTGCGTCCTCATACGCAATTTTCTTTCAACTTTGATCGTCTCACACGTCTGGTTACAAAATTGCCAGGTGTGCAAAATGCCTGACAATTAATTATTCTCTTCTACTTTTCTTCCCGCAAAGAGGAATAAAGGGAGAATATGTAGGCGTGAGTTTCCAGGAATTCGTGCAAAACAAGTGGAAATCTTTTTCGCCGATGGCCATCTTCAATTCTCGCTAGTTTTTTTCAGACAGCGTTCTCGTCGCGAGACGAGCTTTTCTCTCGTTCGTAAGTTACGATTTCCTTTCTTCGTCCTGCCAAAACTGGTCCGGCTCGTTAATACTTTGGCGACGATCTGCGAGTATAAATTTCGCCGTGGTATCTTCTATCGTATATCGTAAAAAGGGTGGTTTTTCACGAACGGAAACTGTTCCCTTTCTTACCAAACTACCGCGCGATCGTTAATTTCTTTGTCGCGGATGGATCAAACGACGAGCGAGATTTTGTCGAAATTTCCATTCGACCGGAAGAAAAACGAGAAAGTGGGTGTGCCTTATGGAAGGTTCGAGCATTCGTCCTCGAATTATGTAATATTTCATCCAGGGAATTAATTCAGCGTCTTTTGTTCAGGGAACAAGGAGGGAACTAACGAGCTGCGTATTGTCCGAGATTTCATATCAAACCGATATTTCTGCACGATTCAACGACAAGGCGTTTGTCGAAGGCGTAATTACGAAAGCAGAGCGTCGAACGATCTTGGCGGTCGGAGGAAGCGGAACGACGCCTTGCCCCGACCTTTCCCATCTTCGGCATCAGTAAGTTAGAACTATTCGAAACGTTTCGTCCCTCGTTTGCATGCCGATACGTGGCACCGAACCAAGAACCAAGTCAGCCCCTGGATCGAGCGCAGACCGACCTGTGCGCGAAACTTCACCAGTGCCATTTCTCGGATATAAACTCGGATCCACGTACAGGTACACTCTGACTGGAAACTGTGAATATAGGTGCGACGGAGTCTCGCCGGGGATGATGCCTTGCAATTTCGCGCGATTACCGCAGGGCTCTTCCAATTTGCCGAGAAACTTTGCCGTTATCGTCCTTCTATACTTGCCAGATCGATAATCTCTCTCGCTCGTTCGCTCCTCCGAGACGTTGCCGGAATCGGTACGATCGTCATTGTTTCTTTTTCGAATTTACGAACAGGTAAACGAGAATACAGAGCGCGCGGATTTGAAAGGAGACGATTAATCGCAGAAGGAAAAGTTCGGCTGGTCGATACGCGTCGATCGTTCGACGACGCAACGAGGATGCGCGTTCACGGAGGACGGCTCATCTTAATCACCAATTCGTCACTCGCCATTGCCCCTCGAGGCAATCGCGCGTGAACCTAGCCTGATAGACGATACATCGGCGATAGCGAAACGGTAGGCATCGTCGCGTCCTGCCTCATCCCCGATTCGCCAGAGAACCGGACACGCCGGGCCAAATACCTTCGCTAGCTGGTTACGTATAGCCAAGTATCTAATCGCACCGGCTACACCGAGGTTTTTCGAACGAGCTTGACGCTGGCAGAAATTAAGGTCGGCGCGGAACGCGAGGGTAGACGGAATTGATAGGAGCGGTGTCGCTGACGCGGACGCTTCGCCGACCCGCAGCCTCGTTTACCCGATAACGTTCCTTAAATCGTTTCTAACTGGCGATTTCTTTGTCGTGTCGCTCCGCGTCATTTTCAATCGCCCATACTTCGTCTTTCCACTCGCCCATCAAACGCGAACTCCTGTCAAACGATAAACGGTCGCTCGACGACGTTCTTTTCCGACGCAGAGCCACGGAGAGAAATCGCGCGGGGATTAGCGAAGCGCTGAAACAACAATTCGCGGTTGAACGGAATAAAAGAACGTCTTGACGATCGTTCGTCTAATAGAGGAGTGGAATATCGTGAAAAAGAAATAGCCTCGTGAAACGCACGATTTTCTAAAGTGCTGCAGCAAGTGACCGGGCAACGGGGCGGGAACAGCGAAGTAGGATCAGTTACTCTTGCAGGAAGGGATGCGTTGGTCCGTGAACTCGCCGATAACGCAGAATTATAGTGCCAGCTCTGGCAGAGCCATCCTCTTCGAACCAGCCATCTGACTCCCTACAAAACGCCTATCACTGTGCGTACCGAGGCGTGAGCAGCTTCGGTTTGCACGCATGTATCATTCCACCCCTTTGTCACTACCTTTGCTTCTTCGCTTTTGTCCGAGCCACGCAATGGACCGTGTTCCTCTTTACAAACGAGCTAAGCGAAAAAACGGTCACGATGTCGCGTAGAGCAACCGCGCGATGGGACGAAGAAGATCGAAACGCGCGAAGAAACTGTATCGATCGACTGGTTGACTTCCTCCGATAGATATCGACTGCGTTGGCGTTCTTTTTTTTATTCGAACCGGCTTTTATCCGATCGGAAAGGAGAGCGTTAGATAGACGGTGGCATTTCCTCGAGGTGACCTTCTCTTCTGTTCCGCGGTGGTCGGATATCGGATTAAAATACACGCTTACGAAAGGATAATGAGTCTGGAAGGTGGCGACAAAAAACTGCGAACTCTAGAGGATTTTGCAGGAACAATTTGCTTGTCCTTCGTCGCAGTTCCGTAGCATCGGACGATTAGATTATCCTGTACGAACGCTGCGAATCCCACGCACACTCTTGCCCTTCCATTTCGGGTTGCAACGATTTCCTAGCCGCTGGAACGGCTAATTGGCAGCGTCCGGCCATTATCGCGAGTCTTCTTAATTTACGGAACTGAATTTTGCCCTTAGAAATGCCGGCTCGCGACTATCAACTCATCTATGCCGACTAATTTTACGAGGAAATTTCATGGAGAATCGCAGTAGCGGAAGCGCGTTTTCGCACGAGGCAATGGCCAACGGTGGATAGCGTCGCGTACATTTCGTCCCGAATAGTTTTACCTTGCGACTTACAGATAACATCTTTGCGTTAACGCGAACGTGACGTTTTTCGCAGGAAACTAAATGGCGAGTCAGTGTGCGCGGCGTACGGTTCTCCTGTCATGCCAAATAACGTCAGCCGTGGTTATTATCATTTAGGAAGGAACGTATTTGCCATGTTTTAAGAAGTCCGCGGCGACACGGCACATCCTCGAGATGCATATTCAATCATCGAACCACCAATCACCGGTGCGTTTCTTCGAGCGCTCCTACTTTTCTCTATGATGCAGCTTTTAAGGCTGAAAGTGGAAAGCCGCACGACCAATTACAGCATTCGTCTTGAGAGTGCTTTCCATCGATCTCTATTTTTACACACTTTTTATACTCTCTCTTGCTCGATCTCTTATCTCGGTCTTATTCAAACATCGTGCCATTGCTTCGAGCTCGTCGATTCGAAAGATTCGATTTACCGACTAATTTTCATTGGTAATTTTTGGCGCGATAATGGCCTAGTATATCTGACCAACTATGTAAATTCATCGAGCAAGGCGATTTTTGTCACGGATGTGGGTGGTTTTTATCACCTCGATCTTTTTTTTCGCAAAGCCGGTGTTAAAGCAGCGCGTGACTCTGATTCCGTTCTTATCGCCCGATCTTCGTTCGTAAATTTAATTACTTTTTTCAAGCGGACGTTTGCCAAGAAAATTTTTGCATGTTTCGTTATGTGTTCCACTACCGGATAAGATTCAGAGGCGCAGGAATTACTTAAAAATTTCACAGGCTGCGCGTCAAAGTAGAAGTACTTTTTAGCGTGATTTCACACGGCAGAAGTTTCGTCTTGTCATGTAACGTAATGCACATTGATTTTCGTTAATTGCCGTGCCCTCGTATTTTATTTTGCCGGATTTCGAGCGTTTTATGTCGTCGGCATCGGATCGAGAAAAGAAAATGGCGAGCTTTGAGCGCTTGAGTATCATTGGCATGTTGAAACTCATTAGGAAAATTATCCGAGCTACAGCTGCAAACCGACTTGCCGCAGGTACTACGAGCTTTTTTCCTTATTGCTTTTCTCTTTAGAAGATAAACGTTTGTTTGTACAAATTCCGAGACACGTTGAAAAATCCCCTGTAGAATACATATTCCGAGCACAACGTGAACGACGTAGGAACCAGCGTTTGTAGAATCGTATGCCGGTTCGTAGCGTTAGCTGCAGTACGCGACATCGAGTTCCGTCTCGGTAATAGACAATGAGATCGTGATTTTGTTCGATTCTTTCGCGATCGCAATTTAGACATCGTCATTGCGATGGTTTACGAGGAAAGGGTGTCTGATCGATCTCTCCTTTCCTCCGTGTTTTCATCTTCCCGACGTAGCGTGTATTTCGGCGTCTTACCGTTTCATCTTCGAAAGAGATACAGAAGAGAGAAGAGCCTTATTTAGTCGATTCGGTTAATGTTTCTCGTTGCAAGGAGCAAGGACGAGCGAACGCTAGCTAGAAAGATTGCTTTTGTAGGTTCGTTCGCCTTGCTGCGCGGCCAAGGAATTTAGAGAGTCACGGATGTAATTTTTATTCATTTCCAAGGGAACTTAATACCAGAACTGCTGCAAAGGGATTCCAAAGGTTTTGTGCTCGTTCGACTGTGGTTTAGTCGGATCTTTTGTTATATTGCCCCCTGCTGTTTCGTGTTTGTTCTTTTATTTCGGTTAATAGGAATACTCGGCATAGTCCTTAGCGAGTGAAACAAAGGCGCCATAAAGCATCTTCCTCCGAAGAGTTTCTAATAACGTCCGGTTTAAAAGGATTCGAACGAGTCGCTAGCTACATACCTGCGTATAAATTAAAGATTGAATGGCGTGTCATTTTTATTTCGTGTCAGCGGCGCGAGACTAACGGCGCGATGAGAAATTCTCGAATGAAGGGAAACCGGCGAATGAAGCACGCGCGTGTGAGAACAAAGGACGAAGGGATATTGGATAGAGCATAAACGAGAAGGGAAGTTATGGCGGTCTCAATTAGTACAAATAAAACGTTCCGAGCTAGCTAATATTATTTATCGCTCGCTCGGATGCCTCTGCACGTCGTATAAAAGCGAGAACACGGAAACCCATTATAATGAAATTAACAAATTACCCGTCGTCCAGCGCCTCGACCTCTGCTCCTGCCAGCGAACCCGTACCACCGAATCCCTACGAGTATCGTCTGTTTTCATCCTCTCGCGAAAACCACCCCATCTCGATTTTCCCTTCTCCCCTCTACCCTTCTCTTCCCTTCTCTTCTCTCCTCTTCTCTTCTGTTCTCTTCTCTTCTCTTCTCGCATCACGCGAAAGACAGCCTATACAATTCAGCTGATCCCGTTTCCGTTACTCCGCTTCTTGTGCATTAATTCCATTCTCCGTTAGCACGACCGGAGTCTCATTCAGACAGGAATTTCCTATCTGCGGAGGGAGCCTATGCTACTCCGACGCCGACGCTACCGCGTAGTAATCACTGGAATCGCTACTACTTTATTCGAGCGCTTGCTCCTTTCGTCACGCGATACACGCGATTAGAAGCAACTTCTACCCCGTAGGAAAGTTTCCCTTCGTTTCTTTCTCTTCTCCATCGATTCGACGATTTATAAATTTTTCTCGCTGAATCAGCCGCGCCGACAGAGACCAGCGACCAACGCTGTCACGCTTTCTAACTAATTCAAACTTACGAATCGGTCGGCCGTACGCTTCTAATCCCTGTTTCCACTGTTTACCGATGGAATCGTACGTAGGGAAATTTTCAATTATGCACATTTTGCTCGATGTAGTCGGCGTTCACGCGTGACACGTCGCAGAGAGGTGAGATAGGGGGCGTGAAGGGAGTGGTCCAGGGGTTGTCGGTGGATGAAGGGGCGAAGAAGGGAGGAAGAGGCGAGGGTGGATGGAAGAGGTGGGCGGGGAGGGGGATGTCGGTTTTTGGGAGGGTGCGGGTTCGGTGCAGAGACAATAGTAGGCGGACAAAAGCGTGATATACGACGACCCCCGGAGCAGTGGTATTAAAATCATATTTTTAAGTCCTCCATCCTACCCCTGGACCTACCGCGAGCGCCGTGCTCTTCGTTGCTACCAACTCTGTCCCCTCGTTTCATGCTGAACCACAAAATGGCGGTGGATGGGTGGTGTCTCTGTGGGACTGACGATGCTCCTGGATTTAATTGGATTCGTTGGCTGTAATTAATGCAGCTCCATCGGCCGTGGAAAGGTACCGGTTTCAGGATTTTGATTTCTTTTAGCCTGGCCGTCGCCCGGCCACTCTCATCTGCGATATTATTTTTGCAGGCTTAGGCGTACGATTGCTCGTAGCGACAAAGACAATCGTTCATAGGAACGGTTAAACGTTAATCGAATTCCTTTGGCTCGGCAGCGATCGTTCATTAACGTCGATAGCTAATCTCGTCAAAGTTCTCGCCGGTAAAAAGAGGAAGAAGCCGTGACGGATAAAAAAGTTGCTGGCTGTATCAAAGGTTCGAGAAGCAGCAGATTTTCATTTGAAATTCCGTGTATCTCCGGAGAATCTCGAATCGGCGGGTTATTCAGCCTCTAGTCT
Organism: Bombus confusus; assembly: GCA_014737475.1. NCBI lineage: Eukaryota > Metazoa > Arthropoda > Insecta > Hymenoptera > Apidae > Bombus > Bombus confusus. The sequence goes on along the minus strand of JACXIV010000031.1, from coordinate 710,350 downwards.
GATTTAAAGTCCTTCGAAAGGGATGATATACGGGCCTGAATGTATGTACCTTCGCATTTACACGCAGGCACGCGTGAAATGAATATCTCCTTCCTAACCCGCGACCCACCGCAGACGTATATATTTCATCTTGCTATCACTATTTCAGAGAGGTGACTCGCTTTTTCCTTCCCGCCTCAAAGGATCCTCTGGCTTACTTTTCTGCTAGATACGGTCGTTAACTTGGATGCCACCTGCCGCTGCCTGCATTATCTTTGAAAATTCGTTAGCGATCTAAAAAGGCGAACGAACGAGCGGATCGACGCGTAGTCGCTTCGCTTTCCTCTTTACTAAAAATTCAACGTCGCTGAAAAATGAGTATCCGAGTAAACGCGTATTACCCCGATAAACCGCGATAAACCGCGCGGAACCTCGGATCTCGAAGCGATTTTAAATTAAACGAAGAACGAGTAGGATGCGAGAGCCTTTAAAGATCTCGAGATCTTTTAAAAATGGACCGAGAACTTTAGGAAAAAAAAAAAAAAAAAGAATTCACGCGTTAACTTGTGATTTCGAGTAGGCGTCCTAGTCTATTCAATCGAAGATGAGTTTCAAGTATTCTCTTACTTTAACTCGCGTCCACTCGAAACAGATATTTTCTCGCGATTCACACGCGTCGGAAAAAAGAAGCGACAAAACGATGCGGCCGCGTTCAAACGTTGCACGCGTACTCCAGCCACTCCGGATGCACTTCATTAGAACTTTTAAATCTCGTTTCGTGTCGTCGTCCGCGGAATAACTCGTGGAACGACCGAGTTTCGAAACAGCGAGATGAATTTGCTGGTCCCTTGAACACCGTTATACGTACGCCAGTAGCTGGTTCCCCGCTGTTACCTCTGCACGGTTCCTTGCCCAAGTGCTCTACGTTTTCTTTCCCACTTTATCATCCGCCGATCGTCTTTACCGCCACGAGGTTGGTTAGCAGGCAGTCTTCGAATACGCTAGCTGTCAATAAATTATCCGATTTTACGAGCACGCGCGTGCAAGTACTTCGTCGCCACGGTGAATTTCTTCGTATTCCCTTTTTCTCCAATTTTATCTCTATCGAGTAAGTTTAATTGTTAGGCGATCGATTTACGAGCAGACGACATCGATGTAACATTTCAATTCCAGCGGAAATCTTAGGATTTGTCAACGTGTCACGCAAGAGAAACGCGCATTTTTCCACGACCACACGGGACGAGATATCTCCCTGTAGAGTTGCTCCCTTTTTTACGAGCCTCTCCTTCGTGTCAACGCTATCGGTGCGAGTTTTCACCCGGAACGAACGGAATAAGGGATTCGCGTTTGGCTTTGTCGCGTGCTCTACGTTCTACATTTTCCAGTCTCATGGTTGGAACGCGTGCGTCGTGACGTTGCGACGTTCGGGCGAGGCAAGACGAGCGAAGAAAGCAGAGCAGCTAGAATTGGCGATTGTTGGAAGTGGAGGAGAACGCGACCCGGTTAAGACCGATCTCTTTCTAAGAAGCTGGAAGACGAATAGGAACGGGCAACAAGTTGGAGGCGAGCGTGTTACGAACGTTTGAAATTCGCGAAGAATTGGCCCGAGAGAGTGGAGAAGCGGCAATTAGAATCTCGGAGAAGGGTGGACAGCGAGCTGCCAGTCGTTTAGCCAAGGCATTTTCGCATTACACGGACCATTAGGAGTTACTTGGCGAGGTTGCCTTTCGGAAAAACGTTCCACTTTGTATAATGGTCGGCCGAAAGGAGCACAGGAAGTTCCGTTGTATACGTTTACTGCGGGGCAAAGGTGCTCACGCGTTCGCCGACTATTTCATTTTAAAGTCAAAACGCCGTGCCTAGTCGGAGCTCCGAACATCGTAAGAGGGTTGCTATACTATTATAACTTTGTAATGGCCTACTAGCGCGTACTTTGCCCTGGATATTGCCTTAAAGGGCGCAACCGTGAAACGTCCCCTTCGTAAATTTAACTTTCAAACACGTCGCCCGACATCGGTCCCCGCTAGAGCACTATCGCGTTTTTCATGTACTTCCATCTAGCCTTCCCCGGCTTTCTTTCTTTTCCTCTCCCTCTCCCTCTCTCTCTCTCTCTCTCTCTCTCTCTCTCTCTCTCTCTGTCGTTTCGCGATCCGGATTATGGTAATGATCACCGACTTTTATTTGCCACCATGTCCGCGAAACTGCCTCGTCGATTAATCATCTCGCACGAGACACGACTTTCGTCTTGAGGTATCGCGCGTTTATCGCGCGCGTTCTAAATAAACCGATGCTAACGATGCACCGGCGGAAAACCACGAGAACTTAATTCGCTATTTTATTCGAACCTTCTTCGTTCCTCTTTTCTTTCAAGCGACTGGACAAACGTTCTTTTTACCGAAAGGAAGACGTGGCAATTTCAAGCGCGTTCATACACAAACTTATTAAGTTAGTAAGTTTACTTCCAGCGGAAACGGGCTATAGGTATGGACGTTTTGCAAAGTATTCGGCTGCACCGGGAAACTTATCGACGAGTTCCGTGTCTCGATAGTTCCACATATAGCTTAAATTATTCGCAGACTTCTCTTTTCGCTCGGCGCATAACACGACGACGCAAGTTTCGAACTGAGAAAGAAGGTCAGTAGTGCTTAACGCGGGCTTAATTTGCCGAGTAGTCGCGAGGACTTGGACCATGCGATTAAACTTTCAACGATAGAAGGGTCTCAGCCGCGTACAATGTCCGGCTCCTTTCAAAGCTCGCTCCATCGGCATATCCTAATCGGTCTCGACCGGCTTCTTTCCGCCGCTTTTCCTTAACCGTATTCATACGGCAGCGTGAATACGAACCAAATCGGAGGGAGAACACGGTCGACGACTCCGGGAAATTTCGGTCGGTCGGAAACGATCGCGGTACGGATTCGGGATCTTTGGAAGCGAACGTTGCTTCTCACAGTGTGCATGGAAATCGGTAACGAAGGACATACTCGAGATTTCCGAGTAATTCCAATTTATGGCGTCGCGTTGTCGCAAATCATGAGCGCGGCCGGACGTTAGCCCGCACCGCTGCGGAAACGCTCCACGTAATGGTCGTTCGATCTTTGGATTACGATCCAACAGAAATGCGACATCGGTTCGCTCGATGTCCTCCCAAGTTACATTTTGCGCTCGATATACCTGTACTCGATGTTCTTCTCGCCAATCGATCTCCATAGAGATTTCCATGTATCGTCGTCCCTCTGCTAGAAATTTTATCGCTGGTTGTAAACCGTGTATCGGCTGTACCGATTGCAAGAGTCGCTCTCCAAAGGAATTCTTCTCTTTGTTCTTTCTTTCGAGCTTCTCCTGATGGGGCAAATGTTGCTTGTCGTTCGTTCATACTCGTCGAAGGAATTCACGAATTGCGAATGAAACGGAAGATAATCTCCGAGCAAGGTAGAAAGGAAAACGTTGTTTCGTCGAGGACAGTCGCTGGACGAATCTATCGATTGTTGGCTGCTCCTTTCCTCCAACATTCTTGGCTAGCTAGGAGTAGAACGAATTGTTGGCGAAACGCCAGAAGGCCAAGCGAGAGCGCTCGCCCAGGTGGAAGCAGAAGGTAGCGCAGTACCTCGAGCAAGATTCCGGGTAAAAAGTTAAGGGATAAAAAAACGAAAGAAGCAAAGAAAGGGAGAGAGCGGGGCGGGAGGTGGAACGGAGTAGAGTAGACGACCACGAAATATTTGTCAATCGCAAAGCCAGGAAGACCGGTCGGGAAAGTCGATTTAACGCCCGTTAAGGAAGCAATTCCTTTAAGAAGGACGAACGACGGAGCAATGGTGGTGCGACCCGGGGATGCTCGACCTTCCTGGACTTACGACCTTTCACCGGAGAATCGCTTCCGTCCGCCATTATCGGCGGACGAATGGAACATCAATAACCAATTTCGTAAGACTAATATCGCGAAAATTAGTTTCCTGAGGTCCCTTTTCCTTCGTGCTTCGTTCCTTACACTCTCTCTTCCTCTCTCTCTCTCTCTCTCTCTCTCTCTCTCTCTCTTTCTCTCTGCCTCTCTGTCCATCTATAGCTTCGTTAAAAGGTCTATGACCTACTCGCCGTTCATGCTTTTCTTAATGTCCAGCCATCGAGCGAAAGCGATCGTGAATCTCTCTTTATCGTCTCGCAATACCCGTTTCCGGCCATATTTTCTTTTTTTTTTTATCGCGCACGCTCGCCTTCGCGCCGAAGAAACGATAATATACCTTTTAATCCGTGTCACCCAGATTTACCCGGTGAAATATCTAGCTGGACGCGTTCGAATTCCGCCTAAATGCTTCCTGAACGATCCTCTGAAAATCGGTCGTTTCCACTTTCCTACGTTCGCGTTGCTCTACACGCCGCCACTTGCCGAATCTCTAATTTCTCAGCCGACGAATTCGCGGATCGAAGACGCGTTTCTCATCGTACGCGAAAAGTCTGACGAAAACGATTCTTCGAAAGGCTATCAGCCGACCGCGTTGAAAAACGTTGCTGCGCGCTGTCAAACGCGTCGATTAATCATTCACCTTGATAGCGTCGGACGATGATCTTCTTAGAATCTTGTACTGGCCGTGGGTAAAAGTACACAAATATCTGTAGATAATTTTGCTCTGCATCGAGTACCGCGCTTTGCCAGGAATTCCTTCAATTACACAGGGCTCCCTCTTAATTCTAAATTAATTGTTCGCCGAGTTATGGCTCGATTTTTACTTCTCTTTCCGACCTAATTACCAGAGGGCCTCGAAGAGCTCCGAAACTCAGCCGCTCTTTCCCTTCGTACAGCCGGTTTTTCCCCATCGTTTTTGCGTTTCGTTCCGGTTTCCCACCCTTTCTTGCCCTCGCGGTATCCAACTACCATTTCGCCAGTGTATCTCGAACTTCCCTTTAACGAGAAACCACTGTACCTTTCGTAACGTCACCTTTTTGCCCAGAATCATGGCGTTTCCATGTTTCTTTTCACAGCGAGGAAATTTCCAGGCCAACGAGGGTGCATTCGACCAGTGAATTTTCCGGTTTCCCCTTTGCGGCAAACGTCGATAGGCGTGTAAGAAGTCTCTTTCTCCCTCTCTCTGTCTCTCTATCTCCCCCTTTGCACGTGTTCCGTCGGCCGCATTAATTATTTTGTCGAAATTTACATTCGCCCCGGTGTAGTCGGCGGAATTCGGTGGAGAAAAGGAGGGTAACGCGGTAACCGTTGGCGTGTCGAATTCAGCGGCGCGATAGACAAGCAAAGCGATAGACAAAAGGTCGTGCTTATCGAGCAAATTTGATCAATCGGCAATTTCACTCGGTCTATCGGGGACGATATTTGACGCGATTCCGTCTCGATTTCTTTTTATCGATCCGGTATAAAGGCTATAAAACGAGATGCTGGGAATGTTAAAGTTGATTTATTAACGTTTGATTTATTTCCCAATCGATCGGAACGAATGCATTTACCCTGGCGAGGCAAGATAGCTGGGCTCACCAAGCTGCGCCGCGATCAACCTTTTCATTTCGTACCCTCCTCTGCTTTCTCCTCTCTCATCCGCTTCTCCCATTCTCCTGCCCTTCTCTCTGTCCTCGTTTTTTTTTCTTAACAAGAATTCCACCGTTTAAGTGCCATATTTTTCGTGCGAGCTGTAAGAGCGCCGGGTGTCTATTAATAAGCATATCAGGCCGGTGGAATCTCGCGATAAAAGTGATGTATGCCGGTCGAATAACGGAGCATCGCGCCAAGAGCGGCTGATACAAACCGCTCGCAACCGCGAACAAATTTCCCACGAGTCGCTTTTTAACGGCCATCGGATGTCAAACGTCTCTTCCTTCGGTTACTCTTTTCCAACGCGCCACTATTTCAACGTCACCGACGTATTTATTACGCATCGTGGTAACGTTCGCGCGTCATTTTTCTCCCACTCGTAGACTTTCGCTCATTTTTCCAAGTAACGTGGCCGACGACGACGCGCCGCTTATCGCCGAACGCGTACGCGTACGCGTTCGTTCGGCGGCTTCGCTTCGCTGAAAAACGTTCGCGCGATAAAACTTGAAGCAAGGCCGCGCGATCTCGGCGAAAAAACCTGGTCAGACGCATAAATGCCTAGAACGTACCAACTAGTCGGATGCAAATTTTACGACTTCTTCCAAAGATGTTGATGAATAAGGAATCGCGAGCGAAGTCGCCGGTAGCTCGCGGCGCCAGTGATGGAAGATCCGCGTGGTGGCGAAGCTCTAGTCGGAAACTTCGTTTCATCAAGCAAGCGAGATCTCCTCTTACGGTGGCCCATCCAGCTACTGGCTGCTATCTCCGCGTTCCTAATCTCGCCTCCTTTATATCTTCTTTGTTATCAGCAGCCAACGAAAGGAGGAAGAATCGAACGTGGATTTTGCGAACGAAACTTGACTGAGAGACCTCCATACGTAACATCGTCGGGCTACTTCGTACACGTCGCGGTTCTATTCGCGACATTCTTACCTCGGTATCCGCCTCTTCTTCCGTTTCTCCGTCTTCGTTCCTCCTTCGCTCTTTCTTCGTCGTTCGAACGACAGAGATTCCCCCGTCGCTGAGAATCGAACAGCTGAGCCGCCAGGGATTAAAATTTAATTTGCTTGTACGCGTTGTACGCTTGCGGTCCGTGGCTTCGCCTCTGTGGAAAGTTGGCGGCGCGGGATCGACGATTAAAAACACTCGTTTGGGAAAGTATGAGTTGGCGCAGATGCAGCGAGCGGCATCGAGCTAAAGTTCGCGACGAATCGGAGGATTAAGACGATCGTGAAGTTTCCGCTTATACGTCGGTCAAAATTCGTGCGACATGTACTGACAGGGAACACGACCAATACTTTTAGGAGCTTCGTATCACGTTCGGCGAACCGTCAAACAAAATTCTTCCATGGTGTACAAAGGGAACGTCCCAAGTTTCCAGAGCCAACGACCCTCCTCCGCAAATTCGTAACGTCGTAAGTTTCGAGGTTATGCGATGCAAAGTGAACCCGACGAAATTTCGTAACTTCGTAAACGGGCTCGTGGTAAATCGCGGAGAAATCGCGTGGTGTTCGCGTTTGAGAAAAGATTCGCGCAACCCGACTTTCGAATTTTCCGTTCGATAATCGCGCCACCGCGAAGATTGGCCGAGTCTATTGAAGAAGCTTTTGTCGGTCGGCTTCCCATTTCTGTCAGATAACTCTTCGTCTCGATGAAGCATCGGAAGGAAGAGACTCGAATCGAAAACTGAGAGGAACGATGAAGAGAGGAACGAAGTGTGTCGCGCAGACCATCAACTTGTCCAATCCGGAGACATGCATAAGACCGAAGAAGATTCAGAAGCTCGTTCATGCAGACATTATGCAGCCTTGTCCGAGCGTAGCGGCTGGAGCGTCGTCTTATTGGACTCCGAGGCCGGTGCCCATTAAAATCTGCACGCGAAAGGACATGCAAAGGACTTGTCCGCCAAAGGTGAACTAAATGATCCTTTCGTTCGGATGTTTTCAAGAGGCGGATGGGCGGTTGAACGGGAAGCGTACGTGGTCGAACAGGATATATTTATCGTTAATGAGATTCCATTGGCGGGATCGAATCTCGACTCGTTAACAAGGCAGCTTTGGCGTTAAATCGCGCGAACGCGTTCCCGTGGCGCGAGTTCTGCTCGTCTTCGCGCGATATAAACGCGTCTAGGAAGCGAAGGTACTGACGATACTCCTGTAGGGAACTGACTGGTCGATACGGTAGTTACGTTTACCTGGAATTAGCTCGACGGTTCGGTGTACACAGGTATAGCGACGCCGATGAGACTCTAATGGAGGAGGACAGTTCAGAGTTGGCGTACTTGTTAGGGACACGTACGTACGTGACCTCACGAGTCGAGAGCATCGTCGCGTTTAGCAGACTAGCAGACTCTAGGGTGCACTCGGTGAACAGAAAGCCGGATACTCTCGAGAGTTTCGTAAACGCGACAAATCTTTTCCTCTCTTTCACGGGCTTCTTTTCGCGCCTGTTTCCGTTTCCCTAGCCTCGCGATGTAGTTTGCTGAAATTCGAGAATTCGGCCGCCAATACGAGTAAACATAAACGCGTTTAGTTAGAAGCATCAACGTTTCGTCTCGCAAGTTATTCCGATTTCTGTTCGATCTTCCGCTTCACCTTCGACACTCGCTTGTATACCGTGCGCCGGCAAAGCACACAGAATCCGGCGCACCGGTGTCTCGATTCTCAAGGCAAATACAACGATACGAAGGAATACCGCGCTCGTTCTTAAAAACCCTCAAATATTGATATCCTTTCGAGTCACGTACGCAAACTTGGTACTCTGTCCAAAGAAACGACACACTGCCAAACCCTAGTAACGTTACGTACGTTTGCGTAGCTCTGCGAGTGTCCGCAGAAGACATTGCCGAGGACGTCGGGTTACGGATTCTGTAACATTCTGCTCTTCCTCGTGAAGAGTAGCATCGCGGCTGGTCTCGTTTATTGGACGCATAGCGAGGGCTTGTGGGGTAGCAGCGCCGACGTCGAGGACCTGTATCGCAGGATAATGGCCACGATCGCTCCCACTTTGGACGACAAAGAAGTAGTAACGCAGCTCACCAACGTTAACTGCTGCTTTGTCTCGATCCATGGATATTCTTACGTTTTCACAGATCGAATTGCCTCGCATAAACGACTTCAAGAACACGATGATACAGAAGTACAACCACACCGTGTTTACCATAATGAACTGTATCGCGGGCGCGTCGACGATGCTGCGGAAGCAGATTGAAAGTCTGTTGGTGGACGACGAGCCAGCCAAGGTGGAGCCATCCGACGCGAAACCTTCCGACGATACGACGGATACCGAAGAGGAAAGTTAACAGTTGCGCCGTTGTTAAGTCATACAAGACAAATCCCGTGTGTAGTGTCGTTTGCCCTCGTCTCGTCACTTTAAGAAGTGCTAATGCACGAATAAATTCATAAAACACAGGCTCCGCTCTATCGTGGAGAATACAACTACTTGTCTTAAGAGACGACTGCGACGTTCAAGGTATTCACGCTGGTTTCGTCGAGGACGTAGGCAAAGATGTTCACGAGACGTTGCATCACGGTACGTACGTAGAGATTCACGTAAGCACGCGAAATACGATACAAGAACAGATTAAAATTCCGTTCAGGTTGCTTCCATTTTTTCGCGGAACACCAGAGGGTACACCAGGGATTCCTCACGGTAGTTGCATTTTAAGCGGTTTTTATGGTACCTCTTGCTATCGTTGTAAAATTTCAGGCTTCTTCCCACCCCGTATTTTACCCGGCGCGAATTTATTCCCGCGACAAAGCCAAGAATTCCATGGGTTTGAACGCGTGGCGCGAATAACATTGAAAAACACCACGGAAACGAACGTAGGCCTCTCTTAATCGAAGAAGGATCAGCCGCGAAACGGGGAATTCGATCTCGTCAACCCCTCGTGCAATCCCCGATTTTCAAGTTGAATTTTTCTTTCCATTCCCTCTTTTATAAATTTCGGATTATGCTAAATGACGCTTTAACGGTCTCCGGAGATAGTTCGCTATCGTTCGATCGGCTAAATTTGTTCGCCAGCCGAGGGGATCCGCGTCCCCCTTCTCCTTTCATTGAATCGGGAATCTCGATCGAGAATTCTCTTCAGCGAAAAAGTATGCTTCGTTAATTCGAAAGCGCAGCTCCCTACGAAAAGCGGATATACCCTATCTGCGTGTGCGGCGATCGCTGTTTAAACGGTCGCTCTCCTTTCGCTATCTTTGCGTTCCAAGTTCAAAGATGCATCTCTTTAATAAATCAAGCGTGATCGAAGTCGCAGTAATATCACGGAGCATCGGGATAGTCCTGTGGGAGGGTGATTCAAAGCACGATTCAGTTCGGACAGTTAAACAGTTTATTCAGATCGAAACTTTATGTAATATATACATACGAGTTAGTAGACGATATGGAGTTCTGATATGAAATCACCTATACAGTGAACTTAAAATATAATCGATTTACACGGACCTCGCATCATGCTGATTATGTACATTCGTTAGTCTGTAATTTTCGTTTTCGCGTTCGATCGAATCGCTTGCTACAGGTCACCGGCGCATCGTTTCCTCGCGTGGCGAGAATTTTCCTATCGATGCTGTCAGGACGTTTGCCGGAAAAAGAGTAGCCACGGAAAAGAACAACGGCCAAAGGAAGAGGAAAAACGTGAATTACGATTCTTCATCTTTCCCTCGAGGAGAAACGAAACGTTTGATCGTACAGCGATCGATGTAGATTCTCGGCTTGTGCGTGCGTTGTACCAAAAATTCATTCTCGCCAGATCGACAGCCGGATAATACATTTAGGCTGAATGTTCGTGGACGTGAAAAAAAAAAAAAAAACAGTGCGATCGCGTCGATCAGGTCGCTGATTTCCACGCGGGAACGTTGCAATTTCGTTGGCAGTGCGACGACGATCGACCGTAGCGATGATTTTTCGAGGGTTCGATAGAAAAAGATGTTCGATCCGATTCCCGAAGCGCGGCTAATTCTATGTTTGCGGCGAGGATAGCGTTTACTCTAATTAACAAAGATCGTTGTTCGTCGAGCGTTTTGGGAAATAACGACCCGTCAACCTGTCGCTCGAACAGAAATCGACGAGTCCGATCGAACGACGATACGGGTCGCGTCGTTGCGAATCGCTTCGATTTCCTGGCACACCAGCGTTTCCATCGTCAGTCGGATTACACCTTCCGTTAAACTCGCAAATTCTTCAACGATACATACTTATGTACAACGATACGACATTAACTAACGAGCAACGACTTTTAGTTACCTTTTTTTTTTTTCTTGGACTGTTTCCTTATCCCATTTTTTCTCATTTAATACATCGAAAAAAAAAAAGAACACTCGACATTCGATTCGACGTTACTAATCGTTTGGATCGCGTAATCGATCGACTCGCGATGCGTCGCGCATTACGATAACTTAACGTTTATTCCTTTTCCGCTCGTTTTCTCCTCTTCGTTGCACGTTCAAAGTACAAACCGCATACCTTGAGCGAGAGTCTTGCACGAAGTTGGCGTTACTTCATTCTCTTAGGAATATACTTTGTCACTTTTTACTCCTAGTTTTGCCGTCAAGCTTCATGACTTCGTCGCAAAGTGTCACGTGGAAGCCCGGTTTTTCTGACCTTACAAATTCAATTTTTCACCCGAGTATAAAGACTGCTCGAGTCTCTCCGCTACTCCGTTATTCTCCTCCCGTTCGTTAAGAGAATCGAATGAAATTAGGAGAACAGTCGGACGGCTGCGACTTCTCGATCGAACAATGGACGCGGTAAATTTTCATTCTTCGATCGTTGCGCCTACGCGTGCGCATATATTTACAGGAGTGTTCCCACTCACGTCGGAAATTAGGCTAAACGCGAAAAGGAACGTCGACGTCGACGATGGGTCAAAATTTGGAAACTTCGTATCACAGCTACGATCGAGTACGATCGAACGAAACGTTCTTCGTTTTCCTAATAAACCGCGTCTCCTCGCCGTAAACCGCCTCGCCTCTTCTGGCAGCTCGCGAGTTCGTTCGTTCGTCACGCACGCCCAACCATCTCGTCTCCGACTGTTCTCCGCAAGTTCGGTCGGATTCGTCGCGATACGGTTACAAACACCTCGAGTTTCTATTCTCGATCGCACCACTTATTGTCGATTCTTGCTTAACGCATTTTATCCTGCTCGCTAGGAAGAGGAAGCGATTTTCGTTGGATCAAACGTCGTCCCTAATTCCAGCGAATGTTAAGGTCGCGCTGCGTTCGTACGAGATTTCGCGAGAATGCGAGAGAAAAAGAAAGACGAAAGAAAGAGAAGGACGACCACGGGCAACGTAATCGAAAGAAGACGCCGCCGACGACGCCGACGACGACGTTGCAACGTATAAAATGCTGTTTCGTACAAACTACTTCCGCCCCGAATATGTTTTCCGTCGTTGAAACTGATTGATCAGCCTCGATACCGCGCATCACGCCTCTTCCTTCTTGCAACTCGGCAAAGTAACATCGCGTTATCTTTCCATTCTCCCGCGTCTTCCTTTCCTCTTCCCTCTCCCCTGATTTCCATCGTATATTCTCGCCCAGTTCCTCCATCCATCTTCATTCCGTGCAACCGGAAGAGGGGTTGTTCGAGAACCTTTTATCTTTTCTCGCGTTTCTCGGCCTAATGCCTCGATGTCTGGAGAATTCGATTGGTAGGCCGAGACGTGGCTTTATTTACCCCCATTTCGATTCTTCGGCGTCGATTGCCAACGCCGCCGGCTCCGAGTTCAATCGCTTCGAAGCGCGTTAATGCCTTGGGCTGGCAGCCGGATAAAAAAGTGGAACGCGGCTCTCGGATAGAAAGTTGCGTTTCCTCGATACGTTAGTCGAGACTGCTACATTGGCGGACGGTGGTGGTCCGGTCGTGCGGCGTGTCCGGGAGGTGAAGTCACGTAGCGAGAAAGAAATATGCGAAAAGACAGCGTCGAAGATGGTTGGACTCGGAGTCTGGCGACGGAAACAGGGATAGGGGAAAGTTGCGTCGACGTTCGAAGACAGAGGAACACTACTTGGGAACATCTTCCCCAGGTGGAAAACTCGGCAGCGCAAGTTTTCACCTAACTCTTTTCCAGTTCGATTCTTCTTCTTCTTCTTCTTCTTCTTCTTCTTTTCTTTCAGTTCTCTCCCTTTCCCCTTCCTTTCTTCGTTCGTTTCTTCCCGAGAGGAAAAAAGAGAAAAGAAATTTTGCCCGACTATCGAGAAAACGTTTACAAAACAATTTTCGCGGATACCTTCTCGCGATTGGAAAGTTTCCCCGACAAATCTAAGCTCGCGTCGCACGTTCGCCTTTCTATCCATCGATTATCCAGTCGACGATCTCCGTTAGCTTAGCGGCTGTTGTTCCGTTACGAGCAACGACACGGCGGATTGTCTTTATGCCGCTTCGTACGATGTGTCTAATCGTTTCGCAACGCGAGTCGCGTAAGCGTTCGTTCGCTGCGTACGGCGTCGATCATCGAACATCTTAATGGTCAGTGTCCAGCCGTGCAACGCTACGAACGAGCCAAAGTTTTCGGCAAGGGACTTCTCTTCGTGTCGGTGAACGCGATACACGGACGCGGAAGGCGACGAACAACGAGGTCTAGACGCAGCTCTCCGGAAGCCTGTTGGCCATCAGTCGTCTCTTGATCGCCTCGCCGTCCAAGCACTCGCCAGCCACTACAACGCCTTGCCCGGCACCGACGACCACGACACCCTGGCTGCCAGCGAGTGTCCCGCCGCCCTGTCCACCGCCCATCATCACTCCCGTCATGGGCACGTTCTGTAAACTCGGTATCGTGCTTCTCGATGGTAACCTCAGCTCCGTCGGTCTTCCGGTGAATTTGTGGCAGAGTTCGTCTATGCTTGGTGTAGGTCCAGGCGTGACCCAATGTCCCGGGGGATATCCACCTGGATAACTCGGCGGGCTCACTTCCACCAGGTTTCCCTCTGCAACATCGAACCGCGGATAATTCTTTTGGGATTCGTTCGAAACCGTATGAAGCGAAACGAGTTACGTCCTCGCGACAATTAGCCACGCGGTTTTCCTCGCCTTCTCTTTTCACCTTCGTCCTATCGGATGGTATCGCGTCGTTTCCTACGCAACAACCTCGTACGTACCGTCTTACGGAATGACCGACGTCCTTTGCTCGCTGAGAGCGAGAAATCTAATCGACGTCGTCGAACCGTTGCATTTCGTTTCTTACTAACACTCTGGTCGCGTCGAACGAGTCGCTGTTTCCCGTCTGCATTTTTGATACTCGAATTAACGCCAATTGCTGCACTCGAAGAACAAACGTTTCCCCGGCGGCAATATTTGAAGCGAGTTTTTGCATTTAACGCTAAACCCAGCACAGCGGTCAAATGGACAGCTTTCAAATTTCTACACAAATTTTACCATATTTAAACGTTATCGTATCGCTTCTTAACTTATTTGTATCTATTTCTAGTTTGCTTTCTTTTTTCTAAGAAAAATTTGTAGTCCTGCCTATCGCGAGCGGTCAATAAGTACGCAAGAAGTCTCGGTAGGTTTAGCGTTAAAAAGTCGCGCTCCGTAACCAATTGCACCACCGCGGAAAGCGAACTCTAGGAAGCGGTTGGAAACTGCGCGGCCGATCGCACGAATCGATCGCAATCGCGGTCGGGCCGAGCAAATGGAAAATGTTTTTGGAAAATATTTGGCGTTTTGGTTCGATCTCTTTTGTTGGGGATGAAATACCGCCGGCGCCCGCCAACCGTGTAAGCCGCGGTAATTTAATAAAATCTATACACGCTGCTATTACAAATCGCGGCGATGCTCGTAACCCACGCAATTAGATTAACTGCGCGTTGCGAGAACGTTTCCTGGCCATTATTTGAAAATGCAGAGCGGCGCGGCGCGCCGTGGCACGGCGATCGATCGTTCGCACGACCGCCGATCGGTAGCGCAGCCGCTTCGTGCCAGCGGCGGTGCCGCATTCGAAGCTTCGCGTTTCCAAATCTTCAGAAACTCACCGAATTTATTCGGGATGACGTCCGGGTCGGTTTCCACGGTTTGCTGAGAATTTTGCAGAGGGTATTGTTGCGGCGGTAGTTCGCTCAGCTCCGCCGGTTTTTCGTGTCGAGGCTTTGACACTCGCTCCCGGCGTACGCGCACCACCACCACTAGAATGATGAGCACCAGCGTGACCAAAGCTCCGACCACCACACCGATCAGCGGCGACAGCACGATCCCAGCGTCTTGTCCTTGAACAGAAGCGTAAATCGAAGGTAGTTAGCGGAACGATGCGTCAAGCGTGGCGGGGCTTGGATGGGAAACGCGGTAGCTGCCGGCGTGCGTTTAAACGACCCACGTAATTAACAAATTCCGCGTTCACGCCGTTTCAGTCGGGGCTGGATGAAATTTACGAGGAAACTGGGGATTGACAAATGAACAACGGTAATTTATTTAATATTATCGCGGCTATAATTAAACGACGCATAGACCTTGTAATAATAGCGCGATCGTTGCTCGAATCGCGGCGAATCAATCGTAATATATCCATACATTAATAAACGGGTAACCGCAGGGCGCTGGAAACTGCGCGACAATAATCATTATGAAACGGTAGACAAGCTTTTCGAAGCAGGATCGAGCGATGTTCAGCGATCATGTCGTAATCCGACGCGATCCCTTGATTTCCTTCGCGGTGATCAGATACGCGAATTTTCCTCTTATCGTCGCTTCTGCTTCGCCTTCGCGAAAACGTCTTTCGACATTCGGCCATGATAATTTTCAACGGCAAACTTCGACGCTTTTCTCGCAGACTCGTTAGAAAATCTGCGAATCAATTTATACCCAGAGTTCGAAGAGCAGTTATAGCAAGCGACCGAGGAATATTTTACGAGCTTTGTTCGTCGCGGTCTTCTTAATTGGACGAGTTATCGGGAAACTGTTGTCACCGAAAAACTTCAATTAGAAAGACGCTTTACTTAAAACCGTTCGTCGGCTAGCGAGATCCGTGTGATTACCTAATTAAACCAAGTGCCCCGACAAGATGGACCGACTTTGTCGTTTTCCTTTTTACTCGCCATCCGTACCGATTGCCTCTGGTTAAAAGTATTCGTCACAAGCGTTCGCGCACAAAATTCTATATCTTTTCTGCGCTTCGATCGGAATCGAAGCCTATCGCGAAAACAGCGGACGGAGAAAAACGCGAATTAGACTGTGTGCTACGTAACAACACCGAGGCAAAGACCGTTTTACGCATCTTTTTGGCTATTTACCATCCTCCGTTTTTTTCCCCTCGTACCGGCAACTCGCCGCGGTAAACCGTACAAACAAGTCCGGGAGAACAGCCTGTGCAAACGGCTTTTCCTGAATTTTCGCTGGCTGCGGACTCGATTCAAATGTTTGTTCGCTAAAAATTAGAGGAAAAGATTCTTTTCGAGAAGCAGCCTGCTACCGGCGTTAGTCAACCAAGCTTGGTCCGTGGTCAAGCTTACGACCGTGTAAACCGTTGTTACGTAAGTCGGGTTTCTCTTGGAATAGCCGGGGAACGAGACAACGTGCAACGTCGATATTAGAGATTGAAACCGGAGACCGTATCGCGGCAGAGTAGAGTCGCTCACCAGAATGAAAGAGAACGAGAAATCTTGCAGGCTAATTCTTGGTTCGCGTTCGAGTTGGTCGGTTTCTCGCACGTGACGTTTTAGTCGATAGTGGCCGAGCGTGGGAGCCGGCCTGCTGTTTTCGTCGGATAATTAACAAAACTGTATTCTTCGAGCGCGGCTTGGCCAGCCGTGTTCCACTGTACGGTAAGTGGGACAGAGCGCTGGCACGCTCGTTAGCCTCCCGTGATGAGCGTTTTTAATTCTTAACTCGCCAAGAGCATCTACGTACCTACGTGTGCGCTTGCATTCTACCAATACCTTCGTCATCGCTATCGCACTACATCATACACGCTGCTATCGTCGCTGCTGCCGTCCTTCGAAACTCGTCGCTTTGGCCAAAGTTGCCGGCCAGATTGCCGGAGTTAAGCAGGCATCCAGATCGGCCAACTTCCTCGCTGCCGTGGATTCCGAATATTTCGGCGACGATCGTAGCTTCTGCCTGCAGAGCGAAACTTTCTCCGCGAAGGTTAAGAAAAGCTTCGAAGGCTTTCGTCGTACGGGCAAAAGACTGGGTGGAAATTGCAGGCAGCGCGCGGGAACGAAAATCGGACGATATGCACGTTATGCATAATACAGGTACGTTCGTGCGTGTAAATAGATTGCAGCGAGACGCGCGCGCGCGTGTGTATGTGTGCGTGCATCTATGCACCGGAGGAAGATACCTCGCCAGGACGCGTAATGCTCGTAAAAGCGAAGGTTTAATCAGCCACCCTAGGTAATCGCGCTCCTCTAGCAGCTGACTCGAGGAAGGCCACGCTCGATACGCGCGACGTTCTAACGTTGGACGTTCGCTTTCCCGTTTATTCGGTGGATCGACACGCGGATCCTCGCCGACTATTCGAAAAATCTGGAAACACGCGGCGGAAATCGACGTGAAACAGGTTGCGCGTAACAAGCGAGAACGAAACACGGTTATTGCACTTATCGCGTGGCACTCGTAAAGGTTGCCGCGTTTTATTGGCAATGCCGTTGCGCGCTATCTTCGCTGTGAATGCCGCGCAAAGATCCGCGAATAGACAGTATACGAGGATCTTGCGAGTCTCGAAGGACGTTGCAGGAATATATGAGCGCGCGCGGTTGAGCGACGGGAAAGTCCTCGGCGTGAACGTAAAAGCTCTCGTAAAAGCATCGAATCGTAGGATCTAAGACGGTTCTAGACTCTACACGAAGTAGGAAGTAGCGCGGAGAGAGATCGATTCTCTCGATAAATCGTAGAATTACGCGAGTCGCTTCGAACGGGCTGTTTATTTCGGCAAGCGTTAAAGACGGATTCTCCGTGCTGTCTTCTGCTTTGGCGCGAAATTGACACGCGGTTCTTTCCGAAGGCTCGACGATATTTCAAGCGGCGCGGCGCCTTGTAACTTGCCTCTCGGCAGATGCCGGTAATTGCATCGTTACGATAATTTCTCGGATCAATTACGGCGACTTACCGTAGGCGGCTGTCACGGTCGCTCGCGATCGTATATTCTTCGAAAGCGTCGACGGATTCTCGTTAAAGTTGCACGGGGGAAGCTCTGTTCCCTTGGAACAACGAGGAAATATATTTCTCGCGGCACGTTTCAGGACGCGGTATTCACCTAAATCACGCAGATAGTTTGCCAGCTTTTCTCTTCCCTTTCCTGGCCCTCCGATTCCTTGCCAACCCTTCCCTTCCCTTCCCTTCCCTTTCTCGTTCTCGTTTTCGTTCTCGTTCTTTCCATCCGCGTTAACGTCCGCGGCTGCAATTTTTTAATCAATTACCAGTTTTT
Organism: Bombus confusus; assembly: GCA_014737475.1. Lineage (NCBI taxonomy): Eukaryota > Metazoa > Arthropoda > Insecta > Hymenoptera > Apidae > Bombus > Bombus confusus. Next base: position 692,476 of record JACXIV010000031.1, on the reverse strand, counting down.
AGCAGATTGCAGGTTCTTTCTTGTCCGGGAAATGGGCACAGTTTGCGATCGTATACCCTCCTAAGCCTCGACAATGTCTCGTAAAAGTTGCAATGGAAGTTTAATCGAGTTCCACGCGAAGAAACGTCTGGTGCCGGGGTACTAAAGATAAACCGGTCCTTATACCGTCGATCCTCGAGAATGGTCTAACGGGATTCTCGAAGAGAGCCAACAGGGGGAATCGCATATCCCAACGGGCTCTCGAACTCGGAGTTCATCGAAGTTTAGATCGCTAATCGGTCTTAACGCGGGTTCGCCAAGATTTTCACTGCTCCGTACTTCCGCTAAAATCGGGAAAAAATTCCTTCTGCCACGGGAGGTCGCAAAATCACGCTTCGATAAAGATTCGATTTTCTCGAAACTCCCGGTCCCTCTTTTATAATCCGTCCGCGAACATGCGACGCTTCCAATAATTCGCCAAAAAGTAGCTTCTTTCTTTCTTTCTTTCTTTCGTCTTTCTTCTTGTTTTTTTTTTTTTTTTTTTCTCTTACGAGAGACGTAGAAGATTCGAGCGACGTCTCGACGAACGTTACAATTACAGGGAACGCCGGGAAGGGCAGAATGGTAGGAAAGGAGAAAGTCATTGGAGAAGTTTCAGTCATGCGTCGACTGGATATCGGGCTGCAAGTAAGACGGAGCTTCGATGTCATACGGCCGACTAAGTCACCAAAAAGCCCGGCTTAGCCAGAGCCAGATCTAACTTTGGCTCACCTGGATTAATTTCAACGTAAAGCTAACCCCGAATCGATGTTGTGCTGTCGGTTCTCCGACTAAGGCGACTTACGTGTCCCAGTTCAGCCGTTTTCAATTAATGAAACGCGCACGCGAATCTCTTTCGGCTCCGTGACCGATCGCTTTCGACCCGGATTACCACGGAAACGCGACCACCGTCCGTTCTGAAAATTATTCCATTCCCCGCGCGAACACATTAAAAGGATTTCCAAGCACGTATACCATCCACGATATTACTTTGGACTTTCTCGTTCAAGACGCGATTCGTTTCAACCGTGGAAATACCTTCGCCATCCGTGGTCGGTCTTCTTCTGCCTGTTTTCTTACTTCCTTAGCCTAGCCGTGTTTAGCGTATAGATTTTCCGATTGAAACGGACTAAATCTGAAGTCGGTGTTCGCGGCTGCCTGCGAATCTCCTCCAAGGTTAATTCCTTTCGCGAGGTACGCGATTCTCCTGGATGCTAATACGGGTACGGTCAAGTAGCGGCGTCGATGGTGGTTTGGTATCCTCTTAATTGCGTTCAGTCGGAACAGGCTCGAGAGTTCGTCACTGATTGCTCCCTCTATGTCCCACTCTCTTCACCTCCTCTCTGCCTCTTTACCTTCCCTTCCATCTCCGCGTTCCCTTCGTTGGTGCGTTTCCCTTCGCATATGTACACACCAGAAATCGTATGTTCATGTGCAACAATAGAAGGCCATGTGTACGTAGGTGAAATCGAGGAGCAATTACCGGCGCAATCTCGCAACCTGAAGAGGATTGCCCCACAGAGAGAAACCGAAGAGAAGAGCGGAGAGAGAGAGAGAGAGAGAGAGAGAGAGAGAGAGAGAGGAGTAGCAAAAGGACGAAGCCAAGGGCAATGTAGTCGCCGATCTTGAGATTCTCGTTCATAATAAACGCTTATCGAGGGGATTGGCCGATCTTCGGAGGCTCGAAAGGCTTAAAGGCAAGTACCCTAATCTCAATTATCGTACGATCCAGTAGGAATGCCACTACTGTCGATGGAACCCTTTCTCTAATGCGATGTTACCGTCCCACCCTTCTTTCCCTCTCCTCTTTCCGGTCATTCCCTCCCCCTGCCCTCTCATCCTCCGATTTCGCTTTAATTCGAATAGCCGCGGGCCATCGGTTTCGCTAAAATTATTCCTACGAATAGCAGCTTGCAACGTTACCTCGTTACCCTGCGTTACTCCACCGTTACCGGATATCCGAATTACGTTTTCACCTGTTCTTGACAACGCGGTATACTGCAAAGTTGTTCCATCGACTGGGCGAATTACTTTGGCCGATCCAGTCCGATCTAGCACGTTCAGTTTCTCGATAGCGTTTTCCCGATTTCTGTAGACGCGTATCGGACGCTGATCGGCGATCGAAACGCGTCGCGTCGGGATAACTTGGTCGCGAAAACGCTAAAGGTTTCGCGTGTTGGCGGACTGTGCTTACACGCGCGCAGAAGCAGGAAATTTCATGGCTCGCGATAATCTGATTGAGAATTCGGTGCAGCTGACGCCTTTCAACGTTAGCCGCGATACCGTTCGCCGAGACGAGATTTCGCGAGGAATCTAGTGGCGCGAATACGCCGAGTTTGATTTGCCTGTAATTTCTCTTTCCAAGTAGGCGAACAGCGGCGACGGTTTGCCGAAATTAAGGAGGATTCGGTGAGTCGTGCAGATAGGCGACGTCGGTGGTACGCGTCAACGTCACCGCTGTTTCCTCCTCTATAACGCTATCGCTTCCTCCGCCACGAATTATGTATTTCGTTTCGTGATCGATGACGGGCAAATTTCACGGGCTTTCGATTCTCGGGCCACTTTCGCCAAACGCGTTGATAATTCTATCCCAGCTTGAAACTCCAGCACGTCTCTCGGTGCTTTTCTACGCGTACAATTTAACGGTGTGTAGCATAAACCACCGTAGTTGGACATTTCCGCGGCTTTGATCGGTCTACACGGTCTCGTACTAGGGAGAGAGAGAGAGAGAGAGAGAGAGAGAGCAGAACTTTCGACGGAAGTAAGGTACGCTCTCGACTACCGACGACGACGACGACGACGACGATCGTCGAACAAAGGGCCAGTCTTAGCCCGAGAGAACGTTATCATGTGTCGCGGTATTACGCGGCAGCGGTGTAAAGATTTCGGTTGAAAAGCAGGCAATGGTCGTCGGTCGTATAATCACGAATAGTCGTTTCCGCTTAATTCCGGATAGTATTTAGAGACGAGCTTAAACTCGAGAATGGGTCGTTATGATACTTCCGGCAACATTACCTGTTACGAATGGCGGCGACCGTGGCGCTAGCCAAAACCGTTTGAGGAATTTCCACGGCTACCATTTTCTGGCCACCGGCGAAATTGTTGGATAACTCGTGCGCGCGCCAGCTTGATATAAACTCCGCTCGGAATATATTACGCCGCAGAGAATATTTCTTAAGGACTTAACGATGTGACTCGTACGGCGATAATAATCGTTTTCCTTCCGACAGGACTTTGCTCCGGCGCTTTAATAGAATTTAAAGCGGCCTTTCTTCTTCCACGAACGACGATTTCCCGCTCTAAGCGGTTACCGCGCCGCAAAGAAAATTCATAATGCCACCACTGCGGTCTGCGTTACTTCCATCAAAACGATGGCAAACACGAACGAACACGAATGAGTGCGACAATAGCGGTAAAGTAATTTATGCCGCTGACGCGGCTTTCCAGCGATCCTCGTGAATCGTTTTTAACGATGGATCGATGGATCCTCGGAGCCGGATTTTAAGACACAGCCCAGCGAAACCCGACGAAACCGAAGACGAGGCTGGATTTGTGGTTCAGACACGTACTCGACAATCAGCACGCGTTGCCTCGTCCGTTTTGCCGCGATCTATCCGCCGGGCTTTCACGATCTACGATGCTTTCCGTTTCGCGAATTTACAGCCAATCGAGCCTCCTCTGCACGAGCGAAAACTTTTTCTTCTTCGAGATCTCGCGCAATTATGGTTGCAATTGAATTAGCAGCCCAACGTGCCTTTTCGTGGATCAAAAGTCTCCTCTCTACGATTCGCCGATCGTGTATGAGAAGCTGCGCGCGATTCTCCATCTACGTGTTTTAGATCGATCGATCTCTCAGACGATCTATAGCTATGATATATACGCTACCGACCAAAAGTTTGGGTACACACGCTAATCCGCGAAATGTACTTAATCTTTTTTGTACTGGTATGACACAAATGCTTTATTTCTCTTTGTTTACATACATAGATATAAAAATGTTCAACGTATTTTATAATAGTCGAAATATCTTTTTAAAATATTAATAAAGAGACGTTATATATTGCTACACGTTCCGTTCATCAAAGTAACCACCTCTTTTCTTTATTATTATTTTACACACTTTTGGCATTCTTGAAACTAACTGTTCTAATTTTTAGCGCGTAGTAGGTCACAGACCAACAAACAACGGCAAAGCTGAACGGCTCGGTCATAGAAATGTGATATGATAAACAGTATTAGGTATCGTAGGAGCTTATAATTTGCAGTTAAAAAAGAGATGTGTATTTTTATAACGGTAAAATTATACAAAGGATGCACAAGTATTAAAAAACGATGAAACGTTAAGCCGCTCAGTTTGTATTCGCGCGCGGAATACAAATATAGTAGGTGTACCCAAACTTTTGGCCGGTAGTCTTATATATCTATAGCGGATGCAAAGGAAACACGCCTCGATTCGATCGTCCTTTAATCGACATTACAAAAAAAAAAAAAAAAAAAACACACAAAGTGCGCGTTAAGCAGTACGCAAGAATCAGTTGGAAACGAACTATCGTCGCGCATCGTCGTCTCGCCGCATCGTTCATCGAGACACACGGTGCACTTGTTTAACATCCGCGTGTCACAGATTACGTCGATTTCTCTGGTTCGCGTCGCTCTCTTCCCCGTCGTCACCCTGCGTCCGGAATCGCGAAATTCAATTTCCTCGTCGTGCTCCGCGACCAATTGCCGACTCGTCTACTGCTTACCACCATCGAAGAAACACGGTATATAGAATTTCGAAGAACGAATTCCATTCAATTTCGTAGGTGTTTACTCGCGAGAAACGCGATCTGTTTGAGTTTCCAGCTTAGAGGTACCTTTGATTCTGCGAGATCGGTTATATCAATAAAAATACGAAACAGCGCTTTATAAGGAGCGTCGATCTCCTGTCTCGCAAAATATTACGTTTGGATCTCGAAAGAAAATTCTTGCCAACCTGTCGATCGAAATATTAACACGCGGGTTAACGAGATGCTCGTTGGAAATAACCGACGCAGAAACGTTTATGGCGCTTTGCGCGTGAAAGCTACTCTGCGCTCGCGCAACCTCGAGTTTTCCAATCTCCCAACAGAGACACGTTAATCGCGAGTTTCGCCATGCGATTAGTCCGTACTTTTTTCTCCTTTTTTTCGCTCGATTCGTCGGAGTCGCAGGTCCGGGGGAGACAACGATCGAAGAAAGAGGCAGTGATCTGCGTTAATACTGCTCGACTGTGCGGGGTGAAAGGGCGGCGTTCTTTTGCCGAAGGATAAAAATAAGCTGACAAGGAGGCGTGGTAGGAAGGAAAAAAGCGGGCTCGGTGGGTGAAAAAACCGGCGAAGCGAGCGAGCTTTCGGCTGACGTCTGACGAGAGGCGGGCCGGAAGACGGAAGTACGCGACGAGGGAAATGGGGAGGACGAACGAGGGATGAAGAGAGAAACGACGACGGGGGTAAACAGAGCTAAGTGAAGTTAACGACGGAGCAAGAAGAGCGGCAAAAATGACCCCGGGAAAATTACCGCACGCGAAACGGTTTAATGTCCAAAAAGATGAGCGAACCGGGAACGAAAAGAGGGGGACACGCGAGCAAGACGAAAGGAGAGAAGGTGCAGCCGCTTAATGACCATCCTGTACGTTCGTATCTCTTCTGGATAGCCTCTTCTCTTTCTGTTTTCCCTTTCTCCGCCCTTCCTCTTTCTCTCTTTCTCCGCCTTTCCCTCTCTTTTCCACTCGTTCCAGTCTTATCCGCTGTTTCTTTTTTTCTCTCTGACTTCTGTACGGTTCCGTCGCTGGGTGCCGTTGGGACCATTATCTGTAATTGCTTTCCTTAATTCGATGCTCGTTGCTCTGCGTGGCGAATGGGGGAAAAAATTCCTTCCAACGCACTGGGGAAAAGAGTTAACCAATGTCGGAGAAAAAAGAGCACGACTGCCGATCGAGCCGAGAGTTTCGCGACCGATCCGATTAAATTTCTGTCTCGATGCGTTACCGATGCACCAATGAAATACGGAACCGATTCACCTTCGAATAGCAACGTAACGTTCAAACCGGAGAAGAAAGGTCGTCGAGCTATTTAAATGCCGCAAGTTTCTGACTAATGTCTTAATTACGCGCTAATCGACTTTGGAGTTGGCTTGTCGGGCTGTCGGTCGTTTTACCGATCGAGTTCTGAGAGGAGTAGTTTTAATGCTAAGTAGCCGAGAGCCTGTCTCGTCTCTGCTCGTTCTCTCCCTCTCTTTCTCTCTTTCTCTCTTTCTCTCTTTCTTCCGTCTAATCGAAAGATAATCAAATGCAGTCGGAGAGGGTGAGAGAGAGAGAGAGAGAGAGAGAGAGAGAGAGAGAGAGAGAGGGAGGGAGAGAGGGAGGGGACGTAAGTAATGGTCGTTTGTTCTTGAATGTCGAGAAGTTGATGTACGAGAAGTCGTGGCAGTCGGGTGGTCGCGCGCGGGCACAGGAGAAGAGAGAGCGCGTTCCATGCTCGCTCGCATCTCCCGCTTGCAAATTGATAGACGCTGCCGCGACCGTAAATCACTTTACTGACAATTGATTTGGTGCCCTCCGTTTTACCTCGTTGTAAACTCCACGCCATGCTGATATTTACGATCGCGCGTATACACACGATGTCACCCAGTGACTCACTGCGCGCTATCCACGACAAATCTTTTACATTTTTGCGTCATTCTCCTTCCTCTACATCGACTTTGCCTGGCGCATATTTTTTCTTTTTTTCACTTTGCTAACCATTTTTAACGTTTTTCTATCATCTATCCCATAGACGAGTTTGAGCGCGCGGTGAAAATGAATAAACGCGTCGCCATACACGGTTATTTACGAGTTACATATCTAGCTTTTTCGTAACGACGACAGCGCGATGCCGTTCGAACAAAAAAAAAACTCTTTCTCCACATACGCTTCAGACCGTGGTAAATATTTTTTTTTTTTTTAACAAAAATCGTAAAAAAAAAAAGAAAGAAAACTTGAAAGGAGTGAAGAAGTAAACGAGCGAATAAAAGAACGTAAAAGTATTAATTGCAGAGCGAAAGTTGGGAAGCTGTCGATGTTTCGCGTTATCGATGGACACGTAGGCCGATTTCTTGGACTACAGTCGGCACCGGCTAAGTAGCACAATGTACATAGAGACCGGATAATGGGTGTGGTGCATTCGCCTCGGTGTGTTGTCTCGGGGGTGGCGATTCGTCTTGCTTACTAACCTCGTCGTTGACACCACCCACTCGGGAACAACTACCATCCGTTTCAAAGGCGGCGCGGAACCCGCAGGAACCAGGCAGCGACCTTGCCTGCTGAATCCCCGAACGCTTTGTTAATCTCCTTGACATCGGTGCCGGTCACTATATTGATCAGGGTCAACCTAACGCGGCTCGTTTCTCCTTGAACGCGCTTTCTGTTCGATTAAGCTTACGCATGACAGTCCATTTCTCATTCTGTCACTTTGCTTATCCCTTTCTTTTCTACCAGTTGACTTTAAGCTCTAGTCGATTTCTTCGGCAAGCATCTACTACCTTTTCGCGAACGTTGCGGACGATTCTTTGCTCGTTGATGGTCAGTTATATACATATATGTAATTGTAGATTCGTTTAGGATCACGGTATCACGAACGATTTAAAGGCGCGAAAGCAAACGGAAGAGAGATACAACTTACCGGTGCGTTTCTCGGCGTCGCGATAGGTGACCTCGCTGAGAATGACTGGTTGACTGCGGCCTTTAGCGTTTACGGCGTACACCGCCACGTGGACGCCCGCCTCGACGGACGCCTCCAGACCGGCCAGAGAGAAATTCGGCTCGTCCGCGTTGGAGACGTTGTAGAGAGGCTGGCTGCTCGATAGGAAATCCACGTCGCCGTGGTACACCTCCAGGATGAATTTTTGCGGAAGTCCGCCATCGTATCCGGCCACGCATTTCACCTCGACGCTGGTGTAAGTCTGGTTCGCGAGCGTGCAGTTACGGACCGGAAATGGTTTTCCTGAAACGAGAACGTCACCACGGTTAAATTCGTCACGAAGCTGCTCGGCTAGGACCACGTTGTACAAATTTTACGAGCTAACGTCGCGCGTTTCGTCATTTTCATACGCTCTTCCTACCCGCGCCGCCCTTTTCACTTTCTGCGATTATTAAAACAGGCGGCCACTTTTCCACGCAGTTCGATTCTCCGGGGTAGAATCGATCCTCGCGACAGCGCCGACTTTCGCCTCGACAGCTCTAGAGACGCGCGGCAGTCGGTTGTTTCGTCGAGCGAAAGTTGACGTTCTTCTGCGAGCTTCGAATATTAAAACGAGCCGACGCGTGAAATTGCTTCGTAAAGGATTTCAGTCTTGGCTGGCTCTTTAGAACGTTACGATTGTAAGCGGACGAGGTCCGCAGCTGGTCGCTCGGCCTTTTAACTCGCAATATTCCACAGCTACTTTGTGCGAATCCGTACGCTTCCAGCGAGATTTGCGAGCTTCCTTACGGGAAGCGAAAACCGGCGCACACCGAATACTCGGATCGAGAGTCGCGTCCTGTCCCTTACGTGCAAACGGTTATTATCCTGTCTTTCCCATCCACTGTCCAACCAACGACTCAAACGAACGACGAAGATTATTTCCTCTCTGATACACGTCCCACTTTCAAGTTCTTTGCCGCCGGATTTCGCTGCATCGTCGCTAGTTGCGCGTCTCTCGTACGGCGAGACGCGCTTGTTCGTTGGAAGGAAATTTCCGCCGCGCGATCCACCTTCTTCCTCTTTTGTTGTCTCTGTCGCAGGCTCGTTTGTCGCCCTTTGTCCGGTAATATTTTCTGGATACTTTGTACGCGCTCGAAGGTCGCTCTACAGGTTGGCTGAAAGCGCGCGAGACCGTCGGCTCTCTGGAAATCAAGCTCACCCGAGCCCGGTGAAAAATGTTTGCGCGTCTACGAGTGGCAAGGATTTAGTGTACCGGGATAGTAATGGTCACAGAGATGTCCCACACTTTTTCTTCTTTTCGTTCGTTCCATCTCACCTCGTCCCGTCTCCCAGCGCTGATGCAGTTTGTTGCATCCTACGAAAATTCTTTTTCTCTCCTGCCACTGAAAGCGCAGTTGCACCCGTGATTCGCCTGTTTTTCGCTCCAGCCCTTCGTCTCGCCCGGCCATTTCCCTCTTCTCCTCTTCTCCTCTTCCCCCGTCTTTCATCTTTCTTTCCCCTGTTTGCGCTTCTCTGTCCCCTCGGCTCTCGTTCGTTGCAAATAAAATTTCCTTCTTCTTAAACAGACAGCCAAGCTATCACGAGTCCGAGCGGCGAGGAGAAAATAAATATTGTTCGTCTTTTCCGTCGACGCGAGTAAACGGACGGAAAGCGAATCCTTCGGCCCGACTTTATTTCGCTTTGCATCCTATTACCCTTCGTACTCTTTGTTTTTCCCCGCTTCAACCTATTTACAAGCCGCTCTTCGCTTTTCGCTCGCAAACGCCAACCTCTCTCGTACATTTCATTCGCGTTAATCGCGAAACCGCCGCGTGCCATAGCCCGCGTTCTTTTCAACCAACCGTTTCGCTTCCTTCCTAAGATATATCGAATTTTACCAAGGTTTCATCCCTTGCCTGTCGTTCCACGGCCGTTCTTCAATTTATTTTCGTCCGGCTTATAATACATGCGCGCGGTTTCGCGGCGAGCTGGTGAAACGCCATGCTATTCCGCGCCGCGTCGCTTTTTATCTCAACCGCGATTGAAAATTCTATTCCCGATCCACCGACTCCCTTCGTTTTAACTTACTCGAATGGCTACCTGAAAAATGGAAACGCGAAACGGCCGATGAGTCTTTTTTTTTTTTTTTTTTACCATTCGATCCTGGTTGCAGCCGCCTCGCCTTGCCGCGCGCCGAGTCAGAGTCTGTTATTTAATCAACATCGGCCCGAGGTAATGACGTTCTCGCGTCAGCGATTTCTTTCTTTCGTTTTTGAAATTTCGCTGCGTCCACCGGAAATTCGCTGGAAAACAGTTTTTTTCCGCTGCAGCGGCGATCAATGCACGAAAGCCGGGCGAATAACGAGCTTAACTTTCTTCGACCCGCGTTAGCTTGCTGCGCTGCACGGGCTCTGCTCGTGTCGCAACACCGAACATCTTTCCAACCACCACGCAATATCCGATATCAATACCGACAGATTTGAAAATAATTTCGTTTCGTCGAGAGCCGGTTTCCGGGTCGCTGCGGATGAATCAGAGCCGCCAAAGGTTACGGCGACCGCTACTGGCTCTAGCAGAATCGACGACCGACCGACTAGCCTCCATCTCACTCGAAACTTTACGTCGCTCCATCAACCATCGAGTGCAGATTGCTTCGCCATATTTCTTCCAACGTCGAGTATCGTAAGACATCGAAAAGGATTGTTTTTGCCGGAATGCGTTCTAACGACGTTAGATTTGTTCAAGGCATTTTCAACGGTTCTCGTCGAATAATACGGCCGAGATCTTTGAAAATCAGCCAACGAATAAGCGATAAATTGTTCAAAGAGTAACAGTTTGCTACGCGCTGCCGCTTCTTTCGTTCTCTTAGCTGCGACCGATCTTTTTGCCGGGTAATTTCTCTGTCGAATAAAGGAAAAAAAAAAAGGGCAGAGGAGAAAAGTACGTAGGTAGGGAGTAAACGGGATGAAAATGCGCGTTGCGAGGGTCGCGCAAAGGAGAAAGGGCGGCCACACGTGTGTATTCGTCAACGTCAATACGTTTTCGGCAGGTCGTCGTGTCAACGTCATTCTCGATCACGCGAGGAAAAAAAGACATCGGAGCCGAGGCTGCGCGGCGAAAATCCGCTCGCGGATTAATGTCGGTTTACCGCGCGATGATTGGTAGCATCGCATTGTACGCGCGGCGATAATTCCCGAATATCTGTCAGGATTTTGACCTCTCGTTGCTGCCTGCTCCTCCCTCCGAAAAGAAGGTCCCTTGGAAAATTGCTCGCAGCTCGAGCAATGGCACGAACGAAAAAATTCGTTTCGAACGCACGGATCGGTTATGCTAGTTGATTGTTTTCCACCTATTAATCGCCGAGCGTTAATTCAATTAATTTATTTTCAATCAATCAAACTCTCGTCACATCGAATATACGGCGGAAGTATACACGCAGATGTATTATTATCACATGATGTTTATCAACATGTTTATCGCGGGGAAATTCGTCGGCTCGTCGCGTATAATTCCTCGGCTAATCGATCGATTACACTGACGCGTTAGCGTTAATGAACGATCGTTTCAAGTATCCTGCCGAACCGATTAATTGATTCTGCCAGTAGCATTTTACGCGAGTGTTCTTGCGAAAAAATGCAATCGTAACGCGATATAATGTAGTTGCTGGCGCGGATAAATAATGGTCGGTTGCGTAAAAAAGCGAGCACGAATCGATAAAGAGTCGGATAAGTGGTCGGTTAACGGTGATACCGGAAGCTTGATTAACGATCGCTTTCCAACTAATTGGAAGGATCTTTAGAAATGGAACAATCTTGGTTTCGAAAGGGTAAATAATTGAGGCGTTAATAGTCTTGGTGGTTTGGTACAGTCCCAAGGGCGGCAAGAATGCGGCGCTCTTTGAATAATTTACGCAGGTCGGACTTTCGAGCCGGAGAGTTGCAGCGGCGCACGCTTTCCAGTATTTATTTCGCGTTTTTCCATCGATTCGATTCACCACGTACTTGAAATTTGGAAAAAGCGCCACAGATTGCAACGTTGCTCTCTGCTCGCGAGTACAATTTCAAATCACCGCCTTTCTTCCCTCCGATCGCATGCAAATGAAATACCACGCCGTCGTTACGCCGATTCTAAACATTGGGATTTTCGTGCGGTTTGCGAGAGATTTCGGCTGATCGCGTTTAGCCGCGAGATTTCTCCACGCGGAATTTTTTCTCCTCTTCGTTCCGTCGCCAAACTACGCGTCTACTTGGAAAGAAAGATGGAGCAGAGCCCTGGAGATATTTTCCAGACAGTTTGTTGCGAGTAGCACGACCGGTCGTCTACAGAGTGTCTTATTTGCACGATTTCAGGGGTGGACGAAACGTAACACGGAAGGTTGTAGTTTAGCAGCGTAAACAGGCTGGTTTCTGACGGCAGAAAGGATTTTAACTCGATTTCCTGACCACTCGAAGACTCGAGATCGAGCGCGAGGTCGCTTCTACTCGGCTGATGTAACATTTACTGAGATCCGGTAAATACTTACCGGCGGCTATCAGCTGGAAGAGACACGGTCTCGCTTGTGTACCAACGAAATTGTCCGCCCAGCACGACAGAGTACCGTAATCCAGCTCTGTGGTCGGCGTGTACCTGAGCACGCTCACGCCGCTTGACTTCTCCATCGAGAATCTGCCTGGTGCTACTTCCAACGTCTCTCCGCTGTTGTTGAATTTCCATCGGAAATTGTGCGCTGGCGGATCGGCCTCCACTTTGCACGCGATGTTCAACGATTCTCCCCTCGATGCTCCGACCACCACGATCCGGTCCTCCTTGCAAACCGGCGCGACTGAAAAATATTTCGACCGTGAATCTCCCCCTTTTTCCAATCACCACCATCCATCGCCGTTTCCGCTGCCTGCTTTTTCAATTCGACTCACAGGAGAATCGAACGCCACAACCGCGCGACGCGTTCCACTCGATCGAACGTTAGGTGGGAAAAGTTGGAAGGTAAAAAAAAAAAAAAAAAAGATCGGAGCACCCTCGAAATACGGCGACATTTAGCTAACAGCGATGCGACTCTAGCTTGGAATAATCAACCGCGTTGTACGGCCTGTTACGCGTGCTGCTACTTACGAGAACCGTTTATTTAACCTTTCTCCTTGAAAATTTTCCAAGCATGCCTGGCAGTTTTGTCACGAGCCAGCTTTCGCTCGGATGAAATGGTTTCGCGACTGATGTAAAAAGATTTCCCACCAACACAACTTGTGCCATCTTTGCCGAGCTACCTTTCCCGTGATATACGTTTCTTCCAATTTATCCGACTCTCCTATCTCCACCTGCATCCGTCTCTTCCGCCGCTTCGTGAACGTATCTTGTCGTTTGAAAGGGGAAAAAAGATTATGCGTTTTTAGGGCCACTTGGCAACAAATAGCGCGCGATTCCTATGGACAAGAGCAGGACGAAGGAAATTTCCAACGATTGTTATTCCCAAACAAGATTATCGAACGAACGGTTATTTCTCATAGCTGGAAGCCCGATCGTTCACGGCTGCGATCTTTGAAATTGAAGAGGAGGAGTAAAATACGGTTTTGGAGAGATGGATGAGACAGTCATGAACACAAAGCGACAGGATCGTGCTCGGAAAGCAAAGAATACTTCCGCTACTTTTGAACGTAAGTCCGTTTATGAGTCCGGGCAATCTTCGAGATGGCAATTTTCACGATATAGCCAGGTCCTAACTTATAGCATCAAGCTGCGGCCCAAATTGATGCATCGACACTCACGGTCACGTGCAACGTTCTATATCCTTCGCGTTAGTATGAAATAAAATCGAACCTAGACTACGGTGTATTTTACGAAGCGTTCATTCTGATTTTCAACGTTTATCTATCCGATATTCCGTCGATTCGCTCGCACGAATCATTTACACACGCGCGCTTATTGTCGCTTTAACGTTAAAAGGATCAAACGAGTCAGCGCGAACGCGAACATGATATTATTATTATTATTATTATTATTATTATTATTATTGTTATTATTATTATGGATATTCATTTATCTTGTCAAGGAGTAATCAATGGCGAGCGCGTAGGCGCGAACGTTCTAATCCGTTTTTTTCGCCTTTGATTTTTACGCGCGCCGCGATATATGCTATCAAAACTTTCCTGTCGACTGATTATTTGGCGCAGGCCAGCGTCCATCCTTGTAATTAACTAGTGGTTTCGAAAATCATTTGCGTCAACCAACTCGCTGGACGCTTTTGAAGAAGCACTTTCCGCTTGCAATTATGAACTAGCGCGGATAGCGTGTTCATCGCAATGATGGGAAATGATAATGTATCACTTGTCGGGCTTCCCTTCGGCTGTGCTCTGTCGTGATGAAATTGGGACATGGAAAAATTTCCACATTTGGAGAAGCAATCCTGTTAGAGGGAGGAGGGATTGTAGAAGGAATTTTAGCAACGGGGAAACTCGAGCTTCCTGGGAATGAGAAATTGTAGCGATAAAAAATAACGCAAAGGTGTCAACAAAAAGAGATCCGGGCGATAAAACGAGAACAGGACGGGCAACGAAAAAAGGAAAGTTGTAGGAATAAGAAATACAGAAACGGGACGCGAGAGAAAGAATTTCAGAAATAAAAAAAGAAAGCTTAAAGATCCTAAAAGTGTAGTAGCAGGGCGGTTGAAGCGACAAGCCACGTTATAAAAAGAGAAGAGAAATAACTAACAGGTCAGCAGTAGAAACGCTTTACAGCAATGAAGTTTTCAAGAATAAAATAGAATTTATAACGCTTAAGAATAAAAGCTGCTTTGCATCGTTTAGACCGTGCTATTTACGAGGAAATCGAGGGAATCGAGGGGGCGGACATGTTAGAAACACGAGAATGAAAGGTTGTGGACAGGGACGAGCCGCAAAGTTACCCACGTGAAAATCACACACGACCGATATCGTGCCGCGCATAGGTGCTATCCGTATGACTTATTGCCGGTCATTTCGACGCGACTGATGAACGAGCCTCGCACTTTACGCGTTTAATTCGTTTCCATTCGTTTCTTAGTACGGGCGCGAATAAATATTTTCTGTCGTTGCTTTCTTCACCCAGCAATCGCTGGCCATTTCTTTTCGATATTTTCTATTCAGGTGTTTAACGATTCAACGAATAAATGACAAAAGACCCGGTGAAACGATATTGCCGCAACGAAGGAATTAAATTGCAAATGTGTCGGCCCGGACGGCTGGCTGAAATAAATATAAAAGAATATGGCCAAGTATCGGTTAAAATGCATATTGGCGGAAATCGTTGATGCGGAGGCAAAGGCGTGACGCTCTCGTGCTTTCTTATCGAAACCGAGCGAACACCGCGAACAGAAAATTTGACGAGGAAAATCGGTTGACACCGGTTTCCCGATGTAATTAACGCCGCGGACAGAAATCCGAGCCCGTAACTCGAAATTTAACGAGAAGAATTATCGGACGCGACGTCGCGATACGCGTTATTCGAGTAGCACGAATATCGGCAAAACGCCGCTACGTTCGGATGGAACGATTTAAGAACCGGCGCTCTTTGATTTTATACAGCTTGCGCGTTCCGCCTTTTTCCCCCAGACTGCGCTTAATTGCGGGCAACGTTGTGACATCTACTTTGAAACGGCTTTCAAAAAATATGCTCATTCATCGAATGGCCCTTTGAACCTGTTCGTTCCCTTTTCCCTCGCGTTTATTCGTAGTTTTCTCTGATGAAAGGAGCAGCTTTATCGGATGATTTGCGTGTAATCGTACGGGCACGAAGTCGTAATTTCTCTTTTCGCGGAATTAATCCAACGCCCGTCGTAAATCTAACTCTTTTCGGTGGCAGCGTGCTCGTATATAAGCAGATAATCTAAATTTACGCAGGCGAACGCTTTTGCTTAATGTATCATCGGCGTATGGCGTTCCGTAAGACCGATCAACGCGTCGACATTTCGATCGAAGTTGGCTTAAATCCCGGCCGAAGGAAACCACGCCGCTGCGAGGCGGACGTGAATAGCCTAAAGCAAATGTCATTCCCAGGATCGGCGCGATGATGTAATAACCGGCAAACTAAATTCAGATACGAGGTTGACTTCGATTCGCAAACTCCCGCGAGATTGCTGCTTATACTGGCTCGTTTCCTTGTCCTTTACGAGCCCGTCAGCAGCCGCAGTTAAATATCGGGGATCGCGTTCCGGGCTTGTTTTCACGGTGCATCTATATTCGATGTCGGAAACCGTTTCCATTCTCCGTGCAGAATATGCGGCCGAGCGTCGATCGGCCGACTGTGTTTTTACGATTTCGCCTTAACGTTCGCCTATTCTAACTACGATTTAAGTGGGTAAAACTATCGGGTAAATAGCTTTTCGCGTGCAAAACGTTAAAAATCACTTCGAGCCACGAGCACATTTCTGCTGGTAGCGCGAAACGAAACAGTCACGATACACCAGCGGTCGAGGCTGTCGTCGCCCGGTTGACGGTGTCCAGACGCGACGTCGATACGTTGGATACGCCGAGCAAACGGTATCGATACGTGGACGATACCATGGGACGATCGCTGGTCCGATACCGCGCCGTTAAATGGTCGGTTTATCGAAACGACCGTGTGCGAGGAAAACGGACTTCTAACGTCTTTTAAATTCGACATATTCAATTTGTATATCGCGGCTCCGAGATACGAGACCGTTGCTTCTCGAGGTCGCACCGCGGTTGGCGGTTTACTCGGTGTAAAACGGGAATTGGATATCAAAAATGTAGCTAAAACTAAGCACGACTGAAATATTCAGCGGGAGTAAGAAGTGGAATTCGGGTTGGCTGTTTCGGAATAAATAGACGAAAGTAGCGCAGGTGAACCGTATGCGCGAGAACGGCGTTCGTTGCTCGTCGCTGAATGCCGGCTTCGTTACCGAGTACCGTGGAAAATCCTCGATTAAGTCCGCTCGATTAAAATAAAGTACGCTCCGAGGCGGATCGTTGAAGTGGTTCTCGTGACGAGCCGCGGAGATACTCACACTTGACGCGAAAATGAAGAGGCTCGCTCCGAGTTTCGTTCAGGTCATTCGTTGCGGCGCACACGTACTTGCCGGCGCTACTCCTAGTCACGCTCTGAAGTACCAGGCTCTGATTCGACCAGATTATCCTGGCTGACGTATTATGCGCCAGTATTTGGTTCTGCAAACAAGAATTTTCGTTTTAAATACACCGGCCTCTGTCGGTCGGTTATTAAACGCGTCTTAAACTAGAATCGATAGGAATTACGCGACGTGGCGTCGCTCGTTTATTTTAAGAACCGAAGGAAAAATCTACCTATCGTGTCTGTTTCTTTTGTGCTTTTTCTCCCAAGATGAAACACTCGCAAAAGGAAGGTATCTGCATCGGCTTGGCAGCTCGACTTTGATCCATTTCTTTCTCGTTCGTGCTCGGGCTAACGGTAGATTCCGAATCGCGATTTCGTTTCTCGTTACGGTCTGCCTTCGCGATAAATTAGAGATAAACATGCACCGAGCCGTTCCTCGCGAAGGCGTCTTCCTCGCGATTGCATTGTCGGTCGTGTTATCATCTATCAGCACCTTTTTCTACTCAACGCGAAACTTGTGCATTTTTAGAAGCAATTACGATCGTCGAGGACAAAGTTAACGTACATCGTGCCTCTCCATCGGCGAGGGCCGGTATTTTTCCTCGTTATAAAGTTCGGTTATGGAGAAAGAAGCGTGTCGCGGCAGGATATGGAAGGGATAAATCCTTTATTATTGCGAGCACGTTATTCGGGGAAAGAGACTGGAGGAAAGAACGTGGCTCGATAACTTTTACGATCAGAGACGTTACGCTGGCCGCCGTCTTTGTTACAAATTTATCCGTTTGGACGTGGCGCGACGCAGCGGAGAAAAGGCAAGAAGAGAAATCGGCTTTGAAGAAGAAAAAGCGAGCTCTGGCGAGCTCTGGCGAGCCTTGCTTCTCTTGTTAGTTAACGTCTCGCGTTTCCTGCGAAGCTACGGGTATCGCTCGATATCGTGGACGAATAATAACGCGGTATTCTTTATCACCTGAAATCCTTTGACTTTGTATTCCTTTGTGGGGATCGACAACGAAACCGACGGGAGAAACGGAAGTCCAGGCTGACGGCTTATCAACCGTCGAGCATGGCTAAGGACGATACAACGGTGCACTTAGTTGTTTAATCAAACCGGATGAAAAGAGCCGCTAGTTTCGTTATCTTTTGTACCGTTCCTCTTTTGTCCCTTCTAACGAGGAGACGAAACGAATGCATTTGATTCAAGAATTCTTTCCTTCTGCGGGAAAATTAACATGACAGCGGTGAACAACCCGGTGGAAAAAAAGCCTCGACGCCTTGTCGACGAGGCCCCGGCAACGAGAACAGAGCCGCTACACACGAACGTCGTCTACACGGCTACGCAACGAGAACAGGCTATCGTCCGTATACGCACGTACGCTTTCACGCGTGTAAGTACTTATCCACGTCCTGTAGCAAAGCGAGCGCGTCTTTTCTAACTAAACTAGCACACATGCCAGCTTTAATTAGGCCAGTTTGGGACAAAGTTTCGTTATATCTTATTTCGTTGCTGTTCGCTCCGTGAAACAAAACGAACAACGAAGCAAACGTAACGCTTTGTTATTGCAGAGTTGTCTGCAAGTTGCAGCGAATTCGATTCGTTCGAGTCGTCGTACGTCGATCGTATTCCCTTGCCGACGAACGTTTCGCCGGGTAGTTTCGTTTAAATACCGAGTCGACGAGCCGAGTCGACGAGCCGAGTCGAAACACCGAGAACGCGACACGCCCAAAAGTTTCTTCCGGGTCTTTCGGCTTGTTTCGGTGGATCGCGTTTGAATTAGCCGACGGGGAAAGGACGATGGCGAACCATGGGTCTCGTTCGCAGAGAAACGCTCTCTACCGAAAGAGGCAAGGGTTAGGAACCAACAAGTAGGTAAAACCGGGACACGACTTACTAGCCGAAGACCGTGCCAAATGCACCCGCGCCTGTTTAATCGGACGAGAGACGTCCTTCGAACTTGTCTTTGTCTCTCGCCAGTCGTCCACTTCCCCGTTTAAATTCCCCGTTGTACTTGTCTTCGTTTTTTCCATCTTCCTTTCGTCCCTTCTACTCCTCGCTTTTCCTACCACTCTCAGCCTCTCTCTCTGTCGCACCCCTTTCATTCCTTGTACCTCGTTCTCTGTCCGCAGCTGGTTTTCTCCATTGCACCGATAGACTCTCTTTCTTTTGTCCCCACTCCGAAGGAATTCGTTCGCCGAAGATAATTCGAAATCGATTCGAAACGAGGCCATTTGAATCTCGGAGAAGGTGGCGCAGACTGTCAGAACAGATCAAGATTTCTTCTGCTGCCGCGAGTCTTTTTTCCATTCCCCTTTTCCGCTCCGCTTCGAGCTTGTTCCTCTTTCTTTTTTCGTCGTCCCCCTTTGGCTTTGTTCGATTGTTTTATAATCTCGGCTCGCGGGCAGATTCTCTTGCCGGAGAATCGTGTCCTCCGTTGGATAGGTTTCGCATCGACGGATGAGCACTTAATTACTCGCGGCCGATCGACCGTCGATACCGTCCAGGAATTTCAATTCGTCTTTATCCTTATCCGTGTTGCTGATGTTCAGCGACGAATTAAAAATCGAAACGAGGGAATTGCTCGAGATTTAATCCCTTGAAGAATCTAATCGGACGGCAAGATCTCGGATACGATCGATAAACTCGCCAGGTCGGAAGGGTCGAAAATACGTCGACTCGATCGAGTCGGATTGTAATCTATGCAACTTGCCCCTCTTCCGTGTTCCAGAGTCCAGTCAAGGAGCTTTAGCTCGCTTAGCATAGGTTAAGCTTCGGTTAAGGCCAGAGGTTTACTTCGATTTACTAGCCAGTCAAGACTCGTTAAACGTTATACTTCGTTAAGGGGACTAGAAAAATTTATGAGCGATACGAACAACTTCCTTTCTTTTCTTCCTTTCTTTAAATTCGCGCTGTTCGTTCACCGAGTAACTCGCAGCTTTCCTGTTGGGAAAGAACGATCGTTAATTTATAAAGTCCCGTTACAAATTCTTTCGTTTATCGTGTACACGATATACGGAGGAACTCGGCTGAACTGAACGATCGTAGATTCGTCGTTTTTCCAATCGATACATCGATAACCGTCTCTTCGAGTCGCATATTACCTACGTTTCGCTTTGAGAAAGTACCTGCAAACTTTGACGTTTCTATTCGAGCGCCCGACTGCCGTTCGCTTGCTACCATTTTCTCTCCAGCTGGGACTCCCATGGACCTTTCGACGTCTCCTCCTGTGTTTTCCCTCGTCGTTTCATCACGGCAGAAACGAACCGACGATACAGTTCGAGAGCTTTCGTTTGTCTTTTATCGTTTGCGAGCCAATTCCAACGAAGGCTAGTAGCCTGGCTACCAGCCACCTGCCACCCGTGCACCTTCTTCCACTATTTGTCGTGCGTGCTGTCCTCCCCCGTGTGTGCAAACAGTCCCGTTTCTTTGCGTTTCGTTACAACTATGAAAGATCGGAAGCGCTCTCAACTCCTACAGAAGCCGGCAAATTGAAAAGCGGCCAATCTCGAGACTGACTGTGTCCCACGGGCGAAGATTGGCTGGCCGACGAGCAAAATTCGGATAACGACGCGTCGATCGGTCGCTGTGCCGCCTGCCACTTCTTGCATGCTCTTTAGACAGCCTGCATAATGAGTTCGTAACCGCGCGCGCGTTAATTAGAACGCCTTAAGGATCGCGTTCTAGATTCTGGTTTGCCGTTATTAATTCCATTTTCCTGTACGGTTTCGCCGGAAACGAGCTGGTCCTTTGATCCTCCTCTCGGCGGAACCACCTGCGCGAAACATTTTCCTTCTCCTAATCAGATTTCGCACGGGTAAACGAGGATCGCCCAACTTCGTCGTTAAATCCATTCTCTGGATATGGATACTCCATCGGCGACTAACTTGTTTAACCCTTTTCTGTCAGCCGCCCTTCTCTACCACCGAGATATCAAAGAGCTCGTTACGCGTGAACACGATCCGCGTGAAATTTACATCTCCACGTAGATCGCTTTCGCGTCTGATTTTACGACGCTTTAAGCGCCGACGTGTCGTAAATCGCGAAGAGTTGCGAGGGCGCGTAATTCGTTGCAGCGGCTCTCCTCGCGTCTCTTTGGCGAATTAACGTTACCTGAAACGTTTCTTCTCCGACCTGGGCTGATGAATATGGGTTACAGTTCTACCTGTACCTTTCTAGGTTCGCTTGAAGAATGGTATCGATATTCGAACGGTATCCGAAGCGGGAGCAGGTCAGGTCTGAGGATACTAAAACTTTTCGTTTGTAGCTGACAAGAGCGAGGCGGGCAAGTGTGCGCGGTTTTATGCAACGGGTCTAGCCGCAGGAAGAGACAGTTGGAACGGAGCCCAAAAGCCCGGAGCTTCATTTTGAGAATATTCGGAATCCGGTATAAGGGTGGAATTACTCGTAGCACGTGGTACATACAACCATCCGGGTACAATGGGCCAACGGCATTGTCTCGTACGTCGCCGTTACATAAAGTAGGTGTTAACCGTCCTTTCGTACACGCTCTCGTGATATTCCGTACACGCATCCTTCCAAGGTTAGCCGATGGAGTCGCGTTGGAAAATGGAAAATGGACGAATCTCCCGGTTTCCCGAAGATCGTGCGATTACGGCTTGCGTACAGCGACGCTGTAACTCTGTTCGCTTTAACGAGTCCGGTAGGCTATACGTAAAGGTGAATTGTCGACTGTTCGTCGCGTTTCCAGGCAAATCCCCCGGGGTCGAATTCGCGCCACGTTCCTCTTCTTTTCCTTTCTAATCTCCGGCAACTCCGACTTCTTAACTTCCATGCTGTAGTTTTTCCTGTACCGATGTTAAGTTGCTCCTACCACAGCCAAACGAGCAAGATGTTATCGACGACACCCGATTACGAGGAATCTTTTCCAGGTGAATCGCCCGAGGACAACACGGAACCCTCGAATATCTGGCTCGTTCGATCTCGTCGGTGAAGCTCGGTTCACCTCACCTATCCCCTAAGATTCATCGAATTTCTTCTTGCATTTCGATCCTAAAAAGGTTCACCGGTTTCGTAGGATACGTTCGTCTCTCTAGTCCGACCTAAAGCTCGGTTGGCGGAATTCACCGGTGAAAATTCGACTCGGTCGCGATTCGGGGCTTCTTCTGCGTCGTCGTACCCTTCCGCTGCTAGACTGGAGAGAAAAAAAGGCGATTCAGGTGGGTAGGAAAGAAAAGAGGCTAGAGGCGGGCGTTCATTCCGGTCAGACGGCGCACTGATTCCTTGAAAAATTGCCAACAACTCGTGGCTCTGCTTCCTTCCCTCCTTCCTTCCCTCCTTCCCTCCTTCCTTCCCTCCTTCCTTCCTTCCTCCTTTTTTCCTCTCGCCCTTACTCCTCTTCGCCCTTGCATTCGTTATTTTCGTTCCGTCTTTTTCTCCCTTTGCCCCTCGTGTCTAAAGGCTAAGCGAAATTCATTTTACCTCGCCTCTTTCTACCACCTAGAAACCAGAAACTTGGTCATCGATCGTCCGCCAGTGTTTTCGCGTCGAACGATTCTTACGATATCTATCTTTCCTTGCCGATCTTATCCCTGGAATTACGTCGTGGCGAGAACGAAGAGCGGGCGAGTTATTTCAGTTTCGCCAGAGACGCGGACGCCGACAGAATTACAAAGACGTCGCTATTGCCGACTCGTTGCGAAACATCGTCGCTCGAATGGAATACGCGTGTGCCGGAACTCGCGCTTCCAGCCTTTCGTCGGTCGATCGAAACTCCGTCTGATTTGAAAATTCGGTTATCGCCCGCTGGCGAAAACGTGGAAGAAAGGAAGCAGGCAAAGGAGAAAGCGCAGCCAGCAGCGAAAGCGATTACGCGTTTAAACTTTTTCCGCGGCGTTAAAGGAAGCCATTATCGTGGACGTGGATCGCTCCCGGAAAGCGAGCAACTGAGAAAGGGAGAGAGAGGGAGGGAGGGTTCTCTTCGAACAGTTGTATTTTTACGAATCGCTCTGTACACGTACTAATGTGTCGACGAACGAGCCAGCGAGCGTACTCGAGACGTACCATGGAGAAGAAGCCGAGAGCATTGAACGACGGTTTAAAGAGACGAGGTAGCTAGTATGCCGGTCGAATAGGTTGCACCGTAGCGGCATTTCCGGTGCGCTCGTGCACACACGCGCGTCTCGTCTTTTCTTCTCTCGCCAGTCTTGCCTCTAATTTTTTTTTTTTGCCTCGTGCGCGTTCCATACCGGCAAGACGTGTCGCAGACGTGCCGCGTCGTTGATAAAATTGAATTTATCTTTCGCCGAGTTTCGCGTGTGCTTCGCGGGAAAAATATTTTAATCGCAGACATGATTGCATCGAACGTTACATAGGCACTTTGCTCGTTGTGTTTCTCGTTCCATTAAATTTTACACGCTCGTTTGGAACTCGTCTTAACGCGTTCACGACGAACGCTCGTAAATTTTGTCGGTTTTCGACGCGAGCCGTTACGTTCGACCCTGCCTGCCTGTTTCCTCCGTGTTCCGTTGGCAAAGGAGCTTCCTCGGAAGGAAAAAATGCTCTCTGCTGGCCCCGGCCAGGGCGGCAGCACCCTTCCGGAAGATTTGTGGCCAGGATTTCGTAGCTCGTTGCGCGAGGATCGCCCGAAAATTTTTCATCGTGATTATATCGGCGGCATTGTCGCGATACTTCCGCTAGAGAAATTGTTACGCCGCCGACGCGCGATTTCCTCCCTTTTTCGCTTCGTTTTGTTTTAAAGCGATTTATCAATGACAGGGAAGATCGCGTGCAAGCCAGACTAGCATGGGCTTCGTTAGCTTCAAAGTTCCTCGGTATTCCATGTCAATTTTCTTGCTTTGCTTCCGCTCGAAGAGAGAGAGAGAGAGAGAGAGAGAGGGAGAGAGAGAGAGTCGAGTTCGTTTCATCGTTTTTTCCACCGTGATCGAATGGAATTCACGGCTTTGAGTCGCGTTCAATTTCTTCCGCGAGATTTTTTCGTCTTCTCGCGCGGTGGAAGCTTGCACGTCGATGATCGATGAACGCGAGCGATTCGCGAAGAAATCGATACGCGATGTCGAGATACCCGACTTTGACGCAACCAAGGGGTTGATGGCTGGCACATTTGCGACCGGCAAGGATGATGCATTGCGGCCCGGAATGCGGAAGGACGCGAGGAAAAAAGGTGAAGCGAAGATGCTTCCGCGGCTGCTTTCAGCCTGCTACCTTCTCTCCCATTCCTTTCGTCCCTCTTTTTTCTTCCTCTTGCCGTAGCAGGGAATCTCTTCCTCTCGTACCTTCGACGTCCGGCGTGCCTCGTATAAATGCTGTAAACCCTTCCGTGTAGCGGAAAAGTTCCCTCGTTATCTTTGATTACGTTTTCGATTCTTCTTCGTATCGTGCCGGTGGCCGCACCGCCGCGTCGCGCAACTTCCCTCGCTCGAATTCCCCGAGTTGCTCGGAAATTTTGTAATTTACTCGATCGTTCGATGTCTCTTCGAGTTTCCTTTTTCTAACCGGGTTCCGGTATTAAGCGCGACGAAAGTATTTTAAGAGGTTCGTGCGCGGCCATATTTCTCAACGAACAGAAAGTAACGAACGACCGACTTGTTGCGCGGGGAGAGACGAAGAGCAGATGGGAAGGATTCGTGACAGAATTTGGTTGACCGTATGACTGATATCCGATTCGATTTCACCGGCACCCGCATCTGCGAAGAAAAAGCAACGGGGAGATGGAGATTCGGCGGAAGAAAAGGCTCTTCTCGCTTCGGTCGAAGGCAACGAATCCGAGCGGAATTCCGGCACGGCTGTTCGATCGCGACGCCGCGCCACGTCGGTGAAATTGATTGATGTACGGCCTGTCGAATCCGGCGGCAGCCTATTTCCGGCTCGCAACCCCTTGCCCGATTCCTTCCAGCCAGTTCTCCGCATTAAGTCCTGGACTTGTCGGATTGAATCTCACGCCAGTGGAAAATGCACTCGACCGATTCATTGCGAGAAAGCCCATTACCCTCGCGTCGTTCCTACGACTGATCGGTGTACAGCAGGAATAACGTCCATTTGAAAATCAACGGCGCAACCGTGTGCAATTCAAAGTCTCGTTCGCCCTACGAATACCGCGCTTTTCATAATATTTCAAGCTTACAGGCGTTCCTGAGCGATTACGATGGACCCGTAATCTCGCGCGAGACTTGCTTTTGTATCGACTTCCGTTGCTGTCGAGAAACTGGCTGTTTCCGAAAAAGAAGCGCGGGAAAGTAGCGCGTCCGACATATCGGCGACGGTGTCGAGATTAAGAAGAGCCTCTGCGGCAAAAAGCATTTGATCTTTTCCCTCGTATTTGGGCGGAAGAGGAGGACATTAATAGAGTTCTTCCGGTTGTCTAGTCGGTCAATCCACTTTGCCATCAGAAAGATGAAGAGTCGGGAAAATCTTCCAACGTCTTGTCCCGAGCGGCCGATTGGCTCGTCGATACTTGGCGTAGCTACAGAACGTCTCTATTGTCCTGGTGAATGGTACAGCCAGCCTAATCACTGTACCCCATTATAGCGGCTATCTCTACCTTCCTCGTTTTTTCTTCTTTCCCTCCGCTCTTTCCTCTTCTATCCCTTCTTTACCTTTTAACCAATATTCTACTCCTGTCCCTATCGATGCTGCGTCGTCCTTCCGTTCGCTGCTCTTCTTTCGTCTTTACGATCGCCATTCAAAAGGTTACTGCCGCTGGCAATGGCTCCAAGCGTTTTTTTAAGACCGACAGTTCGGAATCCTGGCTCGATTGCTACCTTGGGATTGATTGGCAGATCGAACGTGCCGATGGCCTCTTGTAATTCCTAGGCAAACCTTTTTAATCGAGCGAAAAGGGCCGTCTGCGTGGAAAGGGACCGGCACGTGGAGCTAGTTAGCTGCACGATCTGTCAGGAAGCGATTTGCGATATCGATCGCGTTTAACTTACTCCGCTTCCGCGTTTATATTGTTCAGTCATCGAAGTTGCGAACAATAACCAACAACCGCGACAGCTGCAAGCCGGACGATACGAGTCGAAGGAGGAAAACGGGCCGGGAAAGCCACGGAAGGATGCGAAAGTAAGCAGCGCGTAGATGGGTGTCGGGAAAGCCGAGGTTACGATAGTCGCTTTGCTCCCCTACAACGAAGTCAAATCATATTTTTAAGATGCAATTTCGACGGAAATCTCTTATGCCGTAGCAGCTGCTACCAGGCTACCGTTAACCTGTCTCCTTGCCGGCGTCCTTCCTGAACTACGACACGCCTCCACCGAAACGTCTCTGCCGAGTAAATACAATGAACGAGGCGAACGAGAAGGGCAAGAGGCTGGATTAACGTAAACGAGAAAAAAAGAGAGGAACAGCAGCGAGGGCACGGCAGAGGGAAGAGAAACTGCTCGTATCTTTGGTCATTTTCCCCTTGTAAGAGACGTCGGACTTTCTGGCTTCCCTTGACCCGACACGATACGCTTTAATCGGGCGACGATACTTTCCTTCGTGAATTCCGATTCGCGTGGTACGAACGAGTTCGAAAACTGAGACAACCTCGTACGCCTTCTGGATTAAACTTTCTCCCCTACGAAATCGAAGCCGAATCCCTTCGACAAACTTTCTCCGGTTTCTCAGCGCCGGTGCCGAGGCGGACGCGTGCAAAATCGTCGCTACCGATAAAGCGAAGGAACAACGAAAAACTTTGGCGAATTACTCTTCGAACGCTGTCTTCTACGCGCTAAAAATTACTCTTACAGAGAAGCTTATAAAACGACGTGCAAAGAGGAAGGATAGCGGAGATTCTATTCTCCGACAAGCTCGTTCCCCTTGGAATTAACGTGGCAACTGTTTAAAGGATAGAAGAACGTAGCGACTTGCCATTCGCGGTAACAAACGTAATTTCGCCTGTAACGGCGAAAGCAGGGCAAGAAGGAGTACGTTGAAAGTCTCTTATCGCTTCTCGCCATAAATCCGCGAGATGATCGGCTTTCAGCGTAGCGTGTTTCGCGGCGCGGCGAGGTGCGGTGCGACGCTTTAATTCCCCGCGTTCTAACGGCGTTGTACTAGATCGAGCCTGTCGAACGATCTCATATATTATGCAAATAAAGGATTCAAAGTTTTACCCAGTAAAATATACGAGCCATTATATGGGATAAGACTTGCTTGGCTACGGCAACGTGCCCTCCACCGTGATTTTCTTTACGTTCGCGGACCTTGTCGCGTAAATTACCTGTAACGTAGCTCGCTTGTAAATTTAGGGACGCACGTTCCTGCCTTTTTGTCCACCAGAGATTTTTCTCCGCGAATCTGGCATATTATGTTTCCGCTATTGTGGCACGCTAAGTGTACGTGGATTTTTGTACTGCGTTGCGAGCTTCTACTTTACGAGATACACCCAAGCTTTTAATAGCGCCATAATAGTGTGCCCGCGGAGCACGAAACGCCGTATTCCAAAGACCGAAATAACTTTGTTAAAAAAAAAAAAAAACGTCCGATTCGCGCAGCGCACGCTATCAACGAATTATTACGTCGTGCGTCCGCCCAAGTGTACCAGGAGCTGTAATCGTAGGAAACGCAACGAGACAGCGACGTTGATTAGGCGGCAAATTAATCGATGAAATCATACGTACGTCGTGTATCCACGTCAATTTCGACCAGGGAGGATTAGCTCTGATGTGACACTCGAAGTAGACGTCGTCGCCTTCCTTGATATCCTCCGGGCTTAGCGTCGATCCGAGGTTCAGCGAAACGATCGGCGGATCTGAAAACAGATTTTAATCGAAGCGATCACCATCATCAACGACACAGAAAGAATAGAATAGCGTCTGGATAGAATTGTCGAAAGTAGAAACACGATAAGGCCGAAGGTGTACGTGCGAGGATCAAGTAAATAATCGCGAACGATTTTCTCCGATAATAGATAACAGGGAGACGACGTTATCTCTTTGCCAAGCTTTTACTATTTTTTCTCATAAAAAAGGAAAACGCCGAAGGCTTTGGAGACGTTTTATCGTCACGGTAGGCTCCACCCTCGTAGAATTTCATCAACCTGATACCAGCTCGAGGCACGCTTTCGATACAAAATATATATTTCCGTTCTTTTCAAGCTGAGTTTCGCAAGTTGCCGTTTTTTCCCCTGACCACGAAGCTTCTTTGCCTGTGATATACGACCGTCCCGATGTCAAGGGATTATCTTAATCCAAAATACTCGCCACGTACGCTCGCTCCACGCTGGGCACAGGGTTGCCGGCAGGTGAATTACAAAGAAGACAAATCTCTGCGGGTTTCGGCGCATGCTTATTCGCGTAATTTCTTCGTATTCTTCTATCCGACGACATCGGCCACGGTCTCGCTAGCTCGATCGTCTTCCAGTCTGGCCTCGCTTGACAGATGATTCCCTGCTGGTTGGTACAACGTTCTCGAAAAATTCCCAGTATTTTCTTTGCCTCTTGTATCTCTCGTTTACCGTCTTCATTAGTTTAATCATACCGGTTCCTCTTAGCTCGCTTTCTCGTCGGGGAGTTTATTCTTCGGGCGTTCTCGCAGGATTTTATCGCGCGCCACGATAAATTCCCTCCTTGCCGGTGGCTCTTCTTTTCCCCCGTGAACCGGCGTGTACTGCTCTTTCGAGATAGTATTAATTAGCTCGATCGCGTCTACCCGCTGCTTCTTCTCCCTTCAGCGCCAAGTTGAACGCCGCCACTTTTTAATTCTCGAACCTCCGTCGTTGCATCGTGCCGTTTCGCTCCTGTCCCTTGTTTTCCACTCTTCTTCCACCGAGGCGAGATACTCGTCCAGGATTGCAATAAATTCCACCCACTATCCTCCCCTTTCATTTTCTTCCCCGTTCCTCGCGAATCGAGAGCTCGTGTGTACGGGCGGAAACGAAGGTGGAGCACGAAAAACCCGGGCCCGGCTGCCAAGGTAATGCGTAATTTCAACGATGCTGCTCGACGGTCAACGTAATTGGATACACGACGTGACGTTATATCTCCTGCTCTGGCGCTTTTTCCTCAGACGCTGGCGGGCATGTTTCTTTGCCGTTGTCGATACACCTGCCGTATCTACGCACGTTCTTTACTTACAATGGGTCAATTGTCGACAAAGGCGGTCTGGAAACTTTCAAACGAGCCGGTGGAAAATCATACCAACGACGAGGAATCAGTTCGCCCCTTACTTTCTACCTACAAAGTTCCCAAATAATTAATTGCAAAAAGTTACGCCACTTGCGACGAACTCTGCTTCCGTTCCGATCGGAAGAGTCTTGGAAATCTTAAGCAGATCTTAATCAGATCTTGACAAGTGTAAAACTACGAAGTTCCAGGACGCTGGGATTTCCACGAGGGGCTGCATTTACGTTCGATTTATCCGCTGCACGCGTAACAAGTGTAGCCGAAGTTAGTTTCGATTCGTTTCAGATCCATCGTTGTTCCATAGAAACACACCGTGACGAGTTTCGTGGCTTTGCTGTAAGATCAGGATTACAGGCTTTCGTAGCCTCGGTGCCCGCGGCGGATGCGTTCGGTGTAACGAATAACAATAATCTCGTAAGAAGGAATCCACGTTCGCGCGACGTCGTCCGCGATCGTCTTTCCACGATCTGGTTTTTACGCGACGGACGAATTTGTTTTTTGGCACAGCCGACAAATACGCTCCGCGAGAAGGAGCTCTGTTCGCGTCATGACTTTTTAACCGATTCCACGAACGAGGATGGTAAAAAGGAAAGTCCATAGGGGCGCGAAATGGAACGAGTCGAGATGACGGGATACACATCTGCCCCGCCGCCTGCTCTCAAAAGGGAGAAGAGAAAAGGAAAGAAACGTGGAAGCTCGTGGATCAATCGGAACGACCAAATTCATCGACGGCATCCTTTTTCTCTTTACGAGCTGTCCGTCCCTATATGTCACATATATCTTTTTTTTTTTGTTTTACGATCAACTAGATCGGAAAACGGTTCCGCGGAAGAACACCAACGATCGGTTTCGCTGAATTTCGGCTGTAATTCGCTGGAAATCCAGCGGAGGCCGTTTTATTGCAGCTGTAAAAACAAGGGTTGGGAGAAAAAAAAAAAAAGGAAATGGAGGAAAAAGGAAAGAGAGGGGTGACTGGAGAGAGGCGTGCGTTCAACGTAAAAACGGTCGTAAATCGGCCGATTTCACGATGCGCCTCGATAGAAGACGAGAGCAAGGGATACGCCAACCCCATGGCGATACTCTATTTTTTTATGACGTTCGCGCGACGCGTATGCATACATTAAGGAGCGCCGGTGGAACGCACAGCAAGTTTAGGACGACGAATCATCGAATATGCATTTAACGTCACGTCCGCTCGTAAAACGTCGGACCAAGAAACGAATCGGGATCTCTGTGAAAAGAGCAATAGAATATATATTTATCGTATACTTACAGACGACGTCGATCTTCCAGGATTTCTCCACGAACAGTCCCGTAACGTTTGGATTTTCGGCCCTACAGGTGATCGATTTCCCGTGATCTTCCACCCCCGGCTCGAACTCCACCATGCTCACCGTTCGATTCTCCGATCTCTCCTCCTGCGTGACAGATCGTTCCAAGTTACGCAAAGTTTCTATTTTTTTAAATGATCGGTTAAATGATCGAGTTGGATGGCTCGTTTCTTATCGAGAGGTATTCGAGTCTCAAATGGTGGGAAGCTACGTGTAAGTGTCAACGGGTACGAGAAGAACGAGAGAATACTTTCCCGGCAAATCGTTGTGGACCGTCGGTCGAGTGATTTAACTCGCGAAGAAGAAGACGTTTGTTACGCATCTCTGACGAAACGTCGTCACGCCGTAGAGTTTCGTGTATCCTGGGAAAGAAATCTTCTCTTCTCGTGTTTAACGTTTTCGATTGAAAATTTTGTCACGTAAGAATCTTCGCAGACAGGATCCGTTTTACCGAACCGGCTTTCGATACTGTATTTTCCACGCTGTTTTTGCAACCTTTCCGATCGTTCTTGATTTTACAACGAAGAGAACGCTTGCTCCTTTGCCCCGTCACTTTGCCACCGTACGGATGAACGTAATTTTGGAAGATAATAATTTTTATCAGGTATCGCGAATACCGTTTTCAATGGCGTCGCTCGATTCAATTGCGCGGCGCAAGATGGCGAGAAACTAGAACGAAAGGTGAAAGATAAAAAGCGAGGGGGACAAATGGGAAACTAGTTCGACGGCAACTCGGCATGGTTAATTTTGGTTATATTAAGGTCGAGAGGCAGACCGTAAGCAACGCTGGCAACATCTGCTGGAAATTCATTCCTGTTAGCCCGGACTCGAAAGGACCCGGGTCCTGCTGCTAACGCCGTGGAATCCTTTCTAAAGAGTACCACCGGATTCTACCGAGCGTGAATTTCACCGGCAGCTTCTGACGCGAGATTCTTCGCTCGCGTTTTTCTATTTATTTTCCACCGGTGTCGAGAGAAAAAGCCAGCCGCTACTTCGACCGGGAATTTTGTTTCAAAGCGTGTCAACTGATACTACGCCCGACGCGGAAGCGCGTTAAGGGGTCGGAACCAAAACTTTCCTCCGGTTGGACACGTTCTCTCCCCTATTCTTCCTCGGTTTTTCTCACTTCGAACTTCTGCTTCTCGCCCGCAAAAAAGATGCTCTTCCCTGTGCGCGTAACATAGGAATTGTCGTTACCCAACCGCCGGAATTATACTTTTTCGCGCGCTCGTCTAATTTTCTTCGCGCGAACGAGAGAAAAGAGCGGAAAGGCAAGGCGGCGGTGAGCGCAAGAGGGTAGCGGAACGCGCAAAGGCGTCGCGGAATTTCATTTAGAAATATTTATACGCTCTTAAGTGCACCGATGCGTTCGCGTTTCGACCGAGTAGGAAATAAAGATGATATATCGCGCGATTACACGTCGACCCTATCGCAGTTTTCTCGGTACTTTCGGTTCGCTAACGAAACGCTTTCTGGTCGTGAAGCCACGTAATACGGAACGCGTGGCGAACGGGTAAAGACAGCCTGAATGACTATGGGATAATCAGGATGGTAATGCAATAGAAGCGGTCTACGTGTTCTGCCGCTTATAGAATCTGCTTACGTTAATATCTCTCCTTGGTTCTTTCTTCGACCCTTACGCTATCCCCGGTATCCTTCGTACCCCTTTTCTTTCTCACCGTTCTCTCGGGACCACAGCGCTCGTCCTCCTCGTTCCCTTTTCTCTCTCTTCTCTCAAGCCACGTTATGAGGCTATATTTTATTATCCGACGCTTGTGCCACTGGGAATTTTAAAGAGACGCGTCGCCGCGTAAACGAGCAACGACGTGGCCTTATCGTCCAGCCTGTTCGTTTTAACGGCGCGGCTGAACTACGTTTCTCGTTTGTTACCCTCGATCTCTGTCATTCTCCGGTGATTTTAAGCAAGTGCTACACGGAATATACCGAAAGTTACGAAGCGTTGTTTCGGGCGATCGTAGGTCTGGCGATTGCGTGGAGGTTCGCGACTGTTCCTTCTCGCAGGGAGACATCTATCTCGTAGGGGAAGTGAACTAGCGGCGGATGTCGCGAAGGCAGCGTAGGATTCATTAAAATTCCTCGCGTTCCGCGACTATTCGATGTCCGGCAACGCGGTGTCTCATCGGTGAATCTCCACACGTATCCGGTGCACGGCTCGTCAAAGAATTTTAATTTCATCGCATAAAAGTTGAATAGGAGCTGCAGATGGTCGCAGAATCGTCACGGACGCGGGTGTTTTGCTGGAATTAGAATTCAGCCGAGTTTCCATCGGTGACTGTCGTTTACTCTGTTAATCAGTCCGTACGCCAGAGTCTTGGTCCGTGCGTCGAGAGTACAAGGGCTTGGAGCGAGAGAGAAGCAAGGAGAGCACAGGTGCGAGAACGAGCGAGGATATTGCGACTGCTGGTGCACGGATACGCCGCGCCGAGGCGTCGTTAAGCGTTGCGGCCAGGGCTTGTTAATGAACAACGCGAAATTAATTAGGGTCGCGCGTCAACGTGCCGAAGACAACGGCTGAGCTGTACACGTGCGCCCTGAGCCTGGTCGGCCAACGTTACATCTGTGATTCCGGATTATCGATAATGCGACCGCCTCGGGCCTAACCGTCGTGATTTAGGTACGAGCGTATCTGTTGGCTCGACCGAACGCGAGATTAACTCCAATTGCGACGAGATTACGAATCGACGAGATCTCTCGCGCCAACTCGATCTTGCCTTCCATCTTCCCTTTCGCTCCCCGTACACACTCTGTCGCGTACTTTCCACCATAGACGCTTTCGTATCTTTCGCTTTCCCACGGAAATATCTCGGTCCAGCCGAAATTGCTTTAATGGCGGCGAATTACGCTCTCGTCGATCGTTTCGGTAAAGACAAATCCGACCACTAAGCCGGACCCGAGAGGCTGCGTTTCGAATGAAATGCGAAGAAAATCCACGACTCTGCGTAGTGGCGTTGCCTCGCCTCGATGCGTTGACGGCATCGGTGAGAAGCAGCAGACCGGTGCTTTTTCGCGAAAATGTTCCCCAACTCGCGAGAAGCTTAGCTCTCTCTCTCTCTCTCTCTCTCTCTCTCTCTCTCTCTCTCCTCTTTTAGTATTCCAAGGAGTCGAGGAAAACGCGCTCTCCGACCTGCCTAGCCACCTATCTACATACGTTATCGGCAAGCATCGAATACTCCTATCGCCGCAGACGCCGATTTTCGCGCTCTGCTTTCCAAACAACCTAAAAGGGCTCCTAACTTCGTAACGTGCTGCGTAGTTGGCTGGAAACTCGTAGTTATGGCTTTTGAAAGTGCTGTCGGAATGCGCGGCTTCGCGTCAGAGTCTTTCTCTTCATCGACGTTCCATTTCGTCGATCAAATTCACGGTTCTGCTAAATACCTCCGCCGCTTCGCCACGGGTTACCTCTCTATTTTCCACGTTCGCCCTCGTTTTCGTCCTTTTTATTCCCATCTCGCGATTATTTCGCCACGTCGGGAAGGAAAAATCGTTCGAACGCGTTCTCGTTTCTTCCGACCAGCGAGAAATTTTCGTTAAAATCCGTGACTGCATCGCTGCGATGCTTCCTAATGATTTCGACGTTTTCCCGTTCCCTCTCCAATCGACGTACGCCGTAATGGCGCATCGTTGTCGCGAACAAAGGGTTTCGAGCCTTTCGTGTACCGAATGTATCTTGGCAGGTTCATTTCGTAGCCAATAGCAATGCTCTTCGTGGCCGCCGTTATTGGAAACGTCGAATATCGCAACTTCGAGTCGAGAGTTCTCTACTGGACGGATCGACCGATGTTCTTCCACCATATCGGGTCCACCGAAATACAGGAAATACAGCAGATTCGATCTTCGAGGCACCCACAACAAATCATACAGCTGTTCGTTACTCTCTGGATCAATTTCCAACTCTCCGTCGATTCGAATAAATTCTTTGTAAGCGCGCCATCCATTTCTCGGCTACGACCCATCGTGCGATTGTAATTTTCACCACACATCCTAGCGGACACGTTGTTACGCGTCCGTCGAATCTCATCCAATAGCCATCTACCGAATCTCGACTTTCGTTCACTTTCATTTTCGCCTGGTATTATACGAGTAATATTGAAATGAAAACAACGTATTTGATTTTGTTATTAAACATCGTACGAATGGAAAATCATTCGTAACAACGCACGGCGTACGAAGTAATAGAAACGGTAAATATTAAATGAAATTAATATCGTATGGAAAACAACCCGTGTTCGATTACTGCGCCGTCATTTCTGTTTTTTTTTTTCTTTTTAAACCAAATGAAATAAAAACCCTTTATGTTTACAATAACTCTCGACTGTCGTTACCTAAAGTGAGTAAAAAAAAAAAAAAAAAAAGAAAAAATCGAGAAACTACATAAGCGTCGGTATACGCCCATATGCGTCGTGGCAGAGGATGAATTTCAAGTCGCGCTCGTTCGTTAAATAACTTTTAATTCGAATGGCACGTCCGCTGGAAGAAAGGTAAGTGGATCAGCGACATCGCGAGATCTCGTCGGGAAATCGAAGGTAAGCGTTAGCGAGATTCGTGGAACGAAAACGAAGGAGAGGCGAGATCGCGGAGCGGTTAAGTCAGCGTTGCGTAATGACCAATTAGCATACCGCCAATGAAAATATCTGCAGCCGACAGGTGTGGTTGCTTAATTCAATCGACGTCCCTCGAAAGCACCGGCCTCGATCCTACCTTCCGACCCACCCGCCCTTATGCAGCCCCTTTTCCCAACCTCGTACAATCGGACGCGACTGGAACCTGCGAATCCAATCCGTTCGAGCAGAGTGCCGCCATTTCCCTTCCCTTGCTGCACTTTCAGCGCTTGGTCCCGTTCCGTTTCAAAGCCCGACGCTAAGCGACGCGACGCGAGGCCTCGCTCGGCGTCTTCGTCTACCGCTTTGACTCTGTTTCCGAGCCGAGAATCTCTTCGGAGGAAAAGATTCGCCGCCGACGGGTATAGTTATCGGTTCCCCGGAGCGTTTCGACCTTTTCAACCGTTCCCTATCTCTCCTTTCCGCTTTCTCGTTACCTTTTCTTTCCTTCCTCTATTCGACCACGAACCTCGGCGAGAGTCCTCTCGAAAGATGGCTCGATACTCGCTTCTCGTAGCTCCGGTTCCAGCCACTACGCAATGGGAAATCGAGCCGTCCACGTTTTTAGCCACTGTTTCATCGACAATTGTTCGTCTCTTCGTCGCTTCGGCTCGAAATCTTTGCCAGAGTTCTCGTTAAATCGCGATAAGGCTCGTTAGCGGACGATCGATTTGTCGATTACGAGGATTATCGTCTAACGATATTCCTTTGGCGCGTGCAGAGGGAACATTGGCGAGTGTCTTCAATCGCTACTGCCGACTATTAGCTCGTCGGGAGAAGGACGTAAAGCGAAAGGGCGGAAGTAGCGAGGCGTAATTTACGGGACACGGACGTTCTGATTTAAATTTCGAGCGAGTAAAATTGAAATACCTTAGTGTCAGGACGCGTTACCGTATTTCATCGTAGCTGCGTCCAGCCCTCGAGTACGGGCCAGGTTAATTAACAACTAGCAAGCCCAACGCGCCGACTATAATAAGCAGCTTAGGTGTTAATTAAATGCCGCGTGCTACCTTTTGTTCCTTCGTCGCAAACGCGACAAATTTCGTTAAGGTGATGCGCTAATAATTAGAAAGCGATAACGAGCAGATTATCGGGGTCTAGTTGCGCGGATAATGGAGCAGCAGGCCACGCACAGGAAACACATATTTTCGGCGACCGACGACGATAATAAGTTAGTCGGAGCGGCACGATGCTACTACGTTACGTCGCGCCCTGCCGTGTCTATCGATATCGTATTATCCGGCCCGCTATGAAATTATCCCGAGGAAATCGAATTTCCAGCCGACGAAATTAGACCGCGGCATCTTAATTTCGGGTTCGCTCGCAACGAACCTTCCTGTCTTTCCGACACGACCTCGCCGCAAACCGGATACGAGTTACGAGAAACGGAAACTTTGCCGAGGAAATTTAGCGACGCGAGCATTAGCGACGCCGCACCTCGCCTTTGTTTATTTCGCACGAACGACGAGGAGAAAAAAAGCAGAAAGCTTCGGCTGAAAGGAGATACCAAGAGGAACCAGGCTTTGTTCCCGGAACAAAGGTTGCACGCTAGACTTTCGAAACGGGATAGAGAATTCGGACTAAGGTTCTAACCTCGATCGCTCGTTATTTCTTTTTCTCACCGTGGTGTGTTTCAGCTGTCTTCTTCGTCCCTTGTACCAAGTTATCACCGCAGGTGGTCTCGAGCCGGTGGTCTCGCATTCCACCTCGTACCGTTTCCCAGCCAGCAGAGATTCGTTCCCGACTGCCTTTTTCCCTGGCCTCCTTATGATAGCCGACAACGGTTTCACTGAAAATCAACCAACGAGAATTACGACGTTTGCCAATCGACAGATCGATCGACGAATCGATCGGCTTGTCGTCCTCGACGTCGACGCTTCACGTCGTTCTCCTTTTTTTTTCGAATCACCGAGTCTCGCAACCGCGCACGGACCGACGACGCTAATCGGGCGCGATAATTAAAGTGAACCGATAATTAAGGCGGACAAACGGGCAGGGGATACGTGAGGTCGATGCAAATCGTGCGGCCGATTTAACGTTGTAAAACCCCGACAGGTCGATTGCCAGTCATTTGTCATTTCCGAAGAACGATTCTCGGCCCTAGGGCGTTCGCTTTCGGGCTTTTTTTTTCGCAAAAATACGAATAATCGTTTGCTAATCTTGCATCTTTCTGTCCGTTGGTTCGCCTCTC
The DNA here is from genome assembly GCA_014737475.1 of Bombus confusus. NCBI lineage: Eukaryota > Metazoa > Arthropoda > Insecta > Hymenoptera > Apidae > Bombus > Bombus confusus. Next base: position 655,500 of record JACXIV010000031.1, on the reverse strand, counting down.
TCTTCCGATCGATCGATCGGCCGAAAAGTCAACGGGCACGTATCGCAAAAAAGGTAGATTCGATCGCAAATTATTTGCCAATTTCTTTCGGGAGCTTCTGCCGCGATAACGATCGCTACACGAGGTAAACATTGATTTTTCAGCGCGTGTGTAAACGCGTGGAACGATACTGTTTCGAGCGAGGCGACGATCGCTTTGACGGACGATAAATCCGAGTATCCAATTGGCCAATACCAGCCAGATACGATCCGTTCGTGCGTGAAATATGAAAACTACGAGGGTAGGTCCGTGGCTTCGTACACCGTACCACCGTTTCATCTCTGTTCTCATCCGACTGCCAGCGATAATGAGTTTCGACATTTTTCTCGCGCATCTATTCTCCTCTGCTCGTGCTCGTTTCGTTTTCGTTGCCTTCGCGAACCGTCGTAGCGCGGCGTTCTCGAGAATGCACGGAAAGATACGGCCGCGAAATATCTAGGAAAATATCATTGCTTCGATATCGCGTTAACGAACGGTCGTGTTTCCCACACGGTTTACAATTAGTCGACACGGTAAATAGCCGAGAGAACGCGAATTATACGAATTATACGAGTGTTGCTGCTACATTACTAACTTTTTAAACGAACAACATAGCGGATCGCGTGCACGCAAATATTTGATTTGCCGGATTTCCGGAATCACCGGTCTTTTCGATTATCCGCAATCTCGTCTATCCTGCGCTTCCCCGGCAGCCGTCTAGCCCGGCAACGGTTCGCCTCGTCACCGTTCAGGGGTTTTTTAATTTCTCTTTCGTTTTTTGTTCCACCAGCCATGAGATGAATACACGCTCGATGCATGGTCACTTGGTGCAGGTCGCAAAAATCAAAGAGCGAGCATCGATCAATCTCCCTTTTTCCCTCTTCGTCCCCATCGCTTTTTCTCTCTTCCGTACGCGTACACCATTGCCGCAGCCACTCTGCTCCTCTTCCTCCCCCGCGCCGCCCTTTCTCTCGCTCTATTCCATTCTCTCCTCCCTTCTTTCTCTTTCCCTCTCGTTTCGTTATCTCGCGCACGAAGCGCAGATTTTTTATTTTTTCGTTCGCCGCTATGATGGGTGTTCTCGTTCGCCAATAACGGGTCTTCAATTTCGTCATTCGCTTCGTCGAAAATTTCTTGACTCTCGAAAGGACGGATCATTCAGTGCCGATCAATCACGGTGGTCGTTCGCGCCGTCGTCGGCGCTTTCCTTTTTTCCGAACATCGTCGACTCGGCGGAAATAGACGAGGCTTCGGTAAATATCTCGTAGAATTTCCACGAACGTTTATTCGTCGAACAGCGAGATGGTAGTAGGATGGAATGAAATTTCCTTTAGGCGAATCTACCCCTCGTTCTAGTTTCTCCCTTGTAGCGGTAACCGTGCCGCGCGAGGCCAGATAATTGATCTATGAATTTTTCAGTTTACTCTCGAAATTAGTATTTCGTCGTTCCGGGTTATTGGGCGGTCGCGAGTTAACGAAGAATTCTAATTTTGAGAAAGCCCGAGGTTTGCCCGCTTTCATGGTTCTTCGGCTTCTTGCAGCGAGAGAGAGAGAGAGAGAGTGAGAGAGCCAGATAGAGCTAGAGATAGATAGATAGATAGATAGATAGATAGAGAGAGATAGATAGAGAGAGAGGGAGAGAGACACGGATGAGCCAGGTGGGGCTCGAGGCAGGATTTAATATATTTCTCGTCTTATCTTGCCTTATCTTCCCTTAAAGGCGATTCACAGCGGCGAGGGAGCAAAGGATGTTGGCCCACATTTGCTGTCTCGTAGATGTTATCGTTAATGCGGGACAAGATAGGCTCGGGGTGAGGCTTCTGATTTGTTGGCCACGCGATAAGAATTTGTATCTACTTCTTGTCTTTATTTCATTCCTCTTTTAACGACGCTCCAACATCGCCTATGGCTATGCCTAGCGGCTCTTAACCCCAGGGAATTAGACGATTTCTTTTGCCCTTCGACGTCCATCTCGTCTCTCGCTGCTTTCTTTCTCTGATTTTATGGTTGCTGGCACGACGAGAGAAAAGACGGGTTAATTGTTACTCACGGTTAAGTTCCAAAGTAATCGAGGCCTCCTTTGGCTCGATCAGGTCCGTGTTCCTTGCCTGACACGTAAAATTCGCCCCGAGCTCCGACCGAGTGATAGGCTGCAGAGTCAGTCTACGGAGGAGAAGATTGGAAATGAAAATTAATCGAAACGCTTGTGGCGATACGAGCAAGCAAACAAGGCGGCCGCGTACCTGTTTTCTATGACATCGCCAGCGTTCTTCTCGTACTCCTCGTCTTTGACTTGGCCATTGACCAGCCACCGGACCATGGGTTCTGGCTTGCCTGCAAAAGCAAATTAACGTATCGTGAAGAACGACGCGACGCGACTCGTCGAAGATTTAGAGCTCGTAATTTTTATTCGTCGCTGTCCCGCGACAGCGGAAACGGAAGCGGCGATGGAAACGGAAACTCCGTTCTCGCGTTCGTTTCGGCGAAACGTTCGATCGGTCGACTCGACTCGATAAACCGGTCGATCGAACGGAACGAGCCCTCGCGAAGATTTACGAAACATCGTGCAACAACATCGAGCAACAACATCGAGCAACAACATCAGACCGACCGACGAAAGTGGAGGAAATCGCGGGTCCGTATGGCGGCCGTATAACGACTCGTGGAAAGTGATTTCGACCCTGGTGAAAAGACTTGGAACGGTTGCTCGCGAAACCAAAGAAGAAACGGAGTACGAAGCGCGGTTTGGCAAGAGAAGAGATGGGAAGGGAAGGGAAGGGAAGGGAAGGGCAGAGCTGGCTAGATGGCGAGAGGAACGCTAGTGGACAGGGGAATCGTATACAGAGGGACGAGTTTGGTCGAAGCTACTAAAGGCTAGATGAGTTGCCGGGAACTTTTAAATTAGCCGATACCCCAGAGTTTTGGATGCGGTACTTCAGACAAAAACTGGCAGACTTCGAGTTGCTTGGGAAGCCGGTCGCTTCAATATCCGCGCGTGTTATACTTTCTCGTTTCTCCGACAGATCGATAAATATCAATTATAGAACGACAGATGAACGGAAGAACGGATCAAAGCGGCTCAAGTATTAAAAAGCAAGGCTATATAACAGGCCCCGATTTCATCGGAAGAGAGAGTGAGAGAGGGTGGCGAGAAGGAGGGTGAGACGATACCCGAATCGATCGCGTGCACCCAAAGAATCGAGTTGAAATTTCACGTATAAGTATCGGTTCGAATGATAAATAAGGGTTTGCTGGGCGTTCGTTCGATCTCTTTAGCCGGTCGCCCTTCGCGATCTACGTGCTTCACGAAAGTAGCGTTTATCGGAAATAAATGGTTGGAGGAGAGCAGCGAGGGTATATCGCATCGAGTTCTCGATTCGACGGAATGTTCCGTGGATAGACTCCGTATTATATCACGGATTTACATATCTCTCGCGAATAATACGCGGTTCCGTGGCTAGATGCATATTTTTGTTGAAAAAGCTGCCGGTTAAGGTGATAAAATAGCTGCAGTGATATACGAGCATTATAAGAGGCAGGTATGCGCCGGTAATGGGTCAGAAATCATAAAGAGAGAGAGAGAGAGAGAGAGAGAGAGAGAGAAAGCTTTAGTGCGTCTATCGGCCGGGGGAAATTCTCGTTGTGAAAACAGGCATCGGAAGTATACCGATAGCCGATTCGAGCCAGCTTACGTTCGCCGTTTCATTGTTATTCACGATGCCGTACCATACTGGAATCGCAATTTAATCAGGCCCGACGCAACATCGCCGCGACACTTAAAATTGCAAGTCTGATCTCCGATGGAAGCTAGCTTAGATTAACTCCGCGTTATTGTTATTCACGCCGCTTGTCGATCTAGATTGCGTTTTAACCGTCTCGTTCTTTTTGATTTCTCTGCCGTTCCCTCTTACGTTTCGACGGGGATAAAGCGGCGGCGAGGAGGAAGAACAGAGAAAAGAAAACTGCAGCCTGGAATTTAGTCGTTGCCTCGGAAAATTTCATCTTCGCTCGCAGGTCGTCAGGTTTTGTTCGCGCCAATCGAAGATCGGCTCGAGAAGATTTTTCAAGCAGACGGAATACGCAATACGATCACGACGATAGAGCTTGGCCAGTTAATTCGTAAGCTCGGCCGCGAGGTCGTTTGCACGAGTGCTTAGGGGCGAGAGCTAGGTCGTAGCGTGGTTGCGTGGCTGCGGAAAGGGAGAAGGACTAGATGGTCTGGCTTTACCTCCGGTCTGGTTAGGTCTCGGAATGGCTTCGGTACGCCCCTGGCGTTGACTTTAACTGCCGGACTATATCCGAACTCCCACCAAAACCGAGGCTCCCTTAAAACGACGACAACAGCCGCGCTATCTGCGCGGCAGGGGGTACTAAAGTGCGGATTTTAATCCGCGGATACCGGACGATATCTTGCAGGATTAAGACCGGTCCGCAGCTACTCGCCCACATCTAACAAGTTTACCGTAGGTTCGAACTCTACTTAAGGCAAATACCAGCCGTTGGGATTCGAGGTCCTTGCCGGAGTTCCTTCTTCGACCGGTCCCTTTATTCAACCTTGCACCTCGTTCCCAGCCCCGTCCACCCGCGCACACCCTTTGGCTTCTCTTCATTTCATCGCCGTGCCGTGTCGTGTCGCCTTAATTCAGGGCCTCTTGATTTAGGATTATCGAGGAAACGTCGATAAGCTCGACTTACTGTCTAGCGTCCCCTCAGCGACTATATGCCAGAGAATATATCGCAGGTCCGTCATGCGATCGTCCAGCCGGTCGTTCAAGCGAATTTCATAATCTACGCCGAGTCGATCAAGAATAAAACGCGTTACGGACGACTTACTGCGTAAATTTCCGGCACAGCGTCGCGTCGGTCTTTGTAACGCGGACAGATTAGAGAACAAGCGTCAGAGAACAAGAGAAGAGAGGTAAAGTTGGAGAATTCAAGTTGCTCGAATTCCGTGAGACGATGGAAAAAGCAATCAAAGACCGACTCTGCTCCGATATCACAGCGAAATCTCGTAATATTTTTAATGGACAAAGCTCGGCAAATATATGGCGACGCGACCCGATGCCGATACGAGAAAATTTAACTCGTTTTGGAAGTGGTAGCGACGTAACGGCGCCGCGCATCCCGTGCTCCGCTCTCGAATAATTTTTAATATCTTTTATGGCGCTGCGAGTTCCAGTTGCACGGGGAGGATTGAAAAATAAATATTCCCCGCACTCGGCCAATACGACACGGATAGATTACGATCCCGCGACATTATTCGCACACCCCTGGGAAATAGGCAAAGTGCATCGCGCTCGATGACTCGAAAGTCAGAGTTCCCTTCGTTTCCCGAAGATAATTATTACTCGAGCAAACTGGCTTATTGCGTTGCCCCGTGTGTCGTTGGCCGAGAAACGCGAAATATGCCACACGCGCGCTTCCACGTTCGCATTGAAAGCGGATTTCTATTTCGCCGTTCCAATTTTCCAAATTAACGAACTCTTGCACGCAGTAGTTCGAGAGCGAATCGAAAGAAGAAGCCTTTCGTTTGAAGAGGAGCCGCTGCCGTTCGCCTTGACCTTCCTTTAATCGATTCTTCGTGTTCGCGGATCGTCTCAAAGGGATTCGTTCGGAGACGCGCCACGGTGAAAAGGGAATCAAGGGAGAAAGGATGAGGAGAAGAGCAGGTGGACGGGGACTGACGTAGCCTTCGATTCGAGAACTCCGATAAACGAAAATGCTGCCCTGAAACTTGTAATACGTCCACTCCCTCTCTCTCTCTCTCTCTCTCTCTCTCTGTGTAATCATCGAGGGAAAATATTTAAAGGAAGAAACCTTGCCGATAAAGTGGAAAAATGATTTTCCGAGAAACGAGTTTACCTCGTAAAGTGGATCTTTCTACGTTAGGATACACTTAGTATATAGCGGAAGACGAAGAGAGAGCGGAAAGTTGGTGTCGAGTATTGAGAAGAGAGATACGTAGGTAGAAATAAGGGAAGGAAAACCTCACCTTTACGTGCGTATACACCCTCGAAGTAGGACCCTCGATTCTTTCCGGGCACGAAGTCAAGTAATTGGCAATAAATCCAGCAAGCGGGCTGAGTCGTAAAATTTTCTCACCGCTATTGCCATAAATTATAGATAACACGGAATACCGTGGAGGAAGTTAGGCTTAGTTGTAAATCGCGTATAATAGAGCGGTTGAGAGAATGCTATGGATGCGCTAGGACGAGACGAGCCGTGGTTAAACGCTAACAATCTCGCTATACGTTACGTAAGTCTTTTGAAATAACCATGAGTTTAATCTTCTTCCATATCGAGAATCGTCGATCATCGGATAACGACGAAAGATCGGTCGATGCGTCAGGTTAAATTTTCCATTTCTCCGCGAGATTAATGCAAGTCTCATTTACGGGAAATTCTCGGGTCGACTGGGCTCAATTACGGTTGGATCGTTGGTGGTGCAGCGGTGTCGAAAACTAGGAAAAATATTTGTTGTTCACCACGAGAAAGATAAAGCTCGCGTAGGTATTAACGCGTGTCTCGTGTAATTAACGCGCAGCGTTCACGACCGCGTCAGGTTTCTCGTTTCAAACGATCCCGTTTCGCTTCGAGACCGGCCAATGAAAATTAACGTCGAACCGAGCACGCGTTTAACGCTGGATACGTGTTTTTATCGCGTTGTCTCTTCGTCGTGACACCGCGAAGAAGAAGAATCGCGAGGAGACGCGTGGTTTCCGCTCTCGAATTTCCAGCTCGTTCGTTCCTCTCTCGGTTTTACTCGCTCCTCTACAAAGATTAAATACTGTCCAGGCGGTATCACGCGAAAGGCAAATGCGGTTTCGCCGTTCCTCTGAAATCACGCTATCCTATAAAGAAGAATAACCAGCGCGGAACGCGAATAAAGTTACCGATTATTCAACTGCGCGATAACGTTTTTTTCCCCTCCTTTTCTAGTCAACTGGTAAAGTTTCTCCGATTCTCATTGTGAAATCGGCCGCAAAAAGGCTGCCCCGACAAAAATCGATATCGAATTCCGAAATGTTCAAACAGGGTGCCTATACAGATATCGTGAATAAGCTGGCAATAAAACGCGCGCTCGGCAAATTTTTTACGACGCTCAAAAGATCGAGGCTACGCGACGTTTCGTTTGAATAATCGGATCTATCGTGGTATCGTATCGTTGCCGTGATGGTCTTTTCCGCGTAAATAACCTACATTGGCGATTCTCCGCGATCTTGCAACGTGGCGGGGGTCAAAGGCAGCGAGGCAAAGTCGGGCCGCGCGCATTAACATTTAATCGGTAAAGTATACCAGAGCGTAATTTCGCATTGACGGCTAGCGTCCCCGACCCCCGGCTTTCCGATTGAATTGCAAATCTTTGCGGGCATGCCGCGAGGACAGAAATGGCGGCAGAAACTTATCGCGCGCCTCGGCGACCCCGGGGCTGGTTAAGAAGCAGGACAGCGCGAGATCGAGGCTCGAGGATCGTGGGGAAAGGACGAGCGAGAAGCGGAGAGAGACGAGACACGGCGAAAGTTTCTCTGCGAAATCGAACAAACATCGGAATCGCCAAAATTTCAACGGTTGGCTTTTTGTGCGCAGACGGAGACGATATCGGTAACCGATACACTGTCCTGGCTTCAAGTATAAATTTCAGACGCTCTAACGATCCAGTAGAAAAACGAAGGGGGGGGGGGGGAAACAAGGAAGAGATGAATATTTCATTGAAAATAGAATGACCGAGAGGCAGACGATCTTCTTTTCCCTGTTTAAGCATGATTTACAATTAAATGAAAATTCTAGGTTTGTTGCCCGGGATCGGGATCGTTTGCAGGGCTTTCGCTAGCGTATTGTTAAGGATAAGCCGATCTTCTCGATATTCAATTTATACGCCGCAATGCGTATGATCGATGCGCAGCGTCGATGCAATTCCCATCGAATCTGCATACGGCAGTATTCCTGGCTTCGAATTTCGATGTATTCATCGAACGTCGGGATCGACGATGAGTATTGAATCGTCATCGTACACCTCTGTATTTGTACCATAGTTATCCAGTTTACGATATATATCGGATGCGAAACGGTTTTCGTACCTTCGCTGCGATTCAAAGGCACCGTGATTATTTATTTGCAGATAACAATACACGAGGAGTTGCGGCAGGTGGGCGAGAATCATGCAAAAATCCTCGTTCGACGGAACGTAACCGCATTTAATCGGGGTGAATGACAGGAAAGCGTCTCCACGTCTGAGAGGAGATTGGGCACGGCGAAGAGGAGGGAAAAGTGGCTGCAGGGCCAGAGGGAAGGAAATAATCTTTTAAGGCAGCCGAAGAAGTTGCCGCAGTTATAAACAGAAATTTAGATCCAGTTGCCAAAGTAAACACCGGAACCTTGGTAGTTTGGTGCTTCCTCTCCCATTCCACTCCAGAACGCTTGATCCACCGCACCCTCTGCTCCTCGCTTCTATTTTACCACATCCTTCTCTCTGCCCGCGTCGCGTTCTTCCGAACATAGAACTTTTCACTTAGCTCCCTTCGTCGATAAAAAGTTGCCTGATCTAATAACTGGCGACACCGGTGACTCCGTCAACTCTTCCTTTTCCCCTACTCACCACCACCACTACCATCTCCGTGGTACCGCGCTACGTTCTCTCCATTCTTCGTTTCCTTTCAAGGTTTTTCCATCGAACTTCCGCCGACGATCTCACGGCGGATCAAATACCGATTCCAAGAGAAGCACCGGTGAACGCGATCTTTACACATCTAAAATTCGAAGGATCGCCTAACGCGAGATTCACGTATTTACGAGTATTTAACGAATTTCACGTATCTTAGGATGAGGAAGGAGACTTTGGGAAAACCCGGAACTGTTGGTTGGCGGGTAGATGCGTCTACGGATAGAAACTTGTCTCGACCGCTGGCCAAGTCCAAAGTTGTTGCCGTGCCTTCAAGAACGTTTCAACAGTTTCCACCGGGAGATTAAACACACCCGCTACTTTTGCGTATCGCGCGAATAGTTTGCTGGACTTACCGCCCGTTACACGGCACGTCAGAGAAGGTGTATCGCCCTCCTCGTAGGGACCTGCCGTTCCGTTTACTATCCTGCCCCACTGATCCAAAATGGTAGGTTGCTCCGGTGGCACTAAAACAGAGAATGATTCTCGATCAGGGTCAAGCCAATTTGCTAGCACTTGGAAAATAAGGATAAAACTTTTTTCACATTCATCGTCACGTTGTCGTAATATCGCGCGAATAACCTATTTCGGACACTGGAAAGTTAGGAGTGGCTCGGCAGCAAGTTTCATAGGAGGTTCTTCGAACGGAATTCGTTCGAAGCGTAGTTCCAGTGTGCCGTATCGACTCGTGTGTAGGTATGATCGTTTGCGGATTAAGCGCAACGATATTTTTGGCTGGAATATTCGTTCTCGGAGCAGAGTCGGATAAACCAACCTGGATATTTCTCTCGCTTTTTCGTTATTTTGGAAGTTAGCTGCATACGTCCAACGTATTCGATGCTTTATCAGCGAGGTTACGGCGAGCCACACCTACGTTTATTCCTCTTCCTGGCTTTCTGTCTGCCTTTCCGCTATCATCCTATTTAGCCGATGCGTCGTTCGTTCGGAGAAGCTTATAGCTTCGCCTATATCGAACAGCGTCGCTGCAAACGCTTTGACGGATATAATCGTTAACGATTGCAAATGAATTTCGATCAATTGCGAGACACAAAGATCCGTACAACTAATGGAACGTGTTCGTTTTCGTGCGATTTCGATATAACACGGGAATTACTGGTCGATATTGTATATATCGCGTATATCGATGTTACCGATACGAGCTAAAAATGTACCGGTCGAAGCATCGCCGATTCCTCCAGAATTTTGTTCCGTTTCGCTCGATGTCAATGAGTAAATAAAAAAAAAGTATCCGGTAACTTGGAAAACGAACATCGTAGATTTGCCAGAATAGAGCGATACTGTTTTCGCGATCGATCCCAAGATCACAGGCCACTCAAAAAATTGCTTTAAGCGGATATAGGAATGGTTATTCGATTCTGTGATGTCGCGACAGAAAAACTACGCGAAACGATCGAGTCTTGTCGTAAACTGCGACAAATCCGAAATATCGTTACGGTTCTTGCCTAGCGAGCGTTCGATATATATTCGCCTAAGCTTCTTCCACTCGTTTCACACCGTCGCTCCCCGCGCCGTAAATTTTGATCGAAAAATTGCAAATTAAAATGAAATTTACCGACGTCGCGTGTTCTTAACGACACGTTTCATCAAACTTTCTAGGTATATTTTTCTAACGCCGAGCCACCCGAAATCAGACAGCTAGCAACTTTTTCGCTCGTAACTCAATCGCTTTCGGATCTCCATAGCCCATTTTAGGCGATCCTTTTTTCGAAACCGTTAAATGCCGAGCTTGCGATTTTCCAGTTTAATCTTCGGACGATGCCGATGAAAAATTTCTAAATCGTCGCGATTTAGATTTAAACGTGCAACGAGATCGTAGTAATACGCGCGAGGTTCCTCGAAATGGAGAATTGCAGGGAAATCGATGAACGGATTGTAAAGCAGCTTAATCAAGCGCTGGGAGATTCGGTAAATTCAATTCCCTGGCAACTCCATCGAAAACTCGTTTCTATGACCGCAATGAAATTTTATCTCTGCTTTGGCCTGCGCTGCCTAGGCACCGGTACGTACGTGTAAAGTATTCACGAGAATTTATGGTCGCTTTTCAATCCATAATTGCCGATATCGATGAAAACAGGGCGCCGTTCATTCTAGCCGTGCGTGTCAGCCTGCCAATCGATTGATTGATCACGATTTCGTCCTTCGAACGGATATCGAATTCCAGGTAATCCTCGTTCGATGTCTGGATCGAGATTGTATCGAAAATAAAAATTTGAGATATTTCGAATAGACCGGTCGCACGATATAGCAACATTTTCGTATATACACAGAGAGTCGAATTTTCATACAGAGATGAATACATCGAAAGAGAGCATTAGCGGTATGAGTATTACGTAACAAAATTTACCAGAGAAATTAAGCTTGATCTGCGATCCAATTAACCGATTCGATCGTATGGCTCATCCGATTAGCGATATGAGAGGTATTGAACGTTGCTCAAGAATCGCGGAAACAGAACTCGGTTCTCTTTGAAAATTGAAAAGGTACTAGACTTGCTCGCCACGCTGTCTGCATCTTTCGATTAACCGAGCAGAGAAATTTTCAGATTCGGTTGTCTGAATGAAATCGCGATTCGTAACACAGACGAACGAAGAATTCGCCATTCTCGTCGAAACGAATCGAAACTACATAAATAGGTTTGGAGTGCGCGCCAGATCATAGACTGTAGACGATGATTTAAAGTTTAAACCAAGCGGAGCACGGTTGGCGCGCCTCGCACTCGATAACGGTTGACTTTCAATGCCAATACAGAGAATATCCAGACCTTCGCGGCAGAGAACGCTGGAAGAGAACGCTGGAAGAGATCGTGGCGGGTCGAGTACCGAGGAGAGCAAAGTGGTGCCAGGGAGATGGAGGTTGTAATGGCAATTACCAGTGGTAATCAATGGACCTCGCTCAGACCGCGCCGATAATTTCAGGGCTGGCTGGAAAATAGGCACCCCTATGTAGCATAGCTGCGCATATATCTGAGGCTGCCTCGCTTTACGCGTATCCACCGTTACCAGCGATGGTCATCCAATTCTCTCTGTTGCAAGCTGTCGAGCAATTTAGTCGCGCGCAGCTTCCTACCACCTCGAGTGTCGAGTTCAATTTTAAACATCGCCGATGTACATTCTATATTTCCATATGAGAAATCCACTCGTTACGACGCACGCGAAAAGTAATAACCGTGGAAGCTTTTAGATAGACGCCAAGTTCAAGACGATTAAATAGAATTAATCGATTAAAACGCACGATGTACGCACACGTGTAAAATCTGTATGAACGTTTTAATTTCCAGCGATTCGTATCTCCGTTACGCAGCTGCGATGACTACGTATCTTGGGCTGGTAGGTACGGTCGGTAGACGTACGAGTAAAAAATGGTTAGTTCGTGCACGGAGGTGGAGAAATTACGAGACGTCGGAGGTGGTGCACACGCTGGCCGCAATTTTAATCGAGTTAATTACAAACCACCGTGTACACGCACCCACAGCCTGTGCACGCGCGTATCCGAGATCGTTCTCAGAAACTATCCCCGATCTATCCTAACCGAGGGAAATGTTGGCGAAACGTGAACAATCGGACGACGCCTGTTCTTTTTTTCCGGTTAGCGGCGCGCGATTGTTACTCGTAGTTGGGAAATTGCGGCGAGGGCCGGATCTTGTAACGAGAGAATCCGGTGTAACCGGAGAAAATTAGCAACGACGACGAATGAAACATTTATTTCAGAAGCGTATTGAGTTTCCGAATTCCCAAGCGAGGAAATGCAACGCCACGTAACCGCGCGCAAAACGCTCGGTTTTTTATTTCGCCATGGCGGCCGCTCGATTTCGAACAATGCGATTCGCAGGATCGCACGATGGGCTTAAAACTCGATGGTACGTACGTTTTCTCTTTAATTTGCCAAACTTTAACGCATCCGCGAATTTTTATCCGAAGCGTTGTACTCGTATTATCCGAGTCGGAGAGACGCGGCGGATTAAAACATGGCGAAAAACTGTCGTTCGAGCCGACTAAACGACGCAACGCGGCGAGAGCAAGCTGTAATTTCTATACGCGCGAAACGTTTCGCGGTGTGATAATTAAAAATATGCTGAACGCATTCGGCGGATTTATTTGGAAATTCGCGTTGGAAAATTTAATACGATCGAAATATGTAGGAGGGAGCGGTTGTGAGAATATCATGGCGATACGTTGGGACGCGAGTTGGATTTGTTTTGATACTAGTTACGCGACCATGGATATGAGGGATTACCCGTTAAATAGATTCGTCCGATCGAGCTGCGTTATAATAATTCAAAACGTTCGCTACCACGATACTCCCGTATACACGATGTCCAGTGATCTACGGGAATTATAGCTGCTCGATTTAACATCATAATTCTTACATTGTTATGGAAATTTCCTTTAACTCGACTAATTACCGAAACATCGACCCTCTCGTTTCCGCGGTCGATACGCGGCGAATGAATCAGCGAAATAGCGATCGCGCTTGGACGCGTCGACATTGTTCATTGAGATCGACGAACGAGGATGGATCGTTGCGCTCGCAGAATTTCCCGTCGCGTTGCGTCGCATCGCGTCGCTTCGTACGGAGACGAAAAACCTGCGAATTACACGGCATCGTCTGCGCGCCTAACCGAGAGAAAAGCAATTGCCGCTTACAGAGGAAACGAGGCGTATGCGCGTGTACGCCAACACGCAGTGCGATATAACGTTAAACTCGAACCGTTATAATATATTAGTTGGATCGATGCCTCGCATTTCCATACGTTTCACGCTGCGTTCGCGTGATGGAAGTCTTCGCGTCAATTGCCAGACCCTATTGAGAGAAATACCGTGGTGCATCGATGGTAGGAGCTACTATTAAGTCAGACAACTGGGAAGCGTGTTAAATTTCAAGGGAATGGTTCCCCAATAGTAATAGCCGAGTGGTGTCAGACGAGCAGAAACATTATCGTAAGTGGCGAGAGTGAGAGAGAGAGAGAGAGAGAGAGAGAGAGAGAGAGAGAGTCTCGTGGTCGGACAGCACAGCTTTAAGATCCGCCGGAGTAGAAATTGGAGTAGATTCTCTCTCTGGCTCATCGACACGCAGACCTCTCTCGTAGACCTCCGCTCCATTGATCTCCGGCTTTGATCAACCCCGTAAACGGCCCGCTTACCGCTGGGTAGGCTTTTTAAATATTTAAGGACCTATCCAGATTAAATGGACGCCTGGTATTCGTCACGCTCCAATTAATTCCTGGCTGCGACACTTTTTAAATTCTAGCGCCGATCTGTCAAAGTGACTTTTCGGTTTAAAATAATCTAGCGAAAGCCGGTTCGGTCGTGCAGCTAAGAAATCGACGGAAATCGTTGGTCTGATGCGAACGACCCACTGACCTAGCCGAGAATGGAGCAGATTGCTCGCAGTTATCGAGATCCCGGACTCGTTTCCCGCAGGCTAGATCGCACCTTCAGATGGCATTCGCAAACGAAATTGCATGTCACGAAAAAATTCGCTTATTATTCCGCTCTCGGATCCTCCGACAACGATATCGCCACATTTTTGCCCCAGATTAATCTTGCTTACTCGCTTCCTTTCGTTCCTGTGTGACGACTTTCCTACCATTCGATCCGAACGAGATCCATTAGACGGTCGAGATCGATACCCGACTATCAAATACGTATTATCGCTCATGTATCAATTAAAATGTTTTCTTTTTCATTATTCATCGACGCGGCGAGAACAGTTTACGATTTATGGAATAGACTTCCGCGCATAATAATTACCATTGGCCGCTCGCTCGAACAATTCTTTATTTGCATTTTTATTGTTCTCCGGTGTCTGAAAACTCGACCAACAAACAAATGCGCGGTTAAATAAACACTTTAATAAATTCTCCAACGCCCTCGCGCCTCCTCCTCGGCTACCGCGAAATATTTTTCCATCTACCGACCGATGCGATAAAGTCGCGAGGGTTTCGATCAACGTCGTCGGAAGCTTATCTCTCGGTCCTCTCTAGCCTTCGGTCCTCTTTCTCTTCTTATTTTTTGCGGCACCGTTAATCCGGCGCCAGAATAGCTAGCCGGCTGGTGCATTCGGTCGAAGAGAATAGCCTAGATTCGACTGTGCATACAAAAGGTAAATTGTTATTGACAAGAATATCATTGTCCGTGCCGTGACGTGCCGTATTGGTTAAGGTGACAGCGATTTCTACGCTGCAACGAGATAAATCGATTCTCGAACAATTACCATCCTTGTAGTACAGACCGTCTAACGGTTAGATACGTCGACAGAAGCCACGCCATTCTGCCACGACTTGTACGTTCTGCCTTCTTCCTTCTCTCTGCTACCTCTCTCGTTTCCCTTTTTCGAGTCGAGTATCTCCTCCGCCGCTCGCCGTCTTTCTTCGCAGCTTTTCATCCTTTTTTTCTGTCTGCGGCAATCTTGGATTATCCTCTCGCGCGACGATCTCCAAAGGAACGAGCACGAACACTCGCGGGAAAAAGGGTCCCAGAGACGCACGGAAATTCTGCTTCCACCGTAGGGAAAATCATTCGCTCTGGTGTATACATAGCTTCGCGAACGGATAGATGAAAATACACGAATATCCGTACTCGGTCTGGTCCTACGATTAACGTATTCCCTTTCACGGGAAATCCGCCGCGTTATGGCAGCGACCGGAACAATTAGATTGTAAAATCGCCGCGAGAAATTGTTCGCGGCAACGAATGCGTTTTGCGTTAAGTCTACATTAATCTCGTATTGCTGGGAAATATACGTATGTACGCGCGACCAAACTTGGAAAAAACTATAAAACGTACGAAAGTAGGACGATTCAGACCGATAACAATTTTTGCGTTTGCCTTTTGATAGCACGGAGAAAACTCGTCGCGCGTCACGCTGGACTTTGCTAGTTCGCGCAGATGCAAAGCACGTTAGCGAGAAAAGCGGAAAGTTGCAAGTAGCGAAACTTTCGCAGAGTCGGTTGGTCAACTTGCGAGCGCCTTCGTTAACGACATTCTTTCCCCCTCGATTAATAATTACCTTCACGTGGATGTTTGAGCGGCGACGTGCTGAAATTTCGCCCTGGCTGACGTTCGGCAAACGTCCATGCCGAAAACTTCTCGTCGACGTTGAAATTTTCCAAAAATTCCCTCGGCCAACGAAACTCCGTATTTTCCGGATTTTTGTCGGATTTTCCGCGATTTATAACAGTCGAACGAGCCAACGAACCGAACGCCTAGAAAAATTAGCTTCTAATGGATTACATCCTTTGCGAAGCGATGTTCGAGTTAAAATCCATCATCTCGCGGCTACTATTAAACCGTCTGAAGATTTTCGTCTTTGAAGGATATGGTGTGTATGTATATATATATATATATATATATACATACTGGTGTATACGTACTCTGTCACGGGACGACAAGACATAGTACGATACCTCGTTCTTGGATTTCAATAAAAATGTCAAATTTTATTTTCAAATTCGTCGACGGGAACGTCGTCCCATCGTTCATGTTCCTTGTCAGCCTCGAGCTCGTCGTTCTCCGCGAACTAGATCCTCTTTCGTCCCGCTCTCTCTCTCTCTCTCTCTCTCTCTCTCTCTCCCTTTTCACTCCCTTTCTCGCCGTTAACAGCTCGCAGCTAGCGTCGTTCGAGTCGATAGCGAGAACGTAGTTTTCCACGAGAATTCGAGCTCGAATCCGTCACCGCGATGCGACATCGAGTCGTGGTCTACCTCCGACTGTATCATCGGACGACCGATAAAAATAATAAGGAAGATCGTATCGAAAAGGACGTCTGCCGTTTCCTTTCCAATTTGTTTCGTCCGCTTGATACGCCGCCGTTCGATCGTTAATCAAACGGTCCAAGGCGTTCCGGTTGGACCGCACCAGCGAAGCTGTGTAACGACGTCCGTTCGGAATTTCCAGGTGACAAAGCGGATGCGAAGCCCGAAAGAAACAGCGTGTACGGAGTTTTCAATGGCAAGAGATCGACTAGACTGGTCGGTCACGAGGTCGTGAATTAATTCGCGCCATCGTCCATTTCATCCTCCCTTGCCGTCGTCGAAAAGTTAAATTCACGAATCGCGCGAACTACACGAGTTTCCACTACCGTCGGAAAATTCAAACGAACCATTGGTGTACGGCCGTGCCACTCGGTCGTCGAGAGATCGTGGTGCGGTTTTAAAATACTCGACCGCGCTCCAATGGAACTCGTCGGAACGACCAACATGCAAGATGTCGCGCTGCACAAACGCGAGAGGTTGTAGATAAAACCGTTTACTTTTGCATTCCGTTGCAAGATGTTGTATAGTTGAGTTACTCGAGGAATAGAAAGTACCATTGACAAAGATACTTCGGCCATTGCCGAAATGGCGATGGCAATGCGAGATATTCATCCGCGTTATTCTGCGTTTCGTCTCGCAAGCTCCTAGGCGAAGCGGAGGCAAGTACCACGGTCGTGGCTGTCTCTGAAAGGAGCAAAAAGAGACGAGGGAAGACTGGGAGGAAACCGGTAAAAAAAGAAGGAAAGCTGGCTAGCGAGCTGCTTCAGCTTCTAGCTGCTGCCCCGTTCTCATCTTCTCCGCTGTTCCGGACGATTTGAATAAGCCTCGTAAGCCTGAAGCTCCGGGCGAGTTGAAAAGCCGCGCGATGTTTGCCGAATGCCACTTCGTATGCCAGCAACGCAGAACCAGGGACGTTTTTAAGCGCGTGTGAGCATTTTTCATGCGTACCTCGCGTACCGATGTCACGCGACACGTCGTCACAGCATACTTTACCCGTGTTTCTACGGAGAAAAGATCGGAACAAGGAAGCGCTGCTTGACCAAACAAGTCGGTACACACCGCCGTCATTTTTCCCTTTTTTTTTTTTTTTT